>LUCM01011700.1:0-38512 GCA_008360955.1 Fasciolopsis buskii | reverse complement strand
TCGATGCAATGGGCAGCACGGTCCTGATTATGTTGCGTGACAACCGGTGCAGTATGAAATTGTTTGTAAACGTATTACTCCTAAGGAGTGACGGACGGGTATTGCTAGGGAGTCCAGCCACTAAGCAGATAGAAGAACGGTTACAGTTCTCAACGAAAGCCTTTGGTTCTGACAAGAACCTGACCGCAAGGCAGCGGAGTATAGCTGAGTAGAAGACCATCTACTTGGATCAATTATTCTTCCACTCGTTTTTCTGACTGAGCTGCTAACTCAGATCGACCCCTAACTTGGAGGACCAGGAGACTACTTCGTCAGGCCTCTACCCCTTGACCTTCCAGGCATGATTGAATCTTCGGCTTGCGATAAGCCATGCTGTATAGCTTGTTGGGTCATGGAGGCACGCAAGCCGTCACACCACGTCAAGGGGTAGTCTCGTTGTGACAGTTAAGATATTCAATAGCGAGCACGAATAGGGAATTCTAAGCAGTCATTAGGTTCAATGGAAGATTAACGAAATACGGTCTGGTCATGATATCGTTCATGACGAGCAGTTGCATCTATTGAATTATTATCCTGAGTACTCATTTTTTATGTATCTTATAGTTTTCAAATTGTCCCAGTCAGGTGCCACTTTTGGGCACATGTCGTGCCCAATGAGGCTGATTCATATGGAGCATCGGCATTTGTCCATTACAGATTCGTCGTTAAAGGCACGTAAAGTCAGTTGGAGTTTAATTCCAACGTCTTTTTGATGAAAATACGCTGCATTCTGAAGGGCAGATGAAAATATGACGACAGCGGATACACAAGAAAAAGAGATCTACCGTAAGAAGACGAGAAACGGCCCAAAACGGATGAGAAATGAATAGAATCGGCCGTCGAAAGACTGAAAAATTTGCAGGAAGACAAGAAACTCAGAGAGAATGACTAAGTGTCGCTATGGGCATCACTTTTCATAAGGCCACAAAAAATATCCTACAGAAACTCACATGCCGTTATTGGGAGGCAGAGAATAAGACGTTTGCAATAACATTGAATCCAACTTCGTAGAATGAGAAACAGTGGGGAAACTTACTTCTGAATTCACTTAATTGCTGCTGTTCCATCGCCAAAAACGAATTTTGCTATTTCTTTCCGTATATTCACCACCAACCAACTTTAGGACAACGAGATGCGGACGCAAATGTTCTTCCTCATCAAAACAGGTATGTTTTGTCACATGAATACGCAAATCCTAATGAGAAGCTAGAATGGGCTACGCTCGTTTTAAGAAGTTTCAGCATCCCGTACCGCGCTGCTCCCTAGTAGACGAAGACTGCATGAAAGCAGACAAACAGCTCCGAGTTATGAAAAAGAGAACTGTACATACAAAGCACCATTCTACTCTTGAAAAAGATGATCGTACCCATAGATGAATCATTTGTCGGATATCATCGAACTTTGGAGTAAATATACGGAACATCCGGTTAGGAAAAGTCACAAAATTCGGAAACGTTACAATGAGAAAGAGAAAAAGCCGTTCAGCGGTTATCTTGAGGCCAGCCCGATTCGACATCTTCGTCAACGCAAAGTGAAAAAGTGTGATGACTGTTTGACTTATTTGGTACATGTGCGGTTACGCTTTTCCGGGCTGGCTCCAAAGGACCCCAATTTGCAGTTGGTATAACACAGAAAATGGGATTGAAAACAATCCGAATTGTGCAAGAGAGGGAAGCACCTCAACAAAAGATCCTGAAGAATGGAAGGGATACCAACCAACAGATGGCCGTACTTCAATGGCCCATTAGAACGCGAGGTTTTAAATAGATTCGTTGTGCGGATTACAGTATCAGGCCCGTACCCGGTGGCCCAGCACAGAGAAATTCACGTCCTATTTTCACCGGTCATCTGGAAAATGGTTACCTCGGGCGGGATTTGCATACGAATCGTCTCAGATATAGGAAACAAGTAACTGATAGTCGGAGGCATTTCACCTAGAAATTTCATGCACACGAAACAATATGTCCATGGAGACCTGACGTAAACGACCCAACTCAGCAGAAACCTCGCACACAGTTATGCACGGAATAACGTCAACAAAAAGCGCTTTTAGACGTAATTCTTAAACGTCAATTATCGGTAAACTTCCTCAATGGAGCATACAAACTATCCAGATTCGAGGACTTTACAACCAAACAATTCATTTGGGAAACTTGCCTGGCAAAGGACCACCGACCGCAGCCTTATCTTTGGTAAATTATAACATCCACCACCAATGCTCTTACTGATATCATAACCGCAATCGTAGAAACGATACATGTCGCATCGATTGTTTAACGCGCTCCGGTCCGAATATTTACAAACCTGCACACACAGCATTTACTTAACCGTTGTCTTCCGAAACTGACAATAGACCAACAATGATTGGCATGAGTTCCACCTTTTCTTCGTTATAAATGTTTGTTGTGTTGATTGTAAAACCCAACTATGATTATAAACCTCGGAAACAGCAGACTTGGAAACAAAATCTTGTTACCAACTACAACCCCCCCCCCCCGCAAGTGCATTATATAGCCTGGCGGTAGGGGTAGTAAAATTTTGTACTTTGAAAGTTAACGTAGTCGAAAGAAGCAATACGTCCATTCGTTAATAGCTGCGTTCCAGGAACCACACGAAAAATCATCGGAGGTAAGACCCATTTATCCCTCTTATACGTGCGCTATCTGCGAAACATTTGAACTGACAGGTAATCTGTGACAAAAGGAAAGCCCTAAGGCACTTGGTTTATTTTCGCGATAGTTCTTGTGAAACTGATCATCTCTCTCAGTTATACTCTGCCGTGTCCGATCGGTAAGAAATCGGTACTGCTTTTCCACCGGAGTTCCTCAGATCTGACGGCTATTTGGAGAAAAATCAATGTACACCCATGTAGCAATAAAACACTTTCCAAACAAAACCTACATGACTAATTGCAATCTCCGGTCGGTTAAAGAGCGTTAAATAATGTGAATGTGAAGTTTGAAGACGGGCAAACAAGAGGTCAAAACTAGCGTAAACAAACTCACCGCAACCACGCTAGCCTTCTTTTGTATGTCTGGTGGTATGTATACAGGTGCTCGGCCCGGTCGTGGATCCATACCTAACCAATTCGGAATTACGGACTCGTTGTAACGAAATAGGTCTGGATACTTGAGTATCGAGGCCGAGGCGTTCAATTCTCCCAGTGCGTGCGAGCACTGAAACACGTAACGCTGACCGACACACCGTTCGGCGTTGTCATTGAAAGTCATCCTGTGCTCCAGTCGACAGTCCACAAGAAACAGAAGCAGATACAGGAAGAAAAAAATCCAACAGAGGAACCCGGGACTTCGCATGCTTGGAAAGTGTAAACGGAACCAAGTCACCTGAAGCGTCGACGGATCAGCCCTCACGTTAATCCTGTGAGCTCCCACAGCCGTGACTTTGCCTTCGATCGATCCTACACTCGTGATTGGCTTATTTCCATGTGACTCAGTTTTGGTCCAGACAGGTCTGAACAAGTGTACCTCGCCCATGCTCGTAGTGCAGGCGACAAAGGCCCACAATATCCGTGTTCACAAATAGGGGTGTCTGCGTAAGTGATTGGTTGATTGGCCTGATAAGTGGCCTCACGGGCAGCAGGTTACGACAAGCCTGGCTAGAGAACGGAGGGTACTCCGAATACCAATGCGCCGTCAACTACGCACCGATCGGGTGTGTTGTGGCCCATGCTGCTCTTTAGTAGTAGCGAAATCCGATGGGTGTTATCCCCAGCTTTCCAGCGGCTGCAGCAGGTGACTTGCGTTTGCTTAAATGTCGGCCCATTAAGGCAGGTAAAGTCTCACCTCGATCCACTACATGGGAGATATAGTTGACGGTGGGAAGAGTAGTAGTCGCAAGGGTTAAGGGATTCTGCTGAGAAGTACCATTTGTGTATATCTTAGCTGCATAGGGAGTAGTTGAGTTCCTATGGATTTTGGTATCGGAACAACCAGTTGGTCATTTTAGCCGGATTTTAATTTCCAAACCATGAAACCCTATCATACAGAACCCGTTGTTAAAGTACGGTGACCCTAAACTCAAGCGGACCCTCAATTGCAGGTAAATCTTCCACGGCATCAAGTTCATCTGTTGGACGCCATAAACAGCTGAACATTTTTTGGACCAAACATGGAACTAGTCACTTCAATCATCCGAGAGGATTTCATTAGCGTAATTGCACAGAACTAGTCATTCCACTGGTCACATAACTCGCATGTTCGCCTGCTTCATACTTCGTACGACGATAGTCGTGTTCAGTTATGAATGTTCCGGTGAGGAACCGGTAAACTATCTTTTCTCTTTTTATTTCCTTTAATAGTGATACAACAATGTACATCATTTTTCAGGAAGGGCGCACGGCCAACACAGGGCTCTTAGAACCACATGATTAGAGGGTCATGAATCAAGCGTGATCTCACTAGCACTGCTGGGTGTGCACTTGACAAAGTCTGACCTACGGGTAACAAAAAAGAGTGTAATGTGGACTAGGCACTTCCAGTGGCAACAATCCGAGTGATCGGATTTCCAAATCTAATTTCTCTGTGCAACTCGCATCGGGTCAAAACTACGTCAGTCGGATTCAAGCCTCTCCAATGGGCAAACCTCAATATCGGACGTCTTGGCGATTTCCTCCGGGATTATGAATAAAAAAGAACGCTAAATTCAAAGTGCACTCTGTTTTTTTCGAAACAATACTGCCAGACCCGCATAAATAGTTTAATTGCGATGACCGTTTATTGTAAATCCAAAAGCTCCAACTAGGCATTGGCACCCAATATGCTCGTGAAGTTTATGGTAAAGGGCATTCTGAATATTCTGTGTGGTGGTCAATGGGATAGAGTTGCGTTTGAATGAGAAGGTCACCGGTTAGCCGACGATCAACATCCCAGATAGCAAACCTCTGATGGCCGCAGCCGCCCTCCTGAAAATGATGCACACTGTTATTTCATCAGTGAGGAAATTACAAAATTAAAGGTGGAAAAGGAGTGGCCTAGAAAAATCGGATATATCAGAGGACCACATCCCTAGATAAATGGAGAAATATGATGAAACAGAATATTTTCATGAAATAATTCACCATGTGATATGATCGCTCAACTGACCATAAAGAAACGATGGAAGCACTGTACAGCTGTTTCATTCTTGTTAGGAATCATCAGCAGTGCATATCCACCGGGCCCGAACTGGGACGCGAACCCGGGACCAACGATTTTGAGTGGAACACCTTAGCCATTACGCTACCGGGCAGAATATATGAACAAGAGCAGTGAAAAAATTTACGAACCTAAGAGAGTGATTTACGAGACTTCGCTGCACTGAAATTACATCAACAGAGTGTTCTAGCGAACATGGACAATACTACTGTCTATGCCTAAACAAGTGTGGCACAAAGGATGAGTACTCCAACCATGTTCAGCTGTTTCTTTTCCTGGCTCTTGAGAGCCTTGTATCAGAATTCAATAACTCAAATTATTAACACAGCTTAGAAAACGAACAACTTTCTTCAAGATATATCAGCTCAGGCAATCAGACGTAAATTTTTAGTAGTAGAGAGTTGATATTTGGCCATAGGTCGTAATGAATGAATCAACCGATTATAAATTTCGTCATCTCAGTACATGAAGATAACTGGTGGTTAATCCAAGTTAATTATTTGCTTATATCCACCTTAATGGATGGATATTTAGCCATACATAAACAGCCAAACCTATGAGTATTGTCTAATCGTGAAAAGATGAAAATGTATAAAAATTAAGTTTATTTCAAGCTAAGTGCAGCCTATATGCATTAAGGGGGCTGGTGGGTTACACACGAGGTGAACTACGTATGGAAGAGCTGTAAACTTACCATCTACATATATATATGTAGATATATATATATATATATAATCAGACATCTGTCTACATAATAATTGCCATTCGAACCATGGCGGCAGAGGGAAAAGATAGGTGGAAGGGGGGCAGAGAAAGAACTTTATTTGGATTTCACCATACATGGGCTATTTATTCCCGTCTCTACCTTTGCATCCTCGGCCATCCATGGAGGTCCATAACCTCCGCTTTGGTCTGAAATAAATTCTGTGAAATGCGGAACTAGTGAGTGAAGGCAATAAATGCAAAAAATAGAACGAATTATGTCACAGTAACAGTAGTAGCTACAGTGGTTGAAAGAGATCGCACTGCTTAAACCGTTCCGAACTGTTCAGTCTAATTGCTCTGGCCCTACACACCTTGTTTTAGCCTCCAACATAATTTCGTAGCCTGAATTCTGATCAGCGTCGGCTCTGCCTTTAGAGTGGCTTTCGAAGCTGTTTGGTGTTCACCAACCATCATATACTGTATAGCTAAACTATCGGTTGTCCGGACGGTAACTTCGTGAACTGCATTCCATAAATTGATTTGATTCTCTCTTAGACGATGGTCACTCACATGTCCAGTACGCTGTGCACTAGGAGAGCATGTAAACTGATGTGGAACAAAAGACTGAAACCGAAGAAGTAATCCATTTGAGCGTTCGTTGTCGTTTTCTGATCGTTTAGCTTGGCGTTTAGATCATAGACGTTTCACCACCAATTGAATTGAAAAATACTGATGATGTCAACCTGAACCGTGATAAAGCATTAGGTGGGTCAACTAACTCGATCGGCAATCAGAACCTCGTACAACGTTAATCCCTCGCTGGATTAATGAACAACACATGATTTGGTACTGGCGAAAATCCGGATAAAGGTAAAAAGAAAGGGTTTGAAAAGGGCTTTAAATAAATACCGTTCCGCTGTTTCCAATGTTTTATTACCGTTGGACTGGGGGCTGTTTTAAAATAGGGTTTATCCCGGTCGCTGTCTCTAGAGTCTTCAGTCGATCGTCTCGACTCAGTGCGCCTAGTCAAACGCAAACGATCATCTGGCCTCTGGCTTCTCAACACGAGAATTTCTCGTTTATTTGCCATAATAAAGCGGTTTATGTAGATCTAGCGGGCTCATTGTCTATTCTCCCTTGTGCGTGTCAAAAAATCACACTTTCTATCAGTCCGCGGACTATGGGGCCTGGCTGACTACGTACCTGACCTCTTCTCGTGTTCAGTCCAATTTTAAGCCCGTGTGTTGTTCGACAGAGGTCAAAGAAGCATGACAGTTAGACGTATTCTTCTGGGTGTAATCGTGCGTCACGTTCGCACGACTCATCAGGCCGAAGCAAAATTGTGTTGCCCTTGTGGCATCTTCACGTAGCTTCCCCTTACACGGTCAGAATAGACTCATTTGTCTCGTCTAATCTTGATGTGAAGGAAAATTTATAAGAGGCTCTGGCTGACCATTTTTACCCTCCAAGTCCAGTAAGAGCCATCCGGATAGAATATATAGTCATGAAGTTTTCTTTTTAATTATATCTGTGTACCGCATACCGCTTTCAGAAGCCGATGATTTGGTCACAACTGGTCATTCTCTGTTCCAGGGCAGTAAGAAGTTCGCTGTTCGTAATAATAACGCAGGAAAGTAGGAGGCAAATTAATGCACGCTTTCAGGTACATCTGTGATGCTTAGATAGGTCAACCGTATCGGTGAGTTACCGGTGTAAATCTATCTCCAGCAGAAACATTTATACAGTTAACCAAATATTTCAACCATATCTAACCCGGACACAAATCACGACGGACAGTCCACCATAGAACAACTGTGAAATCATCTGAAGAAATGTCACAACTAATAAAAATAAGAATGGGGAACCAGGGAAACGTTGACAAACGTATAAGCAAAATGAACATTTTTGGTCCTAAACGTTCCCTTCATTGTTCCATACTTAAATCGCTTACCATTTAGTACACAAGATAGTATAAGATTTATGAAAAAATCGATGGGCCATGTGAAACCCAAGTGCAGCTTTTAAGTTGCTTTATTTGCAATTTAACTTTGATTGCATCTGTCCGCATGAAGACCAGAATAATCGTAGCGGAATGGAGCATAGACTGCAACGGAACCCTTGTGCGTAATCCAGCGGCTCACCCTTCCGCCACAAAAGCCAATAACAGCTCCGAATGTGTTTGACACTGCCTATAAGCCGGTCAACAAGTGTGATTCATATTCTGTTGCAGTCAACTGTTAGAGTATTTGCCAAAACTTTCATGACTTAGTGGGGTTTGCGCTGTTATTATCTTTATTTCTAAATGGTCCCATGTGATTTTATTTTCTCAAATCTGCGGACCTTAGCAGTCGTGGAAAATTCGCCAAATCATCGGTGTTTTCGTAAAGATGGAGACATGCTTTGTTCCTCTTACGATTGGCTCGTCTTTCGGAGGTATGTTTTCGTCACCCACTCCTAGTATGAGATACAGAACCCGCGTCGTGTTCCTATGGTTGAATATATACGCGGCCACATTATACAGTTGGGTACAACTTCATCGTAGCCTACGTGCACAACCAGCCAATCAGGACCGTGGAGACATGAACGAGAAGTACGAACATCCCCTCGTTGGCATTAGCCCGGAGCTTTTTCACCGACCAAGATTTTCCATGTTTTTGTATCTAAGCATGTGATTTGTAAAGAAAACTGAGTTAACGTCTTTCATGTGTTATAACGTTCTCGTTGTCTTCAGTTACTTAGATTGGTTCGCAGTAATTCAAGTTCATAGTGGCCGCCTATTTCCGTGCCTTAGTGGTATTGATCAAATTCTGTATTACTACTTCAAACTTCTGTCGATCGCCAATAATTCGGCAATGCTTACTACTTGACTCCAATAGCCTGACACGTTTTTTCTTCAAAGTGATCTTTTCTGAACTTCGGCGATGTTATTGTTACTTTTCACCCTGCGTTCAAGAGTACACACTCGCAGGTGTCGCAAAATGAATACCAAAGCTCCCACATTTGCAGCAGGGATTGTCTCAAAGCCAACGAGCAGTTAAGGCGGCTGCCATTCAGAATAACGACCCACATTGTGAAAATATGATTCATTTGAACTTTACGCTGACAGCTGCTCCGCTATTCAAGCCAAAAGAGGCGAGATAACTGCGCTCGAGCATATGCAAGAACAAAAACAAATCGCACGATTTAGTGTAGGGGCAGTTTTTTCAATGCTTAAAATCTTATTAAGTTAAAAATGTAGTCAGAATAGTTTGCAATTTGATGACTTTTCTCTTACCTCAAGTGACCTTTCCCAGAGTGGCTTTACGAATGAGTGAGACTTGGATGACAATCTAAAGCAATTCATTGTCAGCCAGTGTGTTGCCGTTTACCTGTCTTCATATATGTATGATATTTTATGGTGTTCTCCACTGCAAAGATGAGTGTTGAGCCTCCGTTTCTGCTCTGTCTGTGGTGTTAGGGTCTTTCAAGATCAAAAGTGTGTCGTGACCCTTTCAGAGTTTATCCATCTGTGCTGTCAGTGACGCCTATCTGTCTGAAATCCCTGTCTTATCGTCCCGGTCACGACTTGCGGGGTTGACGTCAGCTGTCAAGTCCTGTTTACAGGAGTCAGACATGTGTGTGCAATGCACGTCGGTATACGTGTGCTATCATAGTCAGTGGTGTGGCATTCGAATGGAGCTGAAAGCGCGATTGTGGATTACAGTTATCCCTTCTCTTTTCTGAGAGGCTGGCTTCACCTGTCTGCACGTGTGCCCAGTGTACTGAGTGGGATAGTCCTTGCACTTGGTCATGGCAACTTGCCAATTGATAAGCTTGTTGCACAGCCGATTTCAAAGCCAGAAGATTCAGCTCAGACATCAGTCCAGAAGGTAGCAAAACTGACGAGAAACTATCGAGAGCGGAAGTTTTGATGAACCTACACGAAAATCACATGACACAGTTGGGTGTAGCATGGCTGGTGCCTGGAAATGAAAAACAGGCAATGAGAAAACTAACGATACAGAAACGAGAACGGCAAAGTTTGGCAACTTTCATTAGCTCGAATGTATTCCATCAACGATGTCTGGATTTGAATATATATATATATATATACTATATATATATATATATATATATATATATATATATAAGCAGGAAGTAGTATCTGGATGCGTAAACAAAATTAGCCCGGGAGCACACGACCGGTTTCGCGGTTATTGTCGCTCGTCAGGTATGCGTACCCGATGCTCTCTTGTCTAAACATCCACATACTTGTACACTCCGAATTGATTGATATTTCTCACCAGAATCGAATCTGCAGCAACAGGAGTGTGCATGGAAGCTCTTCGTCGAAGAGTCCACAGAAGAATCACAACTGTGATTCGTTGATAATTCCTTGTCAGTTGGGCTGAGCCAACCTTAGGAACGAGGGCAGAATGCCCTGACGTGGTTTCTATTTGTGAGTCACGTACTTGCTTTCACCCGCATAATCAGGATACATATTGATATGGGCAACCAATCCCAGCCTGAGTGTTGCTACATGGCGTGAATTGCGATCCACACTACGTATAGAGTTGCAGAGCCAAGTAGGAACACTAAAATGAATTAATTTTTCAAACAAATGACACAAATGAAAATTACGTGTGTTGTTATAAGAGCTATGAACAATAAGACCGCTCTGACAAGATGAATATGTATCACCAAGGGCTACCATGATAAAGTAAAGAGAGTACTGAAAACTTGCAAGCAGCAAAGGTAAATTTTAAAACGCTATACCTGGAAAGATCGATTTTACGAACCGGAATTTTTCAAATTAGTATTCGAAGAAAAAATTAGAAACTAAAAGTGGATCAGAACTTCCCCAATTTCTTGTAATATTACTGATTCTGGCAAAAGCCATACAAAATCCAACTATCGATAAGTATTGGGACGTTTCCGACCTCCGATTACTCACTCATAGGCAAAAAGGGAATCACGACAAATGTAAATCGCGCAAGCGTTCATATAACAGAGCATTCGCATATCCCTTAACTCGACATAGACATTGGAGGAATAACTCTGGGCCAATAACCGTCGTGGAACATTGGCTTTTCTATTCCATGAGTCGTCACGATTCCGATCGGTTTGTTGTGACCGCGTGTGCACGTGATTTGTACATACGCTCGTCAAAATAATGCGTGCCTGAACTGTTGTTGAACTGTTGTTCTCAGCTCTTTTGGTCACCCGTTCCTAGTTGCGTTGGGTCATGCGTTGCCTGAATCACAAATGAAATGCTTCTGTCCGACGGGAATTAGGTTTGAATGCACGGAAAACGGATTTCAAATGGTTCCGGAAATTTTCGAAAGACATTTACTCTCTGCGTTTTCACTCTCGGATTTCATCAATGAAACAAATAGCAAGAACAAACGCTATTTACTATAGTTTAATCCCGGTTAGGTTGATGCTGATGAATAGTCGTCACTGCCAACCGAGTTAGCACAAGTAGCTAGACGACCGACTGTTTCATAATCTCGTTTTTCATGGTCGCCAGCTCTAACGCCTTCAATCGGTCGTCTCGACTACCGTTCACTCCCCCCCCCCAATCAAGCCAGAACAGTCAAAAGGCCTTCAGCCGCTTAGCACGACAGTTCTGCTCTGAAAGTATCGTGAAAACCAGACAGCTTTTACTTTGTTTCACAGCGAAAGGTTGACTTCTCACGTCAATCAGGCCTTTAGATCGTACTTCATTCATCTGAGACCCGACGGGGTTGTAGAACGGTCTTGTTTCAAAGACATGATCCATCCTCACTGTCACATGGCTGATCATATCGAAACAAATCGCCTTTGCACTTTCGAAACCAGGCCATTGCCTCACATCACACCGACCGCCATTGTTTTCCCCGTGTGCGTCTGGATCTCCAACCGGGCTTCCAAGTTTTGGCACTTACATTAGCACGACGCTGATTAAGTCCCTTTCGGGACTAAGGCACCCGTCATTTTTGTTGGAACTGGGTGGCATGTTCATTAACAGTCCACAGCTCCATCACTGCAGCTGCTTTTCCTGCCACACACAACAGCAGCAATCTTCACTTTTTTGCTTAATTCATCTACCTGGATATCCTTTGCACAGACAACACGGTACACAACGTTGTACACGAGCACGACAAATATTAGTCGATGTGACACGTGATTACCGGCTTTTGATATGCATTGATGGGAATGTGGATAGTCAGAGCATGAGCACGGAATGTTATTATCCTTCGCCTAGTAAGCCGTCGTTGATATTATGTGTGGCATGATTTTGTGTAAGGTATGCACCTCAGTCATTCAAAAGTACTGTTATAAATTGCTGATTTTTTATTCTTCCTCTGTCTCTGGACTGCCTGTTCAGTGTTTCAAAAAACTGGACAACGCTTGGGGAGATCTCGTGAATCCCAATCAGAGTACATCAGCCAGCCCACTGGTTAGGGCCTTCATTCCTGTTGTCATGTGATCGACTGACCACCTCGACTCATCTTCCAACCGCTACTTGGCTCGCAGAATAGCGCGCAGTAGGCCGGTCTTCTGTCGGCTTGCGCCAAACACATTCCAACCACATTACGATTCCGTTGTTCTTCTAGAGGTTGAACCTTAGGACTAAGCACCCTACGCCTAGCCTCAGACTTACTGACAAAATTCTCCCGATGGATTCCATCAAAGGCAAGAGGGAAATGAGGCCCAGAAACCCACTACACTGACACTTCCCCGCATACAATGTTCACGTTTTTGAGTTGTATACCAGGGCCGATGGTACTGCTGGAGCGTAAACTCGAACTCCGACATCACCCTGACGTCACGAATGACTGAAATTCGTAAATGTCAATGGAATCTCTTGTGTAGGCGACAATATTTCATCCGATATGCGGCCACCCGATGAGATTTAGCTATCCCAGTAAGTCAGCCTATTTGCTTCACGTAGATCTTCCTTCCAAGAACAAGATTCGTGTTTGGACCACTCCGGTCAAGTTTTGACATGTTGCACGTTTAATCTACAGAAGTTATCTCATCAGAGGGGACATAACTTAATCCCAGTAATTAAAAGAAAGTCCTTTAAAATTAGCACCAGTGTCTTTCGCTGGATAAATGGCTAGGATAACTATCACTAGGAAAACAATAAAAGTAGCTTATTGTTTGTGAATTGGAGCCAATTTTCTCCGTTGAGTACTGATGGACCAAGTAACTTCTGTTGCTAAGATTGTAAAGTAGCGCTCAAAGTCTCCGTCTCTGTTCCGAGATTTCATTTTTTTTCTCAACGACTCACAGCTTCTCTTCATTAATTTACTGTCTGTTACCCCAGTGACTTAACTGCTCCATGATTAAGGTCTGTTTCTAAACTCTGTTAACCTTTTACCTCTTGTGAAGCGACGAGTGCCAATAATTTGATTTTCTGATGCTTCCACTGTTTTTTTATGCGTTAGCGTATCATCCAAATCCCAGATAGCATAAACACGTTTCCTTACTTTTCCTATTACTGATAACACGTATCATCACTTGTGGCGTTTAAACCATTTTCAGTAGGCAGCATCTCTTCCAGTTTCCAATCCGTTTAGCTTTATGACATCATGCAGCATTCCGGATCTCTTTCCAGTTGACCGCAATAGGGATGGCGGCTGAACAGCATCGCTGAGCTTTGTTCGCCATGGTGACATATGCGGATTAACACTCATTGATGCGTTTGCAAGCAATTGTTTATTACAGAGTGACAATCGTCGGTGGTGAACAAACTATCCTATACACACAAGCAAAAATGTTTTCAGCTTCGGTTAATGCTCCCATTGGGTGCATCTGTCCACGATTCCCAGTTGTACACAATTTATGTATAGGACGCACTATTAGCTCGGAAAGGGCAAGGTCAAACATTCCTGGGTCAACCACGTTTTGATGAAGCAACCAAGAGAAACAAGCGTGTTTAACCAAATAAAGAAGTAGCCTGTAGGACTTCAGATCGCCACTATCACGAACGCTGTTCGAATAAGTTCGCTAAACCAAGCGCAAAGTCAGATTAACGAAATCTCACGTAATTTCTTAATCGTGCAATTTTCCCCGAACGTGTGGCGTGAAACAAAAAGCACGATTTTAATCCATCCGTAGGATAGAAAATGTGCATGCCAGTAATATATATATATATATATTATTGGAGAAAAGTCCCAAATGGTGTTTGTTTTAATTTCTTCTACGTGGCAAAAAGTGAATTCAACGGTATCATGCATTTTATTGCATACTTCGATCAAAAATGGTCTTATAATCGCATGCTGCTTTATGATTTGAATGTGACGTGCCACATCCTCAAAAACCACGGTTGCTAGCACCACTTTGGTTGTTTTTCTTTTATCTCAAATAGTTTTTTTCAGTTCGGAATTTGTTCTGTAGTTTCATTGTTGCCTCGTCGATGTTCCCATCAACGGACCAACTTTCTCCTTCCAGAAACTTGTCATGGATTACGGCACCACAGTTGTGTGTGCTAAAGAAGCCTCTGAAGCACTGTCAGCGCCTGATTTTTCACCCATCCATAAGGAAAGATTTTAATCACTTTGTCAGAATGCACCTTCATCCAACAGATAAGTTTTGTGTTCACAGCTGAAACTTACGGATCCATCTCTGTGTTTACCGCCGCGCAGCAGGCATCCAGAACTCCTTTAAATCCATCAACATTATAACCATTAACCACGTGTTCTGGCAATCGGGTCCATAGTGAAATCGTCCTACTGGTGAAGAACCTAGCCTTCCCTTGTGGTCCTTCGTTGTCCTGATTTGCGCAGCTTAGGTCGGAGTCGGTCCTTTACCTGCTGCTATTTCGTATCCGTTCGTTACTATCATTGGCGGAATTCCGTATAGTAATTTCAGGTTCAAGCAGTACGTTTTAGCACACCTAAATGTGTATGGTTGACCAATCCATCGGTTAGCTTGCAATCCTCTTTTACATACCGGAACGACAATCCATTGTTTTTTGTTTTACAGATGTGGATTTTCAGACGGGGCCAAAAGACACTCTTTTTTGGCTTAGATTTTTACGTCTAAAATCTCAGGAAGCATGCGACGAGTTCACTTGCAGCCATCTCCTGAAATAAAAACCAACGGCTTCAAATGTGAAACATTTTTTGCACATTCCCTTTACATTGTACCAAATTCACGAAAGTGAAAGAAAAAATGGGATTTTGCGTCTTCAATGAATTGGGACCATATAAAATTTGTGGAACTAATCTGGGTACGGAAAGTCGAGGGAATGAAAACAGAAGCATCTTGGTTTTATTTCTCGAATTCTCTGGAACCGTGCACTTTTTCTGACACTTACTTGTCCTCCTATTTTTATTTTTTCCCTTGTGTCAGCTCGTTCATAGTTTGGAGACTGGAGACATGAATTTGCAGCATGCTTCCTAAAATGTGAGAGCTGAACCACTGATTCAGTTCAAATACATTTATGCTAGTGTGTTCGACCCTTGCTGTTAAACTCAGACTTGCAGATTCTTGTTATTGACTATGACGCAACGACGACAGATCCCCATTAGTACGACATAACACGGCAAGTGAGACTGAAATTCTATGAAGCTCATCATTACAGACACAGGAAAGGCATTAAATGCAGTAGTTTCGGTAAGAACATTATCCGGTTCCGGAGCAGATGTTTTATTTCTGTACAGAGTTTCAAGCACTTCTTCATCTTGGAACTGCTCCGAAGAATATGACTAGGCTAATAACATAAACAAGAGGGGGATTATATATTGTGCACATTGCATTTTTTTGATATTTGTGCTTGAAATCCGTATTCGGAATTCGGCCGGTTGCAATAGCAAACGGATACGAATTACCAACAGGTACTAGAATGAATCCGGCCCAAGCTGTACAAATGAACAGAACCAGAAGACCGCAACAGATGGGAAACACTGTACGAATCACAAATTCCTATACAAAACACGCAATGTCCTGACTGGTAGAATTCATTCCATCCTTCGAAGACTGTCTGGACATCACAACCGTTTGTCACCAAGGTTCTCGTTGACTGATCCTCTATGCTGTCTAGCGTGAAGCTGTACCTGACTGTACCATGTAACTTGCATGCAGACTCATCAGAATTTTGCACGAATATTTTTACAGATCCTATGCAGTCAGAACCATAGGGAAAAATAAAAACAGTGTGAGATAAAGAAGGAAAAAGAGACGATTTTTTAGGTTTCCCCGCACATGTTAGCTCTTTCGAACTTCACGCCACCAAATGTTCACTGAACCCATGGTTCATCTGCGCATGCTTGTGAGGAGTCATGTGACACATTCCAGTGGAGCTTTGTTACCGTCTGCAACAACGTCAAACAATCACAATAGCAAAACTGGCGAAAGTAAAAAGGAAACGTCCCGTGAGGTCAGCGACCCAAGGGTACTCCTCCAAAGATGTTTCTTTCTAGCTAACATATGTGAATGCCCTGTAATTTTCAGTTTCCGGGATCCCCTTACTGTTTTCAGGTGCATAGTCTGAGATTGGGACTATCACAGTACGTGTTGGTGTTTCGTGTCCGTTCTTCCTGACAGCTGATAACGACGCTATTTTGATTGATGTATTGCACATAGGCTTATCCGAGGCTCGTTTACTATTACAACTAAAAGAACCAGCAACAACAATCGTCTAACTTAGTTATCATCTGAGCGCAGACTGTTCTTAGCGTACACAAACTTTAGTCCTAATGAGTAGTGTCAGTTCACCTGGCTTCCTCCCCCTTCACAACGTTGAACTCAGACTGATAATACTACCTATGGCCGCGGGTAACACGGATCCGTCGATGATTGCCAATTATTCCAGTTCAAACATGCAGACCCATATGAGTTCAAAGTGCGTTCCCACTTTTTATTTGTGTGCAGCCTTTGGTCGTGTCCACACAAAGAGGCATGACGCCCGTAATTATAACTGGAAAGTTACCGACAGTTTTCATGACATTCGATGCTTATCGTGAATAGATCAAAGCGTTCAGATATTTGGAATTCCAACGAACAATAACGTGAAATCAAAGCGGCGTCACACGCTTCTGTAGGCGCTACACAAGGCGTTTAGTCATCTGAGCCTTACAGCTGATGGCTGTCTTCACCATCTGTTGCTCTGTTACATCCCGAAGACCTGTCTATTCAGGCGTCACACACATTGAGTTCTAAGAATCCCTCAGAAGTCAAATAACCAAGACGATCATAGATTACCTGTCATCTAAATTTGCCACAGTGAGTAGTCTTTCATGAGATTTGCCCTCAGATTCCTTCTATTTTGTGATTATAGTGGCATCGATACTTGTTTGGATAATTCGCTACATTAAAATGTATTCGTACCATACTGTGTTTCTGTGTGTAAGTATTTCTGGACAGCCTCGAAGGAAACGTAGCTGGCCGGAATTGCATTTTACTCCCACAACATGCAAAAGACTTGGATGGATAGGGTGACCCCAAGTTGGAATTCGCTATTATATAGGAATAGTTGAGTGAATTCGGTGAGTTTCGTAGCTCCAGTGGTATTTACCTGTAATGAGCGTGTAAGACCATATAATATATATTGTTTTAATGTAATCGGCGATCACTTGTGCATAGAGTTGAAAAATTACAGCTTCTTTCACGTTGTTGATTGACGTTTTCTTCTTCGTTATTCGCAGTTTTGCGTCAGAGGTGGTTCGAATTTAGTGGTGCTATTCCACGATCGAGTGTGGTCAGCCCAAAACGGGAAAAGTGTGAAATTCTTAACCATATGTAGGTCGATTTGGATTCTCGGGTTGTAATATCCGCGACATCCTCCCACGATGCAACATCTGGAACGCAGTACAGACAACTTCATCTGTTTAGAAGAAGTGAGCAACAAACAGTGAGCAAGCACAATGGAGCAGCGTTCCAATTGTCTCCGAGTCATCTCGTTGCCTGCCTTTTACGCAGATCAGAACGCATGCGTCTTTCGTTGCACGTGATTTGACCATAGCCATAGTCCCTGGCCTACCAGTGACGAGACTCGATATGTGTTCAAGGTCAGCGTCGTCTTTCTGGTTTGGTCAGAATTGAGGACGCCATAGCGTTAGGTGCTTTTATGCGCTAGTGTGCGTTATGCGTTTTTTTTACTGGTCAATCAGCCACCACCAAATCGGCACGTCTTAATAACCAGGTAAAGTATAAATCCACTCAAATCACGAGAAGACTGGCGAAACAAAGTAATATGACTAAGCGCCGCAGCAACTGGCGCAGCGGCATCAGAAATATTTCATCCGTGTTAGTGGCAAGACATTACGTTTCACGAAAGTATTCATTATGCTGTCATCGGGTGACTCACCATTAAAATCCATAGGTTCACCGTACCCGACAGTCGTGCTTTTTCTCGACTTTAAAGGAGCTTTCCACCTCGTCAATCAAACACCTCAATTCACTACTCTTTACCGCAGATACATGCCAAAGAAGTTCGTGAGTCCACCGCGAGCACTGAAATTCTCATGCCTACGGCCTGAGCAAGGGTATAGGATGAACTAACAGGTTCATTCGAAACTGCTGGTGGTGTTCGACAAATGACCCGTTCGGACATTCTTCTTTGACTTCATTATTGACGAAATAACGGAAGGTATTTCGGGAGGTTTTCAGATGCAGACGGCCAACTGGGAAATGGTAAAAACCTGTGTGACCTGGATTACATAGACGATCTTGTGTGATTGCTCAACGCACGGAACGCGTACAACGTACACTACGCTGACTGGCAAGAGCTGTAGTTCCATTGGATTTGCACCGGACGTCAGTAGCGCTGAAGCTAATACTTGACGTAATGACATCTAACTATTATAAACCGCATCACTTACCTCGCCAATTCCTTGACCGAAGATAGTAGCACGGCAGCAAAGACGAGTAGGTGTATATCTAAGGCTCTAGCAGCTTAGGTTGGAAACACTTGTGGCGGCGACCTCCCGTTTTGCTGAATTTGAAACTTCGCTTGCATTGTGTGGCAGTATGCCCCGTTCGCTTGTGTGTGGTTTGTCAGACTCGGGAGTTTGCTTGCTGAAGATGTTCGTTGTTTGGAAGATTTAATCACTGATATTTGGTTAGTACCGCTACAAATTGACGGAAAGACCGCTTAGACATTTTACAGGTTAGGAATCAAGTCAAGTATTGGGTGCCGGTTCAGAGAATATCATAGCGTATCAATCTCAGTCGACTTCGGTTGATGGATCACCTGTTGCACACGGTGAGCACACCGCGGTTGCTTTGTAGTCTTCTTCTGTTCCGTTCACGGAGTGGAGATATACACTTGGTGGCCAACAGATGTAGCAGTGTGGAATAAGAAAACCTAAAGCGAACTTAAATAAAGTGGGTGCATCACTTGTCCTTGAATATAGGGTACTTTAGCCAGTTTGTTAGAGGCAGCTAATTACATGGTAGCTAACCGTGAACTGTGACAATCGAGCTGCCACTACTTGATCAGTTAAAATGGTAGAAATTTTGTGTTTTGTGCAGTTTGGCTGTACTCCGTGTGTTGGCTAGCGCGGGTTTTTTTTATTTTCCAACTACTGTTGGTCTATTTCTTGTCAATTTTCTGTATTCATTCTTTCCACAGCAACATCTAACATGGTCACCGGGTTCAAACCCTCGAAGATGACGAGGATGCTTATAAAGTACGCATAGACAGCATCGATTCACTGCAATCTGTCTGGTTCCATACCACATTCTTCCGAAGGTAGATTCAGGTTTTTGGTCTGTAACCTAGTACATTAACATGTATGATAGTTTGATTGTCTCCTATTTCAATTCGATACCAAGAACGAAGTTCGAATTATTGTCGGAATCACATTCCAGTTTCGGTGTACAACACTACGTTCCCCAGAGTTTTCCTTGTTCGGGGTTATTTATAACCATATTTTCTCACTCCTCTATTTTACTCTCAGTGCCATAGTTTTGAGAGAAGGATTTCTGACTGAAATCTAGACATTCACGTTTATAAAGTGAATCAGATGCGAGTAGGGATACAAATCGATGGGAAGAAACATTTAGACGGTGATGAAATAAATATAGGTTACTTATTACCATGGTTACTATGCCCCTGGCTCGAATAATAAATGATCATCCAGTAGCTGTGACAAATTCAGCGACAAAAGCTTTTGATTAGCAGACAAGGCGAAAGCCAGCCCGAAAACAATCTATTTGGTCGGATGTAACTGAAAACAAAGTTTAGGTGGTAAACGCAGAATAGATTTGTGTGCAACAATCGAATTGGACAAGAAAGAGGTGAGACCACAGATGAGCTAGTTATTGGAGAGGGAAGCTTTTCATTGAAGGCATTCAATATAGCACAGTTACAAACAGAAATAGAAAAGCAGCCCTTGCATCCGTAACAAAACCAGCATCGACGTGTTTAATTATGTCACATGACTTATTCATAGTCTGCACGCCAGTGGACGAGACATGAGCAACTACATCTGTCAAGCCCAAGCAATGTGAATGAAGTGAGCACATGGGCCACTCGAACGTATGAGAATTCGTCGAACGCCCGTATCGATTTCAAGGAACCCTGGTGGGTCTGATTCACGTATATCGTGCTTCGTGCACGTACTAATTTATACCACTAGTTTTGTCTCCGGTGGAATCCAGACTGGTAGATCAACAGATTGTGGGCATTAAAGATCGACCTGCAGCAATTATATCCATTTAGTGAAGAGAATCTCCTGTGAAAATTTTCAAGTGAAATAGTGTGCGACGTGAGATGTTCGCAAGCATAGATCCACGTAGGCATCCGAAGTCGCTCATTCTTCAATATATGACCAGGAATGCGCTATTAGCCGATCCACTAATACAAAAATGGAGTAAATTACCTTGTTTCATTTAGTTTTGTTCCTGTATTTTGTAATGTAAGCGATGGGATATCCATTTCTTGATTTTGATCCAGGAAATTCATTCATTCGAAAATAAAATGATGTGAAAAGCATATACCTTCGTGTCCAGAAGACTGAATAAAGCTTAATAACAACTTTCGTTCGCCGGTTCCGGTTATTTTGTCTTCCTCATGCAATGCGATGTGAAATTCAATAAAAATATCTCTGAGCCAAACTCCATTGGCAAGGAAAGTGTGGAATATGGGAAAAGGTCCGAGTAGATTTAATACTTTACATCTTCGTAAGGGCTTTATTCTCCAGTGCTGGAGAAAGTGATCATGAAAATGGTCGATGCTAGTTGATTTAGTATGTTGGTTTTCACAAAAGTATTTATCATGCATCATTAACACTCAACTCACCTAGAAAAAAAATGGAGGGAGCTAACAGCTGCTTCTTCCTTGATAAGTATTATCGGCAGCGCATATCCACGGCGCCCAAAATGGAGACATAAACGCGGGACGATTTCTGCGCGCTAAATCAGTGTAAATAAGTGAAAGGTATGTGATATATCATGTAGTGGAGTCCAAAAACCGCTGACAGCTTGCTCGGTGGCGCACTGAAATCAGTTCGTCTCGAATTTGCTTCCCTGTTGGGGAGCGATGGATATGCACTACTGATGATTCCTAACTAGCATGAAACAGCGGTTGAGTACTTCCAGGGTTTCTTAACCATGAGCCGAGCGTTGATACGGCGCGGTGAGTAATTTCATGAAATGCCTCTCTACTTGCATGCTTTCTAAGTACAATATTTATTTCATTTTCCTACCACTCTATTCATTTCGCTTCTCATAAGATGGTTTTACAAGGTTGTGAACAGGTATAAATGATGTGAGAACATGGTCGTTAGTTGTCAAGATCAGAATGCCGAAAAGGTTTCGAGTTTTTCGAGTAAGGCTCTCGCAATAATCTCAGCGCCAGCAGCAGCAGAAATTAAGTACCCCAGAATAATAGTGCCCCAAAATACAACAATGTATACTTAATGGACTGCTTAGAATTTGACAAGGGAGACGTTATAATTGCATGGTTTGTGTGTGGAAGCCTTGTTTTTTTATTTTTCGTCCCCACTACCTGAATTCATTGATTATTAGCAAGGAATGATGACATACCAGAAATAAAAAAGGCTGTAATAGTTGGTGATCAATTTGTCAAAAGCTGGCAGTAACGAGAACTTCAGCATTACATTTTCTATTAACTGAACCAAAATAATAGACACGAGTCGAGAAATGAGGCCAGGTTTGACTGGAAATCTTACGGTCACGAACAAACTCACAGAATGACTCGAAAATTAGGTGTGATGATATTCTCGATTTCTGTTGGAAAAACGTGTATCTGACCAGTGATAATCCAAACAGTGCTACAACTCGGGTTGAGGTAACTTATCTGGATAGGTTGACAAAATCTGCCTAGAAGAATAGAATCGGGTGCACGATTGTTACCGCTTACCATGATATGCACACCCGTTACTCTGCCTTGTAAAAAGTCCCATAATTGTGTTCTCCCAGAATGTATATGTTTCCAGAATCTCATTTGTATCGCCAAAAATGTGATAGAAGTCTGTTCTCTGAGATCTGGGCGAAGTATACACATTCTGAGTCTAAATGTATGGGGACTTTTAGACGGGATAGTAGCGATTATGCACACTTGGCTGAGCCAACCTTAGGAACGAGGGCAGAATGCCTCAGAATATACATGTGTATGTATAAGTAGTGAGTAGTATCTGGATGAGTGAATAAAATTTTCCCGGGAGCACACGACCGGTTTCGCGGTTATTGTCGCTCTTCAGGTATGCGTACTCGGGACTCTCTTATCCAAACTTCCTTATACTTGTACAATCCGAATTGGTGTCTCACCAGAATCGAATTTGTGGCGTCAGGAGTGTGCATGGAAGCTCTTCGGCGAAGAGCCCACAGAAGAACCACAACTGTCAGTTGGCTCAGCCCAACTGACAAAGAATTATCAGCGAATCACATTTTGTTCACTCATATAGATACTGCTTACTACTTATATATATATATATATATGTTCGAAAAAGGGGGTCAGTCGCTCGTGGAATGTGTAGCCCCCCAGATAAATGTTTGAACGAGCTTAACGACATTTCCTGACCATTCCGAAAAGATGTGCACAATATTTTCTGACCATTACCGTGAAAAGAATTTCCTTTATCTTTTGCCTTCTATTTCCTCTTATGACGCAATTTAATGTACGTTATTTCAAGGAGTGGTTCCCGGTCAACAGAGAGCGCTGCTAGGCAGGGAAGTAAACCGGGTTTGCGTTGATTCGGACCGACGAACCCAGATTGAAATCGCGTGATGCTGATCATTTGACCATAGCAGATAGAGTTGTATTTTTATCTTTACTTCGATATCATTATATTCGATCCATACCAACACACTGACCTTCATAGTCTCAGTTAGGATGCCGTTTTTATTTTCCTTACGTCGATTTCAGAACAAGTGCACCACAAAGCTATTCGCTTTATTGTTGACTCTCGAATAGTTCTCTCCTTGCTGTCGCTACCCTTCTCTCTCTCTCTCTCTCTCTCTCTCGCTGTCTCACTCTCAAGTGGATATTTCTTCAGTTGCCTTTCTCTCATTATCACAATATATTGTTTTCTCTGAATCGCGCTAATGTGCTCGTTCTTTTGTTTCTTTTCTTTTCGTTAACCGCGTGCAAAACCGCGGACCCTTTTTGGCAACCACCTACAGAAACATTTTCAGCTGTTTTTTAAAAGAAATCCTGAATTCCGAAACAATCGGTCGTTATCACTATTTCCCATTTCTTTCTTCGCTATCTTTGATTTGCCGTTATAGGAAATGATTTTCTCACTTCTGCTGTCAACCAACTATTTTTTCGATAATGGGAAAGTGCTTGCCATCATCTGACATTTGTTTCGTTCCCTCTAGTGAACAATAAGTTGTTCAGCTGAATGTTGGTACTGACGTGAGATCGATATTTCTATTGGTCGACAGCCTCGTAATGAGCTATACAGAGGACATGCTTTATGTAAATGTCAAATTCAGTCATAAAAACAACGAACAGAAAAAATGTGCAACTATAAATGGTAGAATATTTGGTCGATTATGGAATCCAATGATTACTTACTGACCAGATAGGCTGGCGGCACAAATTGTCATAGGAGGCGTGCTGGTCCAGCAATCACTTCGATACATTAAACGGCGGGTTACAAGGCAGAAGTATCTTTTTGTCATTCAAACCATTCTGATAAGCATGTTACTGTCGCGGCACTCGTCATTATGTGGTGCTCGTGAATGACTGATGGTAAATTCATATGGAAATCCTGAATATGACAGATTGCAACTTACGGATCTGCCGAATGATGCCTCTAGGCTAGTACAGAGGATCGATTCCTGCCGAAATCCCAGATTTGATTCCTCGGCTGTATGAGAGAAGAGGAAGCCGGCGAGGTGGCTCTCTTTTGATGACAAATGAAACGGATTGAAAACTGTGATGGTGCTGACCCAGCAGGTAATGCCAGAGAACCAGTAGTGTGGTACGTTTCGCAAGAGCGAGGAGCAAGAATGGCGATGAGCCATGACCGGATAGCATCACATTCACTCGAACAACCATGCTTCAAAAAATCGACTAGTTGTAGCGTATTGTCTACTTTAATAGCTTGATGCATGAGCTACGGCCGGTCATGGTTTTATATGAGCTGCGATATGGGATGTAGCGTGTTTGATGAGAGTCATTCAGTTCTGCTAGGGGTCCGGTGAGCAAGCTGGTTATGAATGTTTTATTTACTAAAGTCCATAGGTCTTGAAACACTTGAAAAGACGAAAGATGGCGGATGAAAGCTAGTGCTGAAGCTAGGTATTCTGGTTGGTTTGGCCAAGAACGTTCAGGTAAAAATGGGCGAAACCACGGACCTACTTCTAAAAATGATTATGATTTTAATGTCGAGAAAAGCTCTTGATCGAAGACATCCAGTATCATTGGTAATATGATACCGGGTACTTGTAATGCAAGTACAATCCAATAAGTTCATTTTGGAAATAACTTACACATCTTCCGGTCACGACGGCCATCTGAATCCGAAAAATCTCATCGTCTGGTTCCGGAAACGTCCGTAGGTAACACTATTAGTGAAGGGCTTGGATATTCGGGCAGCGTGACGCAAGTGTAATTGTCCCTGAATAAGATGCATGAGGGGTAGTACTGCTTGCTTGTTGGCAGCGCTGAAACAACTAAAAACTGTGGTCACATTCTCAGGTGTACCAATCCTAATTTTATTTTCCGAGCACTCTGTAGAAGTAATTTCGTGATGGCCAAGCTGCCTCAGACCTCAAACTCTTCAGTGCGCTAACTCAACAGAAGGTCTTTGTTCGAAAAGGGCAGTGCTCAACTAAGACTAAGTAAATTTTAGTCATATCTTGCCAAGCTGATTATTGTGATTCGAAAGTTTCCGTCAAGGGGGAAAATGTTCATCTTCTTCAGTATGGCATTTGTGAAGGAATGGCATTGAGCCCTAGTCTAACAGCTGTTTAATTGATCACTGGTGCTTGCACGACGCAAGAATACGAACGTGGAAAAAGAAAGGCATACAGTGAACTAAGCCAACCAATCGGGATGAGCTGTCCGGATTGTACAAAAAAAGCTATGAACCAAATCGAGTGAAATGCACTGAATCAAAGCGTGACCCGGAAAACCGAGGAAATGATGGCAGTCACACGGGCGTAATCATGTAAGCAAAGCAACCTATACATGTGACAGCTTTTCTTGGTAAATGAGAATCTCTGTTTGTTGGTGGGCTCTGGTTGTTTTCACTTGAGATAGCGGGGACGAAAGATAACGATCTAGAGTTAGAATCGGGACTCTAGAGGGGTGATTTCGAGATATTATTCTGGATTGGGGTTAATATACGGAATTCGGTCAGCCACAGTAAAGAATGGATACAAATTACCAGCAGGCACCGAAATAGCTTCAACTCAAGCTACGCGAACGAAGACAGCGAGAAGACTACAGCAGAAGGAAAACATGTTCACGTTCCGGGTTTATTTACAAATCAAGCGTTTATATGCAAAATAATAGAAATCCCGATTTGTGGAGTACATTTCGTCCTATAGCGTTTGAGGTATGTTTTGCCTTAACGACCACGGTCCTCAATACGTGATCCTCTGCACAGGCTAGCGTTAAGCTGTGTTGGATTGTATCACGTAACTTGCAGATATATATCGTACCACCCATTCGTCATTTGGGTTGATGAGTGGAATGGCGGTCGAAAAGCAATGTGTGTATGAAAGGAAGGCCCTGTGAGTAGGTCACATACAGTGAATTAATTCCATCACGTGATTTAAAAGTACTATGATAATACGTAGTTCAGGGCGTCTACTTGAACATTGTTTTCTGAAGTTAGAGAAAAGTTTGGCACGTTTGGCTTGTTTTCCACTCTTCAGTTTGCAAGCGGGAATAACTAACATCCGTCTTGGGTTGCCAAAGCCTATTGTTTGAAGCACTACACAACATTAATGTTGTTCTGCTGAGGACGAAAATCTTTCGGTCACGTTTTGTTACTGTTACAAGCAATGAAGTCGTTCCTGTAATTACATTTGGAGGGATTTCCTCCGGAATGATTTGTTTTGCTGAATTTTTTCACAGGGTGTCCAGCTGATCATTTCATTTACTCTAAGGGAAAAAAGTAAAGTCCTCCAGTCCCTTCATTTCAGCATCTATCTCACTACTTCGGTATATTACCAACAATTACTAGTGCCACTTGTTTGTAGCATTGTCTCGATTTGACGGAACGTGCCATAGGGACATTGAGTTCAGCTTTCACGTCTGTGCTGGTGGGCAGTTACCTATGCCTGGACTTTCCCTGTCTTTCAGTAAAAATAAATAACCATACAAAGCTAACATACAGTTTCACAGCTATTTAAAGAGTACCTCTGACCTGTTCATTGCGGCATAATTTTCACTGAAATAATGGGTATTAGAATGATTATTGCTGGCTAGGTAACTTGGTCAGACGCTCCGCAGTAGAACCTAGGGTAAATCATCTAGTCCCTTTCTCTAATTGAATGCCACTGGCACATCCCGATAGGTTTCTACTTTTCAAATGATTTTACCTCGGTAAGCCCTGGTAGCGTTCTTTCAGCTACCTCTATTTAGAGGAAAAAAAAGTATAGATAGCTGGCGACTGATTAATTTTAGGTTTCTTTTGACAACCTTAAGCAAAATTAGCAAGCAAAATAAAAAACAATCACAAAGATAGGACTTCGTCCATCGAGTCCTTAGTAGATCTGTAGTTTTGTTTATTTAGAACCAGCTTATTTCACTCGCGCAACTAATCTAGGGGCGTGTGACTGACACAAGGAGCAGCACAGGTGTTTGCTTCTTTTGACAGTACCAGCTGACACAAAATCGTTTCAGAATTCGCTTCCATAATTCCAGTTTTTGATCAGGGTCGACTGGAAGTGAAGCGTGCCCCGTGTGATGACCCGCTACCTAGGCAGATACAGAGGCATTTTCGGGGACTGACTTGAACCATGGTTAATGTAAACCACCCTTTCTTCTTATGCTCCTTGGTTATGTATACAGTTCTCTATCGGTATGAGTAAGGATAAAGTAAACAAGCTTATTTCCATGTTGTTGTTTTTGAATGTGTTCTAGTGGAGTGGTGGTTTGCACAAAACTGGATATTCACTTACATGATTCACATTAGACAGTCTTGTCCACAGCAGCTCGGAGTCAGTGCATCTCTCCGGCAAGCAGAACTTCCCCACTTCATTTCCGGCACGTATCGTCGACTACTGGATTCATAGTGGTATTTCCCATTCAATACACTTTGAATAGTTTAGTATCATCAATTCAACTCTGAGTGACCGCATTTGGATTCGTTCTTACTTTTCTGTGAGAGACACTTGTCGGTATAGTGAGTTAGTCAAATGCTGATTTAAAGTCACGGAGCCTCAGCTGTCCATCATTTGACCGTTTAAGTAAAGTGGGAGGATGTGTGAGTTTCGCAACAGAAACTAGAATTCTGAGAATAGTTAGTTACTTATCGTCAGTGGCTGGTAGGATCAAAAAACGAATTTCACACGGAGCAAGGGATCTATGCAGCGAACCGCACTCATCGGCTGCGGTAGGCAATCGAGTAGGCAGTATGTTGTGGTCTATCTATCACGGTACGTATTTTGTGGGTCATCCCGAATCATTATGAAAATACTTTCTGCATTTCGTTATGAAATTCGTCCTTTAATTACATTGAATGGACTAAAAAAATAAATTCGGTTACTATAACCTTCTTTCATATATTTCTTTTTTTGAATTTCTTAGTCTTTGATGCCGTTATGAAGTAGCCTTTGGCCTCCGTTTAAATGACTTTTGATGTCATTCGGTATCATCTGGTCAACGTTTAGTCAACTGAAACCGGTTTTATTAGTCATTACTTGAGTTGGAATAAGCATACACTTGGACGAAATTAAAACTGTGGACTATATTCAACCTAGTGTACCAGGTTAGGTTATCACGTCACAAAATTCATACGCGATGTGCCTATTTGTGATATGCATTTTCCAATAAGTGTGCTTGTCAAATTCTAGTTCGGGGCTACTTAGTGATGACCAGAGGCTATTAAGCATCGGAAAAGGGATGATTCTCGAATGAATGCGTTCGTTTCTGTTGCACTGAAAAACAATTTTACTCGTCTACTTCATTGTAATTCGCGTTGGAAATTCTGCCAACTCTTTCCAAATGGAACCACGTTTTCGAACTAACCATAATGCGTCAATAATTTAGTATTGTGTGTTAAGTAGAGTCAAGGTATCTAGTTTTGAGAAATTCTGCTCAAATCAAATGGTTTCGGTTTACTTCTAGGTACCTTTGTTATTGGTTTTACTTCAGTGATATTTCCTTCGGGAATTTGTTTTGTAGGCTATCTGCGGTCCCGTTAATTAATCGTGGTTATTATGAGTCGGGTAGTCAGTTTAAGTGTAATGACCACGGGAAAATGGCTCTTTTTGATCATAACAAAATGTTTATAAACGAAAGCAAAGTAACGTGCCTACAGCCTCTAAACTTCTGGTCATCTGTTTGGTCAGTGCCTTACCCCCATCCGCGTTTACATTCCTTCGGTTCTTCCGGTTTCTTCCCTTGTCATCATTCTTTTTGGGGCACAGTAACCCACGTGTTTAAGCGCCAATAAGAATCCGATTATGCCTGTCCTCCTTTCTCTCACACTGATAACGGACCTCTTGTTTAGTTCTGCCCACGCATGACCTTGGTCCGATCGTGAAATGTGCACGTAAAGCACGTCCTACACACATGCATGTGCGTGTATAAGTGGGCACCAATTGCGAACCCCGATGCAACTAATCAGCTGTTGTATGACCTTGAGTGTAGATAGAGTTTACATTGTTACTGGAACCAAGCGAAACATCCGATCACAAATACCATTGTATATTTCTGAATGAGACGCTCAATAAACATCTCTCGCCCCGATCCAAGCACACCATGGGGCTTCCGAATTCAGGGCGGGCGTGATTTCGGACAACAACTGCGAGTTGCTTCGGTCGCTCCAGGAGGTTTGGCCGAGCGGTATGGCATTCAAGCTGGTGATCAAGTGGTCACCATCGGTCGTGATCCAACGGCATCGATGACTCATCAACAAGCACAGCAGGCTGTAATTCGCTGTTGCAATCAGCTAGAAATAGAGGTGGTCTCCACTTCTCATATCGTTGGCGAAGAACCGCACACCGAGTGGATGCCAGTTACTTCGGCTCCTCATGCGAGCGCGCCCAAGGCTCAGTCCACCGTGAGCATTAATCTCCATAAGCCAAATCCAATTGGGCATTGGTTACGAGGCCCATCGAATTACCAGGAAGACGGGGGACATAACCTAGACAGTTATGCCCCCAGACCGTACAAGCCACTGTCCGTCAAACAGTCGGGAACGGTCGAGCCGACTCCAACACCTAGTCTACATGAGACAGTCGCCTTGGTGAAACCAACTTACTCCAGTCAGCCCAATGCAGGTCATATGCCCCCATTAGGATATAAACCACCACCGAACAGAAATCTGGAAAATACAGGAACAAGTGCCCCCATCTCATCCGAAGTGTCAGCGGGAATGAAATCCGCTACGATTCAACCTCAAAACACAAAGCGCCGTCCGATCTGCCATTACTGCAAAAGCCCTATTCAGGGTCCGTTTGTGGATGCGACAGATTTTTATTTTTGCCCGGAGCACTTCTTTTGTTTCACTTGTCATACTCCACTGAACGATCGATCTTTCGCCGAAGAGGATGGGAAATTCTATTGTCAAGAGGACTTTGTCCAACACGTGGCATCCAGATGTGCCAAATGTGGGAGTCCAATAGTTGGAGTAATTACCAAAGCATTGGATAAATCATGGCATCCTCATTGTTTCGTCTGCTGTTATTGTAAACGTCCACTGAGAGACAAGTTTCACGTTGAAGATGCCGATCAGGTATTGTGTGAGGAGCACTGGCAACAGCTACATTTGACCGAATGTGCCAAGTGCAAGCAGTCAATCTCGGAAATTGATCGTTTTATCGAGGCATTTGGGAAACAATTTCACGCCAGGTGTTTCTGTTGTGCCGCGTGTCAGTGCCCGTTGGATGGTAAACCCTTCCACTCGAGAGATAATAAACCGTTTTGTCGTGCACATGCGAACGCCGCAGCTATTTTTGGATGAAGTGAAGGTGATATTAGTGGCTGGTTACAAAGCCATTTGCACTAGGCTAGACATACAGAGACTCCTTCAATTTAGAGTTTCGCCGTTTTTGTCGTCGTTGCTTCTCCCCTACCACGCCAATGTAATCAGTAAGTGATTGACTAGTTTTTGTGCAGCCATCTATCGAAATCACTTGCCAACTAACTGGATATCATTTCATTAGACTGTGACCATAAGCAATCGGAACTGGAATACTGTTTTACTTTGGCCAAAATCTGTTGGAACTTTTATTCCTTTCCATCGAGAGATGAACTGCCAACATCTGGTGGGACCGTATTTATACTTTGCTGAACAAACTATTAATTCTTTGAGAACGGACATCCCTTTCCCGTCCCGAAACTGCCTTGAGCATAACACCCAACGGTATATGTGCATTATATGCACGGTCGGATCCTGGCTAAGAATAAATGATACTAATTTAACAAGAGAAGATATGTGATTAACTTCCATTTACCTGTTTATTTGTTTATTCATTGCTTAACAGTCAGACAAGCAAACAGTCAAAATACAATACTTCATTTACATACCAAAATCGGAAATAGAACCTCCCGAGTGTCAGATAAAGATACTGAAGTGTAGGCTTTGTCGAAGAATGAACCATTGTAAGGTTTGTGTTGTATTTCTCTCTTATCCCATCTCTCGTATTTCGTGTGTATAGAACCATATTGTTGATTCTCTACCGACTTCCGAAGCAGTTATGGTTTCATAATTGCGTTTTAGTCGATCGTGGATAAGTAGTTAGTTGGATAACTTAGTTCTCACTTTCGTTTCTGTGGTCTGTGAAGGCACAACAGCATTCTTGATCAGTGCGCCTCCTCATTAGTTTTACAGTTCGCCGGATAAAGTGGCCTCGATATTCCGTTCATTTTCATTGACGACCTTGACCTACGGGTAAGCCGAAATTTTTCCTGTTGCGCACGCGGTATTCTGCTGTAAAATGCTCGAGTTGGGTTACAATAGCTGAAGCTTAAACCCTACCGCCTCATTGTTCCATGTTTTTGGAACCCAATCTGAAACCGGTCAATATATATATATATATATATATATATATATATATATATACTGCTAGGAAAAGTACTCTGAACAACGTGCGAGTCAATAAGTACCCCCACGATTTCGCGTAGACTTTGAGACAGTGCTGTGTAGGTGGGACAGCTAGCGTTCAATTGGTCACACTTTTGTCTATGTACCTGTGGATAAAGGACAATCCAGACTGGTATTAAAACACCGTCAGAGTTCACAAGCGATCGGTTTCAAGAAAAAAAAAAACATTTAGACCAATGTTAAATCTGAGAACTGGTGGGTCAGAACAACAACGGCGATGGGAATATACCTACCAGACACTGACACGTCCAATTCAAGTGCACGCATAAGTCCACAGTGAGGACCCCTGACTGGTCAGCTAGCGACTTATCCAAACGCAGTACCGATTAATATCGACCATTCCCCCCTTCGGCTAGTGTAAATCAAAGGTAACAGAGCCACACTTCAAGTGCTCGTATGACTCTCTGTATTAGCCGGCACCAGAATAAAACCATCTCGGTTTGTTAAAGTTTGTCTCCCGATTGACAATACCGGGACTAGTCTAGGAGTTTAATTGCCACCGTTCACGAAAAATCGAGATAGGGATCCACGCATCAGCAAGCTCATCACAATATCTATATATTCATGTTTGTTTTGCGACGATCGGCATAATCGCAGTCAACATGGAAATCAAGCACCTTAGGGAGGGGAAGAGGGATTTGTTTTGGTGCTACGCATACATCCTCTTTAAGCTCGACAAACAAATGGGCTCTTTCCAATTCACTTTTTGATATGTAAAGACCACACTGGAAATTATAAGGCTATTCCTGGTCTCCCTCTATTTCCGTTTGGTGCCAGAATAGCTCTTAGTAAAAAAGAAAACAACTACTTATCCAGGTACAATTTACACTATTCCAACTAACCGGTTTCGATAGCTGTGTGTTCGTTAACTTATTTTGTCCCCAAAATGGCTGAGAAATGGTTTGCATCTAGCCTCGTTTAGGATTCGACATTCAGATGCCCAATGGGAAATCCCATGAGTGGAACCATTTTTATCGCTTTGATGCATTGGATGTTGGAATGGCTAGATAAAGTAGGAGAAGGATTGTTGGTTGTGTGGTTCATCTTATAAGATTTCCGGGACGTGTTTCCCCATCAGCAAAAGCCGTCCGCCGATAAATGTTATCTGGCACCAGATTTCATTTAGACCAAATGGATATTTCGAAATGAAAGCCTATTGCTCTTGATCGGTTGGAAGGGCAAACACACGAAAACACGATCATGACGAGTACTAGGAGTTTTCATTATACGGTATTTGGAACAGTGGTTTGAAATAGTCAGTTCACAGAGTAACGCCTATCTGGTTTCGATTAGATATAACTTTTATCTTTTACTTCTTTGATTAATGAAATAACAATGTACACCCGTTTTCAGGAAGGGGTCACGGCTAGCAAAGGACCGCCAGGTGGGGAAGTTGACCGGCGGTGGGAGGATTCGAACCCGCGACCTTCATGTCCAAACGCCAGCACCTTACCCGTCCGGCCACCACTGGCCATCTTGTCGCAGCTTAACGACGGGCGCTATCTCAACGCGTTTTTGATTTTTTTAACCCTTGCGCACAGCACACGCCTAGTAGACTTGAAAATCTGCTTGGATAGCCTAGTTTTTAAATTATCTGACCAATAACGATCCATTGCATTGAACCTACAAGGCTTGGCGGTGCTTCTGTGGTTTTCAGTGGGCATCAGGGGTTGACAATGAATCATTAGTTGGCTTCTTACAGCTTGGTACCTTTCACGGTAAGGAATAAAATCAACAATGATCGTGTTTGGGTTTGAACTAGTCTTGCCGTTAGCTTGTCTCCTTCTGGGTTGTTCAGAAATGAGGTCATGTCAAATGTTCCCATCCAACAGTGTTGCTCCGCTTTGTCATCATTTACGTCGAAATTCCAAACTACTAACACGCACTTAGAGTTAGAATATAGGTTACAGGGTAACTCTTGACATTTACTTTCCAGATCTCCAACTTTTGGACAGCCAACAAAATGACTTGAAATAAGAATGGATGAAACAAGATCCATTTGATCGGTTCATGCTTGTGATGACCTTATCGTAATCCGCATGGTGATGATTCCTAACAAGGATGAAACAGCTGTACAGTGCTTCCATAGTTTCTTAATGGTCGGTTGAGCGACGATATCACATGGTGAATTATTTCATGAATTTCCTTTCGTTGTACGGAAGTCCCAATAATAAGCCAATAATAAACTCCTGGGAAAACCTAAAAAGAATTGGCGAATCGTCCAAAATTAAAACACTATTTCATTGGTCCAACCAACCGAGGTTACCGAATTCGGAAGAATCGCGTGGTAAATTCACCCAGTTTTCGGAACGACATAGTTCCCCACCAAAATGAGATATTTGACTGCATTTACCCATTTCGCTAACGGTTTCATGGTGATCATTGTGGACAGGAGCTATGCGTTTTCATTCAGCATTATCGTAAAACATTGAATGAATTACTGGATGAAACCTATACGGTAGCAATACAAGGAAATGTTGAAAATAAATCCTACAAAAATCGTGTTGATCATCGAGAACAATTTCCATGCAAGGTGAAAGGTTTTAATTCTCGCGGATGAAATGATATCCATTAGTGTACAATGGAAATTTCCTGGTGGACTTTGGACTTTTAGTCGTGCCACTGATGTGCTTTCTGATGTAGGGATGAATTTCATTACATACTCGCATCGACCTGTGGACTAGATATCATCAACGAGGATGTACGTGGAAAATAAAGGCGACGGAGTCTGCAGACTGAATTTTATCACAGCTGTCGACGATCAGGTTATGTAAACTGTGCTTTTGATGTTGCCCTCCGGATACGGTCCTCACGTTGAGGACACATTCTTTCCCTGCACATATTGCCCTAATTAACTTGCTAGAGATTTCTCCGTTGTTAACTAGGCTAACATGATCGTTTATGAGCCTAAAGAGATTGCTAAAGGCATAATACTGCCATTTGGGACTGTCAGTGAGTCACCATATTTGCCGTTTGATCATAAAATCATTAAACTGCTATCCGAGACCCACAATGACTCGAAAAAGGCCCTAAAATGATTTTTATAGGCTCCTGAAAGACAGAATAACCAGTGGTACAAACCATAAAGATGCAGAATAGGCAATGAATGAATTCTCAATATATCATATCTCTACAAACAACGCCATGCTTCGAATGCAAACCCGGAGTTTGCATTGTAACAGGCTGCTGCCTCATTTGGTTAATGAAAGCATTAAGAAACTGGATAACCTGATTAGGTTTGATTTTCGTTCAGCTACCAGATAGATTATTCTTCCGGTGCTCGTGTGTAACCCATGAACCATGACACGGATGCTGAGAGACGAGGAGATAGATTTTCCTGGAATAGCACGTGTCTATGAAAACGATTTTGTAGGTAACTTAAAAGCACTGAACTTTCTTAAATTAAGAATGCTTAGAATGACTACTACATAGATGTGCATTTCATCTTGTACAGGAAATCAAGGCTTCCTGACCAAGTCGCTCACAAGCAGAAAGAAACTTAAATGGGACTCAAATTTCTGAGTTTTTTCCGAATTATTGGTTTCACTATGGGTGTCCGTTTCCTCGTTCGAGTGATGATTAAGGATATGACGGTCCTGCATGCGAAACCTCCTCCGGCCAATCAGTTCATCGTTCGCAAGTTTTGGATTCCCGCCCCACTAACCCAGAGATACAAACCCAGTCCACCCACACTAAGTGGAATACCCTAAACAAGTTACGGCCACATAGATAAATTGAGTTAATATCAGGTCTAAATCTCGTAACTGCTAGCAGAAGTGAGCTATCAAGCATAGAATAACATCCACCAGCATATGACAAGTTCAGCTTGCTTCCGTCCAGGCTCTAGACTGTTGTGTATTACTGGACTGGATCTTTCTTTTTCTGTATAGTTCGAACATTTATCCCACCAACAAGTTTTCGACATTTTCTATGCTACCAACGAGACTTCCATCATTGTCTCGCAATTTGGAATGCCTGTCGTTGGTACAAATGACTGCTCGACTGAAAAGGTGGTCAGGAACGCAAACTAATCATCCATTCTAAACAAGCTTGCTTCTGTTGACTGTTCAGGAGTGAGTGATACCGTGTGCGCTGTTCAGAGGTTTCAACCCTATCCAACGCAGATCATGCTGTGATTCAGGAAATTCATTTTCACATCACGAACTGTCTCAGGAGGCAAGATGACTGGAATGAGCAAATGAAATTAGCCTCACTTAAGCGCCTGTAGTTCCCATTTCTTTTGTCGTATAACGAATCGAGAAACGAAAAAATTCTTGATAACAACTAATAAAATTTTGAGTCCTGATGAACCGCTTTGCTAGCCTAGGACAGATGTGCACAAGATGATTATAAGTGTCTTTGGCGCAGATAGAATTTAGATGAGAACAATGATATTTTCTTCATAAACACTGCCATAAGCTCATATATATGGTGTTGATTTGCTCGCTGAGCAGGGCGAACATGCTTCAAGTTCGAGGGTACGTTTTAGGGACAAGTGAAGGGAACCCCAATGGGCTCACCAATATCTGGCCTCATTGCAGAGACAGTGATGCAGAAACTTGAGGAAACTAACCTGGCGAACATGAAACCAAAACTGCGGCTGCACATTGTTGATGACACGTTTGTAGTCATCAAACGATCTGAATTACAACGAATTTTCACTGTCATCAGCTGAGTTTTCAAGGAAATCAAGTTCACTATAGGGACAAGACAGTCTACCGTTTCTAGAAACATCCGTATACCGCAAAAATACGCACACAGATCAAATCCTACAATTTCAAAGCAACCAACCAAGCTGCCACAAGAGAAGTTGCATCAAGACACTTTTCAAAAGAGCACAATCCTACTGCAGCAATGAAAAGCGAAGGAAACAGGAAGAAAAACACTTGCTTCAAGTGTTTCTGCGTAACAAGTACACACTAAACTTCATCAGACGAAGCACCAACAAAAACAGTATTGGGAAATGATCGCCGAACAGACCGTAACAGGAACCGTCTTGCCGTATATCTCTGAAATGACAACAAGATTACTTAGGCCCCATGGAATTGAAGTGGCGCAAAAGCCACCAAGAACCCTACAAAAGGTTCATTCTAAGACGAAAGAACCGTCAGCTGGCATAAATCGAACTAACGTTGTTTGTCAAATCGACTGTAGAGATTGGGCAAAACAGTAGACGGGAAAAACAGGAAAGAGACTCAGGACACGGATCCATGAACACCAACTGGCAACAAAAGGACACGATCTACTCTCCCTAATCTCAGTTCACGAAGAACGGGGAGGTGACACGTTCAACTTGGGAAATGTGATGATCTTCGCCCGGGGTAGAACAAAGCATTCGAAGGGATTTCTCGAAGTTTGGCATTCCTCGGAACGATCGATAGACTGATGCGTCGATCTGGACCACTTATACTTATCGTTCCGATTAAAGGACTAATCTACACAAGCTAGTAGAAGCCGAAGCTGTCTGAGCCCAAAACATGTCAGCAGTAGATGAAGGGGAACAAAACAACTGGGCAGCGTCTCTACCCCATCACTTCAGCCAGCACAACCAATCAGCACCAACCAAAGGCTAGATGACCCATTTAGGCTTACGATGGTAATCAGACGCTCGCCACAAGATCATAGCACTGATGACGTCACTTCGGCTAGTGATGAAACGTTTGCAATCCAATTGCGCAGCACAGCAGACAAGTCAGTACCAACCCACTGAAGCTCAGCTACGAGAAAAAACCTTCTCTAGCCTGGTATATATATACTTATGTATATATACAGATATATGCAGTTATTTTCACACTCAATTAAATCTGTTTTCTTTATAATTTTGACACCACTATGCCCCCAAATGTCAAGGCAGACTAATGTCCTTTTTCCTCACACCTTGTTCTACTCCAAGTACTTTCTACAGTTGAAATGGGCCCTTTATTTTGTTGCACGGGTCCCAGTATTTCTTTCAGCTCCCGGAAATTTCTAATCTGTTCTTCTGGACACTGTTCACTAATGCAGTCCATAATTAGGAACATTTGCATTCACAAGCTTCACATCCAGCGACGATTGACAGACAAAACCGCGAAAGACGGGTTCATTCGTCATACTCTCTGTAGAACGATTATCCGAGGTTGTCGGGTTGTATTCTTAACCGAAAACCCCGTGTTCTTACACAGGAACAGTGACAACTGATATGAGCCACGAAAATCCTTATAAATAGTCATTTATAAATTGCCAACAACTAACCCATCCAAAATGTTATTGCAAAAATGATTTGATTTAGCCTATCAGAATCGGAAGCATTTCATATCACACGGGTTGTAAGTGTCTTGAAAAAGGTTATCCGGGTAATCGAAAAGTCTGTTTATTACAAACATTCCTGAACGGGTTGTGTTCATGCATTCCATAAGTTTATTATTTTGTTTTATTTTGCAGTAAGCATTAGCCATTGGCGTTTGAGATGTTGTTTTTAAGAACTTACAAGAAATCATCCCCAATAGATATTGTACACGGTCTCTTTTTGCAATCCGGTGAACTTACTAGTCAGCTCATACATTTGTTGGTTGGTTTGCATTTCTTCTGGATTCAAGGCAGGATAAGAAAATCAAGGAGCGGTTGAGACTATGAACTTCATGAATGAAGTTAACGTCAGAAAAGTAATTTTCAAGTCCAGAAATTACAGGGAATACGAGATGTGACTGTCAGCAGGTATGCAAAATCCCAAAAAGATTTTGTGGGCAAACTCTATGGCTTAATGGTTACTTTCTCAATGACACTCTATAGCATTTCTACCCGAAACAATGGCGCTAACCATGATCGACTACGACCAACCACGAACAAGAATCACCAGAATGTATTGACATAGCTGAGAGACCAGCCTATGGAACTATTGAGTCTACCTGTAAAGCATTTGCGCATTATATATATATATATATATATATATATATATATATATAT
>LUCM01011695.1:0-11081 GCA_008360955.1 Fasciolopsis buskii | reverse complement strand
CCACCATTTCTCCCCAGCCAAATTATGCGCCGGCGATGCGCACCTTTGATGCGTTTAAACATGAACTGACTCGCAGTGCGCGACTCATAGTCAGCCCCAGAAAGTTTTGGCATTGGATTATCTAGCCCAAAAACTCGTGATTAGCCCATCTTATTGCAGGTTATGTTCATTAGAGCACAGAAACTGCATCTTCACGACTAAATTTTGTCTTACGATTTCCAATGCGCCATCTGTGTGTAAATGTGATCTTGCCCTGCGCATGACTCTCGAATTTCGAGAAATAAATATGGTGTACTCTTTGTAAAAATTGCTGGCTGCATATGAATTTTTCCATTGGTGACGTCCTGCATTTAGTTTTCTGCGGCCATTAACGTTTCCTGGTACCTCGGGTACCCAAATTGCACAACGGGCGGCCTGACATAGTTTTGAGGTTATCCAGAGTGACATACCAATTTGTAATTTGGAATGCTTTTCTTAATAGAGCGTGTACTGGCTTGGCCACTTGTTTTGACAGGTAAACCACCCAACAGTGCCGTTCCCGGTTCTTGCGTGCAGTTTCCCTCCAAAACGTTTTTATCAATCTCTTGATAACCAGACTTCTCTGCAATGCAGCTCTAGCCCAGCAATATCCTATGGTGAGGCTCCGCGCTGTCCAACGATATTTCGAACCTTGTTCTCTCATTGAGGTTTACCAGAGTTGTTCTTTTGTGCAAGCCGTATCCTCATCCTGAAATTCTTTGGAGAGGCCGCGCTTTCTCTATCGGAGATATATTTTGTGTACCTTTTTCAGATTTTTAACCTGCACACCTGCTTTTGACTGTGGTCTGCGACCCCATCCGTTTGCAAACATGAACAGTTCGGCTGTTCCGAGGGCTTTTAGCCTGGCCAACAGACATTGTCAACGGAACTCGAAATACACGAATACAACGAAAAATGGTAATAAATTTGGAAAGTTCTTCGGGGTCCTTGAAAGAGCCGCAGTTTTCCAGATTTTTTAGCATATTCAACAATCTACAGTCTGGTTCTATTGTTTCTTTATTCGCATATTCTGGTGGCGTCCCCTTCTGTGTCCCTATCTGGAATCGAAGATTTTTTTCAAACTTGCCGACGACTTTTCTCTACGCGCTTTGCCTCAATTCAGAATTTTTCAATGTTTACTTAATTTTCCGGATATGCCCACACAGGCAATTTTATTATCGCAGCACCACTCGCTACGGCATTTTGTTTTGGGTAATTAGGATCTGCCAGCAATCCTCGTCATATATACTTTGTTGCGTCGGAAAACTTGGAACACTGTAATTTTACAAAAATTCGAGTCACATCATGCACAAACAGATAAAGATCATCCATTTTGTTCACCAATTTGTTGGTCCAACCGTCTTCTGCTGCCGCCACAAAAATGTTGCTTATCTGCTAGGGAAAATAAACTGAATACTTGGTCGTCTCTTTTTAATTTCTAGCATAGTATCCTGCATAACGGTGAGTGAAATCTGCGCCAAACCCTGGTATGCATTTGCCCAGGATTGAGATATTTGCACAGACAATATTCTGCTCCAACCCATCCCCTGCACAACAACCCTCTTGAGCTCCGTTCTCATATCAAGTCACGTTCCATCTTCCTGTTTGTGCACTCCTACACAACTTTCTATAAGAGATCCATTGTGCCCGAACTGGCCCAAATTCTCGCAAGCCCGTAGCAGGTCTTTAGTTAATTTCCACGTGATCACTCATGAGTTGTGGTTTCACTTTTTTCGTTTAGCTTCTTTCACTTTAGATGCTAATGAGGCGATAACCACACTTTACTTGATTATTCCTAACAAGGATGAAACAGCTGTACAGTGCTTCCATGGTTTCTTTATGGTGAGTTGAGCGATGATATCACATGGTGAATTATTTCATGAAAACATTCAATCTCCTACTACTAAAATGTAACACTTTATTTGAATTAATGATGTCTTGCGCAGAACTACAAACGTTGAAGTACAATACAACAACGTTGACCTAATTCCATGATGGTCACGCTTCTGTGTCTGCCTTTGGCTTGTCTAACAATGTCTCTCAGGCACTGGTTGAGTGAGCTAGGTCTTGAACTGCTTTCAAAGTTTTGCAACCTTGTCCCTTTGCTCAGGCATGCTAAGTCTTCCGTCCTCTTGCGTGAATTTGATCTCCGTCACAAACTTCTACAGATCTAATGCGGTCTGTTTATTTATCTCCTTAACATCCCGGACCTAGTACAAAGGGCAGCCTCACAATAACTCGTTAAACCGGATTCTCTGTTTAACCAAACGCTCACCTTTCATTGCATTGGCACATACAAGCTGATCATTCGCGCCTGGCTGACGAGCTCTCGTCAACTAGGCAATCTTATAACTCTCCTGACTAAACTTTATTCTTATCGGTCGATAAAGCTGGATGCTGCCATTTTTAACAGATAGGGAGGACAGAACTAAGCGCTGAAAGGCAGCCAAAAAGAATGCAAAAACAACTCCCAAGGTATCGATGTTACAGTTTATACAGTTCCCTCAGTCGAACTACTTAAAATGAAACATGCTAAATTGAGTACCTGCAAGGTACTAAAAGTCCCTGTGAATACATTCAGCCGTACAAAAAGAAAACACCTCATATGCCAAATATAGTGGAAAATGCCAAGTGGAAAAAAGCTGGAGATATCATCAGCAAAAACTGGATTATGAATTCTGTATCGCGTTATCAATCAAAATGCCACGAAAAAGGCTTCCATAAATGGGACTTCGAAAGATCTCTTACCAGCAGCCAAATGACGCCAAACCACGGTACTCGCTAGTCAACATAACAAAATATAAGCAAACGACTTCCGCCTTTCCGTCCCTATAAAGTAACGAAGTCAATGGGAGTGCAACTAAGAAGTCCTTATCACCCATGAATAACCCACCCATGTGGTGAAAACCACGCCCATATTCTCCAGAAACAGTTTAAGCTAAATCTCATTTTCACCCAATCCAAACCCATCCGCTTTTTTACAAAGCTGTAAAAACATTCCACCCTACACCGTCACAGTCGCCTGTTCTTCGGAGGCTTCCAGAAACTAGAAGGGACGAAAGCCACGGTACGTCGTTCTCGTGCGTTACATAGAGCTCACATTGCCTCCCTTAAAAGTGCACACATAACACCCGTCATATTCAAGTCACATGCGCAAACGACCCCACAGCGACATTAAAAGTATCCAATGGTTGTTTCGTCTCCTCTATGACAATCAATGACAAACCCATTACAAGGAGCGTTTCCTCAGTCTCTTCAGCATTTTCTTTAAGCTCCTCATTCCACTCAAGCGATTTTGAACCATATTTGCCAAAAATAGAACCGTCTTTACAGATCGGACCGGGTGACCTTCCCCAGCTCCCTCCAAATTTTCGGTTCATATATCACAATGCTGTTGCCAATTTATTTAATTTTCTCTCAAATGGTGACAATTTTCCTCGCCAATGGAACGCTTCTGTCGTTATCCCACTTTCTTGAGAACGGCTCAAAACAGGAATCATTTATATATGGGTCCACCATTCACCACCAGTTGTCTCGCGTATTATGAGAAGGGTAATAAAAAGTAAGTTAAAATCTTGCTCATCAAACTACGACCGCATTAAGGCCCACCAACATGATTTTCTTCAAAGTAAATCATGTTCCACCTGCATGACTGATTTTCTAGACAAAGTCACGAAGGCTGCCAGTAGCGGAAAGTCGGTGATTGTAATTTTCTCGGATGTGATAAATGCTTTCGATTGCCTGTCCCATCGCAAGCTTCCAATAAATGTCAAGATCCGCGGCATGGCAACTACCCTGCTGCATTGGTTCTCCGCCCATGAGACCTCTGGAATACAGGTAGTGAATGTTAATGAAACTCTGTGCGAGTCTCGTCGGATTGCTGGTAGGGTTACTTAAGGAAGCGGACTAGGTACATTACTCTTCCTGCGTTATATCAGAAACATTTGTCACATCACTAGGCACGGTACCACTTTTTTATTTACAGATAATTTAAACATTGCCATACACGTTTCCCAATCATGACTTCAAAACTACCCTAGAAAATGTATAAAATGATCTAATGTCGCTGTATTCATGGTGCACAGCTTGCCTGAGGAACTTCTTGACACATAAAGCAACGCACTCGTGCACGAATGACACATCCCTACAGAAATCTTTGAAATTAACCCAGAATCCAGTCCTTCCCGTCACACAGTCAGAGACCTAGGTTTCCATCACTGCAGCATTTTCGAATTCTCAGAAAATACGCTGATTCAAGCTACGAAAGGAAGGAGACTAGTTGGTTTGGTGCACATAATCTTAAGAACTCGGGAAACCAAGTTGTTTATATATAAAACACCTTCAAAAACGAAACTGGAAAGACAATAACCGTAGAAATTTTGTTAAACTTGCACAATCCTTACGCTCATATCAGCTAAGCTCATGCTACTGGCTAAAAGTAAATTTTGTGCAAATAAATCTAAAGCTGGAAGTCTTATTTAAGCCAAATCACTAAGATCTAAATACTTTAATTCCCTGCGGTCTTAAAAAATACATGCCATTTTAGCTGTAGGTGGAGAAACTCCATTCATGCGACAATTTCAACGCAATGTTCACCTTATATTGAATCTCGTTTAGTACATATACGGAAAGGTAAAACGATAACATGAGTATTGGTATCTGGTTCTCAATTACTCCCAAACTGACGTTTAATGTCCTTACTTGAACACCTACTAGATACAGGTGACAATGATGGCATTCCGAGTGCGAAGGGTGGCATCCTTTGACGCCCTACTTTACATATCATTTTCAACCTGTGACTCTTAATGTTGCGCACACCGTAACTCACAGGAAAATTACCTCCAGACCACCACCTTCCTCCTCTTCCTGTTCCGCACGTGCTCACTTGCACTCACGTCTCATCAAGAAATCATTGTCCGCTTTCTGGCCCCATCCTATCATGCCTAATCACATCGAGAAAGCAAACTGATCCAAGGGTCAGATCAACTGATCCAGGATGGAAAAATAAGACCCGCTGCACCGAACGTGAAAAAGTGAACAATGTGTCTAATATGCAATGCATAGGAACGCAAGCTGATGAACTTGTTGTCAGTCTGTTTAAGCGTACAGGCCGCATAATTATCCCAAACGCCAGAGAGCTATGAGCGGATAAGTCCATTAGAAACCAAATTCATTTACTTGACTACATTTGGTCGTTTGTTCTGAGTTCTAGGTTGCTTACGTTATTGTTTCTCATTGATATGCTGGGGTGTCAATGTCCAGTATCAAGAAATATGACCCTTGTTTTCCTTCAGGATCCTGTTCTATATTCTGGCTCTGTCAGTTATTCTAGGAGTTCCTTTAGAAGGTCTTTATCCCCTCAGGTTATGCCCAAGAAATTGAAGTCCTTGAATGCTAAATATTCCTCAGTTCAGAATTATCTGCTTCCATCAGATCCACCAGTTCCCTATCAGCCTCGGCACTCATGCTTTTGGCCTGCGCACACGCAATAATTTTACATAAAATACTTACAAAACACGGGTTTACGTGCTCTTTTGTCTAGTGCATTTTAAAAGGCACCCCAGATGTGACGCTATGATGTGCAAATATGGCTGCTCCGCCTTCTTTCCCACGGTCTATTCTATCTGGCTTGCCGCTTATGTGTTCCCCCGTGCGCATTTCTTTAAAGTCTTTTTTCCCCTGGATTCCTTGAAAAAGAGTAAACCGGATCCGCAGTCCAAATGTCCAATTCACCTAATTACCCTTGAACGCTGCATCATTAAGTGGACGATATCCGTGGCCAAATTTGAGCGTTCCTTGCTTACTTGCAGTGCGCACTCTGCCTCCTTTTGACGAGGCGCCGAAGGGATGCACCTCAGTATCGTGCTGGGCGTGGTCCACCAGATTTTCTCTTCCAGACTCCTGGGAGGCATCACGAGGGAACCGTCGGATCCTGCTGCAAGTCGTCCCGGAATCTAAGTCCTTCAGGATTACCCAGTTGTCCGCTGGAACTATTTTTGCTGTTCTGTCTAGCGGAGGGCCGCCTTTATGGTCTGTCCATTTTTACTCTGGTTACTTCGGGCCAGGAAGCCGCGGCGGGCGGTGTTATTTGTTTCATTGCCTTGCTTGGACTACAATTATCTACCTTTAACTTCTCGACCCCCGTTCCATAGCTTACATTTATAATGGATTCTGCCTTGCCTCCAAGAGTTCCTCTTAACCAAGAGTTTAATGTACTTTCTTCGAAATGTAGCTACTCACTAGCACAACTTATCTCCTTGTTACACTATGATGCGTTTCGGTAGCTTGGACTATTTGAGGCAGCACCAGTTTCGGGTATTGAAGTCCATTTATTGTAAGTTTTCGAAATGCTACTGAAAGTTATTGTTCGACCCCAAGTATGGACATTCCAGTGTGACCCTATGCGCAAACTTGACTACTAGGTTACTGTACCCGTCCGGGAAATTAGGAAATCCTGCCAGTACATACCCAGTAAGGAGGGCCTTTGCCGCCGTGACTGCCATTCCCGCTGCAGGCTTACTCACTGACATTTGAAGTGTGGTTGGGTGCAGACAGCCATCGGGAATGTCTTCGATATTTAGTTTGACTTTATCTTCTCTGGCTTTGCAGTCGTTCATCACCGGCTCAAAGAAGTCATGCATCGTCATTCTTCTGTTGTTGCCCATTGCTACTCTCATCTCCCTCATACTCTGGGTATCCAACTAGTTGCATTAATCTCGCCTTCAGAGCTGTTGGCTCGGCCCCGCTTTCTGCTCCGATTTGCTTTACTCAAAGTTTTATGTTGTTTTTCTTTTTCACGTGTACTTTTGAGTTGTTTTGTTTCAGCTTTCAAAACGCTGGTTCAGGTATGGTTCTATTTTCGGTAGCAATAGCATCAAGTTAGTCCCGCATTATTCGGGCACATTGGCCTGCCAGAGGACCGCGGCGGTAACAAATCCACCTGGAAGGCGTGTGAGTTTTATAAAACTGCAGACACCTTTTCCCCTTTTCCCGGTGAGTATAAACACCAAATTGAAGCGAAATAACTCATTTTATTTTATTGCTATATGATGCAGCGAAATCAGTAATCTAGCTGGAAAAAACCTTAGTCGCGCAACAACTCAATTTAGTTGCCTGCTCAGATCAAGAGTAATAAACGCAATTAAAATCCCATTGACGATTCACGGTTTATTTTTTGCCTCGGGATATATCGTTCCCCAGTTAGGGGCCAAAGACTAGTTTACATTTTTACTAGATCCATAGACAGTGGGTTTTGCTTAAGAGCCATGGAACGAATAAAGGAATGCCATGCGGAAAACTGTCAAGTTCCGTCCTGCAGACATTTGTGCGACTACCTAAATTCCGCTGACAAAAGCCGCCTGGCATATTAGCCGGTAAGCCACTCACGATCTCATTGGCCTCCATTAGTTCATTCAGGTACACCCTGACCAGCAGGAAATGGACAAAGTCACGAAATCAGATCAAAACGAAACTGCTTCGAGGATCTTGCGTTTTGTTATGTGCGCCATCACTTTCTAGCCGTCCGGGCGATCTATGCCCTTATGCAATGGGGCCAGAATAAAAGAAAGATTTCTTTTGAGTGGCTGCCGCTGATCATACTCTTCTACATCAGTCATTCCTTTATCTAGCTTTCGGTTATGCAGCCATTTATTTGCATTCTTTCATTTCTGCTAAAGCTAATTTTCAAGCTTTCCAGGTGACACCATACCATGAGCGCTTGCGTCAACTTATTCCTAAAAGCTTGCCATTCTTCTAACAGACTAGATGGCTTGGAGGCTTCAGGCGAAGCCCATCCAAGAAGTAGCTCAATCCGCAATTGAGCACAATATCTATGGCCTTACTGGTTCCACAAATTGCTCTCAGGCGATTCGTGGAAATATTTTCTTCAATCAGGAGCTGGAACGCGAAAATATCAAGTTAATTTTTCATTAGTATTCCGCTGCAATCGGCTGTCCTCACTGTTATTCTTCGTTTAACTAATTGCATAATTCTTCATTTTACAGAGTAGTAACTTTGAAATTTTAATCATCCCTCTCGTTTCTTCCCACCCCATGCATAAAATACAACACACCCGAGGCTGGTAACCCAATGTGAAACAAAACCCGAGTAGCTTGACTACATTTATCAGCATTCGGCGGCCAAGCTGATAGCGGTTACTGGTAAGCTGATAGCCGTGGGTGTAGAGGAGATGATTGGGGGTGATGTTTGCGGCAGACAACGGCGGTTATATCTGAAAAAAGATTAATTTGGGGTGCTATCAAAGCGATTGGCTGTGAGCCAAAGTTCGGCAGTTCCAGCAGTAAAGCTGCGTAATTGTGAGGACGTATCCGCTCATAGCTCTCTGGCGTTTGCGATACTTATGCGGCCTGTACGCTTAAATAGACTGACAACAAGTTCATCAGCTTGCGTTCCTATGCATTGCATATTAGCCACATTGTTCACTTTTTCACGTTCGGTGCAGCGGGTCATATTTTTCTATCCTGGGTTAGTTGATCCGAGCCTTGGATCAGTTTGCTTTCGCGGTATGGTGAATGCAAACAGGCATATCTGAGACAGAAAGTGGGTGAACGACAGCAATATACAGGTACTTGAGCCGAAGTCGTTAATCGTAATAATATTTCATTTCTTGGACGGTGCTGAGAGCAATTAATGGGCATTACCATGATGTGATACGATAATGACAAACATGTACAGAAAATTTAAGCACAGACGTGCCGATGTTGGAGATCTATAATAATACGTACCTCATGTCATACACTTGGTAAAATCAGAAATAGTGGAGAATTTCCACGCGAGGTATTTGAGTCCGGCGCGGACGCCTCGTGGTATTTACTGAACTTCCACCCCCGCGAAACGGCCATGTTTTTGCGGGCGTTCAAACCGTTGGACGTAACTCGTCCACCCGCGATAACCGATAGTTGTAACTGTCCACCCCGCGATAACTGGTAACGATTGCTGTTAAATGTCAGCTGATATAATTTTTTAACATGGTGAAAAAGTGATCAATCAGAAGCAGCGATGCTAGGAGGATAATATCGGTGTTATTTTGTACAGAAAAATAAAAAATGTCCATTTAGCATGCCAAACCGGTAAAAGTATTGGCTGTGATAGTGAAAATGACCTTTTTTGTAGCGCATTTTCGTTGATGGCTGGGAAATTGAAAATTTATATAAATATCTGTCTCCCCCAAAGTAGCGAGGATGTCCACCTAAATATAATTTACATATATATGTATGTATGTGTATAAATATGTATTTATACATGTGAACATACGTATGCACCGGGGAGATATAATATTTATATACACTTTTGACTGCTTAATCGTCACATGAATTGTGTTTGTCCATTTAATGCGTTTAGGTATGACTGAAATCGATATAAAGCGGTCCAAATGTGTATATTTATATGTACATACATGTATCCGTATATATATACATGTAGATGCGAAAAAATGTGAAGAAATAAGTGCGCACCCTTAGGTATAAAATGTGGACATTAAAACAGCGGAACTTAATAAATCCCTATACGCGTTTATAGGAGACATGCTTCTATGTATATATATATGTATATATACATAAATCTACATATATACAACCATTTATGTTTCTACTGGACATGTACATCATATACGTTGTTGCATCCACATGCACAAGTTAGCTATTAAATAAATGTTCTTAAACAATTGTGGCCCCATGAGGGAAGACTACTTATGCATAACTGCGTATAGCAATTGACGTCAACGCAGGCAATGAATTCCTTATCTGAAAATACATGCATTTACCCGTTAGCCACTTAGTCGTGCGATATATGCATATAATGCCCAAGGGCAAAACGTACGACCCCTCTGCCAACCCCGTGTCATGTNAATGTTTAAATTATCTGTAAATAAAAAAGTGGTACCGTGCCTAGTGATGTGACAAATGTTTCTGATATAACGCAGGAAGAGTAATGTACCTAGTCCGCTTCCTTAAGTAACCCTACCAGCAATCCGACGAGACTCGCACAGAGTTTCATTAACATTCACTACCTGTATTCCAGAGGTCTCATGGGCGGAGAACCAATGCAGCAGGGTAGTTGCCATGCCGCGGATCTTGACATTTATTGGAAGCTTGCGATGGGACAGGCAATCGAAAGCATTTATCACATCCGAGAAAATTACAATCACCGACTTTCCGCTACTGGCAGCCTTCGTGACTTTGTCTAGAAAATCAGTCATGCAGGTGGAACATGATTTACTTTGAAGAAAATCATGTTGGTGGGCCTTAATGCGGTCGTAGTTTGATGAGCAAGATTTTAACTTACTTTTTATTACCCTTCTCATAATACGCGAGACAACTGGTGGTGAATGGTGGACCCATATATAAATGATTCCTGTTTTGAGCCGTTCTCAAGAAAGTGGGATAACGACAGAAGCGTTCCATTGGCGAGGAAAATTGTCACCATTTGAGAGAAAATTAAATAAATTGGCAACAGCATTGTGATATATGAACCGAAAATTTGGAGGGAGCTGGGGAAGGTCACCCGGTCCGATCTGTAAAGACGGTTCTATTTTTGGCAAATATGGTTCAAAATCGCTTGAGTGGAATGAGGAGCTTAAAGAAAATGCTGAAGAGACTGAGGAAACGCTCCTTGTAATGGGTTTGTCATTGATTGTCATAGAGGAGACGAAACAACCATTGGATACTTTTAATGTCGCTGTGGGGTCGTTTGCGCATGTGACTTGAATATGACGGGTGTTATGTGTGCACTTTTAAGGGAGGCAATGTGAGCTCTATGTAACGCACGAGAACGACGTACCGTGGCTTTCGTCCCTTCTAGTTTCTGGAAGCCTCCGAAGAACAGGCGACTGTGACGGTGTAGGGTGGAATGTTTTTACAGCTTTGTAAAAAAGCGGATGGGTTTGGATTGGGTGAAAATGAGATTTAGCTTAAACTGTTTCTGGAGAATATGGGCGTGGTTTTCACCACATGGGTGGGTTATTCATGGGTGATAAGGACTTCTTAGTTGCACTCCCATTGACTTCGTTACTTTATAGGGACGGAAAGGCGGAAGTCGTTTGCTTA
>LUCM01011694.1:557256-600311 GCA_008360955.1 Fasciolopsis buskii | reverse complement strand
GACACGGCCAATAATTGATAGCTCCCAGCCATAAATTCTAGTATCTCGACTTAGACTTCGGGATTGGGGTTTGCGAGATCCTCCGACTGAATGGTAAAGTACATCAAGTGAAGTGCCTAATCGTCGCAATAATCGTAAAACGTTAGGTGGCAAGACAAGCCCCAATGACCGCTGTCTTTCACACCACGCCAAACGCAGCAATTGAAATAATGAATAGACAAGGTGGACAGGGAGTGGACCCCCATAGAAGCCCAGAAAAGGAGGGAAAACCCGCGGTAGCGAACACACAGAATACATAGCCGAAATCTTTCTGTATTGACACAATTCGTTCAATTATTGCTTCGAATTTATCCACCCATTAGTCTCCGTGCAATTCCACGTAGTTAATGCAGTCAGGAGGCAATAAATCGGAGCACAACAGCGCATCCGTATTGGTGATCGAAAGTGAAACTTGGACAACTTTGCCAAGTTTACCCTGCGCAGTTTGAACGACCGCACTACAATCTGTCATCTTTGTTGCATACAGTAATCTCACTAGTATATTATGCATAATTAGTACACGCCCACTGGATGCGTCGTGCTTCAGATAAATAATTTACAAATTGAAAACTACTCCGAAATGGCTGGATCTTCATGAGTCATGAATGGTTCAGTTATTAATCTAAATTATTTGCCTCCAAATGCTTCAGCATGGTCGGTGGGGTTGCCTCAGATTCCCCGTTGGCTTCTCGAAATGTTCCCAAATTACGAACTACTCAGAGACAGCTTGTTTTCTAACGTATTTTTTCCAAACCATGGCATAGGCTCTATTGAAGTTTAGTGAACAAGAGTAATGGTTAAACATCGAGTATTGTAACTGAATCATCGAACAGAAAGAACGTAGTTTGGCATTTTAGTTTTCTAAGACTCAAATGGTGAGAAGAAAAAAGACCGACCAACAACCAAAATTGAAATTGAGGTCAGGGATATTCCACGATGCTAAATTACGTCACTGACGTAATGAATTCACATTTCGCACATATTTGGGCTACATTATGGACGTGTGAATATAAGATGAAATCAGTAGAAAATAAAGAAAAATTGACCGACTCAATTTGAGCAGTAAACAGCTTGTCAGTTGGTCAGTCATATCAGAAAGTGGAATGTCAGCAACTGTTTTATGTTACAACAAAATTACACATTCAATAACGCGCAACTAATTGGCAACAGCTAAATGGAAAGCGCAAAAAACGGATTTATGTGTATGATGATCAGACGACATTAAAAGAGGTAGATGAACTGAAACTTGCACATTCCTGTTGACACAGCGTTACAGTTTGAGCAGTTCTTATAGCACACGGAACACGTAATTGAAATGATTGAAGTTGTTTTGTTTGGGAGAAAAAAACCTTTTCAAATGGGCTGATGATCGGACTAAAACGCGTTATCATCGTTCACTATGAAAAAGAAACTGCACACTTCAAGAAGGATTTACTTATTCCCTGTTTCGTGTCAGAAGCTCCGAAACTCCTCCTCATGGATTCTTGCAGTTCAAAAAATTAGCGTTCTCTGTTTTCGTTTTTACCACATGGTAAGGGAACTCGTTATAAACCAAACAGAATGACAAATTCCATTGCAAAATTTAATTATGGGGCCAGATATTATCGAAAACAGTGAATGCATCGAGACGAAAGTTTCCGAGCCTCATTTTACGGCTTAATCAGACACACCTTGAATCACTTTAACAGCCACTGAGATTTGATAACCTGATCCACTTCAGCATAATGTCCCTCACTAGACTACAGATCTAATAGATTGGCAACGCCAAAAAAGTGGTCAAAACAAAACCGCTTTCAGGATAGTTGCAAGTCTCCATCACAAGCAAACTTGAGGGGAGGGGGGCAGTGTGAACCAAGCGTTGGATGGTGCCTGCATTGTCAGTCACCTTTTTATCATCTTTTATATTTTACATCCTTTATTAGTGAAACAACAATGTACATCAATTTTCAGGAAGGGGGCCGCGACCAGCAGAGGGCTGCCGAGTGGAGAAGTTGACCGGCGGTGGGAGGATTTGAATTCGCGACCTTCACGTCCAAACGCCACGACCTTATCCGTTTGGCCACCGCCAGCCAGTCTGAGAACTCTGTCATTTAGCCCATCATGCGCCGGTGAAAAAATTAACTGAATTTGGGGAGCGTTTGGCGTTGCTATCGCATAAGGAATGATTTTATGTAAAATCTAATTTCCCACGAAATGTTGAGGGAAGATATTTCAACCAATAAGTCAATGGCGAAAACCCGACATGCATTCGAAAGACTTTCTTTTACCATGCGCTGCGTAGACGCGAAACGCTAAGCAATGTTAAAAATGACCATGGATACATGGGGTGGCAATTCGTTGTCACCTGGCTCGTTACCACAGCTGGGGTACATAATGTGACTCTAGGTCAAAATCATTTTCAGATCTAAGTTTGCCTTCCAATCATGATTCTGTATCGCCTGGGTTTGGGTAGCAATAACGCGATCTCATTTTGCAAGTGATATCGGAACTCTCGCATGGTTTGACAAGAATAGATTGCATCCGGTTGTTTATTGATTGCAACTTGCCGATCACGATCCATTATTGCGAAAACATTGGTAACCAATGAAGTAGTTTCGTTTGGTTTTAGCAAAAACAAAGCAAGACTAACATCAACTCATAATACCGACCTTCATTGGCTTTGAAATTTAATTGTGATTATCCTTTGAGTGAAAACTTACTGACCGAAAGTCAAACCAAATGAAGTCAGCATACGCTTGCATAGATCAGAAGTAGGATGAACTTCCAGATTGTTGAACGTTTAAAGATAAATTACACGGCCTCTAAAGAAGTGCGAGCAAAGAGGTACTGGCAAACCCGTGCCATCCAAAGGTCTGTACTACGAGATTACAGATCAAACCGGAGGTATTCTGCTTTTTTGATACTAATATTCTGCTTAAGTTTGCCGACGGAGGCGAACATTAACATCAATTATTAATCGGTTAAGATTAACTTGTGTTATCTGGTTCACTACTCACTATCGATCATCGTTAAATGGCCGTGGTCATTTTCTCAGGATTATTTACTCAATTGTGCCATTACGAAAGAAGAAAGTGAAAAAAGACCGAAGCTTTCCGGTCATTTGCGTCTTTGATCGTGATACAAAGGGACGCCATTTTGTAAGCCAAATAACGCGCATAGGTCGATCGATTATTCGTTCCACTTCACCAAGGCGAGACATAACCGACTGATGCACTTCGACCGAGTCCAAGTGCATAAAAACTGCTGACTTTAACGAACACAAGTATATGATGAATAAAGTTTCAATGTGTTTTGGATCGTAAGAATACCGCGCCATGTAACCTACGTTAACCAAATGTTGGTCGAGAAGGTGTCGCAAAAAGGTCCGCAAACACAATCGCACACACGGGCACAGGCACACGCACACACGCAGACAAGTATCATAGGGTACCGGTCAGCAATTAAGGACACTTCAGTTTGATTCTAAAGCTAGTCGCTAACATTCCTCACTAGAAACTCATTTGAATCGTTAGGAGCATGAATGGACGGTAAGTCCGTTTAAGAACCACATAGTGATTCGCGGGAGGATTTTCGTAGGTCAGACAAGGCTAACCTTCAGAAAGGGGACACAAGGTCCGAAAGTATTGGTTTTTCTTCTCGGTAGTATCTTTCGCATACGTATGGATGAACAAAATTGCCCCGGAAGCACAAGACCGGTTTCGCGATTATTGCCGCTCTTCAGGTATGCGTACCCGGTATTATTCTGTCCAACTATCTCTATACCGGTGCGCTCTTTTCTTAGTTTCTCACTAGAATCTCGCTTGCGATTTCAAAAAAACAAGGGATGCAACCCATAAATGTTATTATTATTGTTTCTATTATTATTATTGTGAACAGAATACGCACGAAGGTAGGTTTGGACCGATTGAAAGTACACGGATAAGGAAATCCGAAAACGACCGCATCATATAGTTTTCTTACCGAAAACAACTGTATTTTGGCGACATCTAATACCGTGACACGAAATCCGTGGAACAACTGCCCGGGCAGAATCGAATAAACTAAGAAAAGAACACCTAGAACCGCTGACGTAATATAAGTGATAGTAAATTGCAAGCAAACAAAAAGGTAGATGTGAAAAGTCTCCTACGGGTGATTGTTGTTTCAACTAGCGTCGAAGTTCTATGGCTCGTTGAGACCAAGCCCAATCGAGAACCTATGATTTTCCACTCGCAACTATCGATCCAAGACTCGAGCTCAGTGGGAGTCACGGTGGATGCGCACTACTGACGAGTCCTAACAAAGATGTGACTGGTCCCATGGTTATCAATGATGACTGAAATATGGACGATTAGTGAGGGAGCATTGCGTAATCAGATTTAAATTCCTACGATTAAACTTTAACAAAAAATGTGGCCGTGGACTTGATAACAGAACGCGGTAATCGTGGTTGTCAGAAACCCAAAAATGAAGATTTACCAGATTGCCCGAGCTATCGCGAACGCTGATCTCAACCTCGATATTCTTCTCCTGTTTTTTGGTCCCCTTGTTGAACTCTCCGGAGATGAGGGTGACAAACAGTTCACGACGATCGGATTCCGCCCCGACAGACAGCATGTTGGAAAATCCGAATCGACGACCACAGGAGATTCGAGGTTTGGATGGGGCACTGTACATGAGGATCTGCAGCATTTTAACCGCATAACAGGGAATAAGAGTATGGAAACAAAAATCATTTACACATGGGAACGGCGGTTTGTACGTGAACAGGTGTTTAAGTTGATCGAGTCGCGGGGGATTCACAGGTGAATAACACGAGTTAGAGATAATGGAATCCAGCAGAAGTTGAGAATAATTCGGTATTTTATCACATATGCAGAACAAGACACACAAATATGTGGGCACGGTATTAATTTTTACTTGTTTACTCCCTTTGTCCTCGAGTGATGCATGGTAGCAATGAAAGGTGATCGAAGCTTAGATGCCCAAATTGGTATCCCAACGGCAGACGGAACAATCAGAGCCTGGATCAACGTCTTCATTCCGGGGAAAAAATAGACGGATATTTGTCATCTCTGCGATAATTAGAGTGTACAGATACCGATTTTCAGGGTTTGAATGCATTAAATAAGCAACATGAAAGGCTGACTTCATGTCGGCCAGATGACACAGTGACAATTAATTGTCCGAGGACGACAGTTCCAATATTTTCTGTACTCCTCTTCCTTAGCAAACGTACATGTTTTTGATCTATGGATAGTCCTTCCAGAATGTATTACGCGAATGTCACCTCATTTCACAACTTGTGGAACGCAAAAAAGATCTGACTACAAAATGGAATGAAAAGTGAGTCAGTGTGAATCTAAATAAACCTCATAAAAATGAAAACTTCACAACTTACCTGATGGCTAAAGCATGATGGCTGTCGGAAGTGAACCCCCTGGCTTCTGGAGCCCAAACTAACACTACAAAGGTTCGGCGATTATGACCGTAAGAACTGGAATGGCATGATCCAAATGCGGACTCAACAGGCCAGACATGATAACAAGATGAGTGACAGCTAATCGTCGTCTACGATCAAAGTAACCTCTGACCCTCGAAGCGACAAAAGCTTATTCCTCTTAGTCACCACCAGCCTTTTGTTGTCACATCTGCTACGGTGCATCGGCATGGGAATGCCTAGCGTTGTAACATAGTTCGTGTTGCGCGATTCCGAGGGAAAGGCCGACGAAGATACGGTTAAGTTAAGCTGAATTAAGAAAGATCAGGATGAAGTCTTAGCAACAACGAAACAATGTTGAGGCTTTTGATTCAAACACGTTCTAACAAACATCTGTTCGATCTCATCTCATTGTCCGACGAGAAGAGTTAAGCTTTGAGGGGTTGGGGGTTATGCAGCAGAACAAGAATACTGTCAGGAAGACAAGTCAATATGCACTGAAAAGAGAACTTGGATGGAACTAACGAACTCATGCACAGTTGCTTTAAATGACCGTCTGCGAAAATGCAATTGTCATCTTGTGATTGAGACACACCAATGTATTCACACACCAATGTATTCACTAGGCTGTATGCGACTTGTGGTTGACTGGAGCAACTATCCATTCTTAGTTTATCTGAATAGGATGAAACGAAATCAACTCAGATAGCGATATTCCTTTGCCGCCGTTAGCTCTGTTGTGTTGATCCGTTGAAACGGTAACCCAAAATTTCAACACAATGTACGTTCAATGCGTGCAGGAAAACAATGTCCGCAGATGCATTAAATGGCAAATGCAGTCACCTGATTAAACTGGACACGGTCGACTAGAAACAGGTTCGATTTTGCAAGATCCATCGGTTAGAGCAACGGCAATAACAGTCTACCAACGGAGAGCTGCACCAAGAATAAAAAGGGAGAAGAATCAAAGTCCTTTGTGTTTGATGACTGGGTCTGATTTACCTCTAATCCCTGAGTTTGTTTTCGTTGCATACTTTTCTGATTATATATATATATATAATATATATATATATATAAGCAGTGTGGTGCAACAGCAAAAAACTAAAGCAGCCGAGTGCGACGCTATTGTTCAAAAACTATACTCAACCTTCAAGGGTGATTCAATTGTGATGGCTGAAATACCATGGCTTTGCTGCTAGGTACATCAGTGCATTGAAATGAAAACAATACTGGAGCCCAATAATTCCCATAACGAATTTCGGAGATTTTACGAATTGATTTGGGAATTCAACGGATGTGATTACCGAAATTTGCAAGCATTTTGAGGCGCCTTTGAAGTTCAAATTGTACAACCCAAAAACGATTAACTCCAAAGAAACACCACATGAAGGGAATGGAAATTTTATGCACAAGGTACCTTGATATGAGTCTTGTATATTATTAGTAAGAGGCTAAACATGTATGGTTTCGCATCAGAAGCAAGAAGGAATCAAGTCAAAAAAGAAGAATGAGAAAAGAATCAGACTGTCTCCTGGACAGTTAACGAGGCCAGTCGAACGCTGGGCCCAAACAACCCTACCGAATCGATGATCTAAGATGGACGAGAACGAACAGAATCAGGCACCGTGGAAAATTCGACTGCGAATTGACGATGAAGATGGTCGAATAGGTCTCCAGTCAACAAATAATTTTATATCCTGTTACCACATACAATGAACTGACTGTAGGCCACACGAACAGAATTATCGTCGCGAACAGCGAGTGTCCTGGTACAGATGATCACGTGGGTAGGCTTGTGTTTAGTTTTGGCAACTCGTAACAAATCAATCGTGTGCACTGCGCGCGTCAACTGCTCTACGATTTAAAAGCGTCAGACTTATTCGAAAGATCGAGATGTGACGTTGTATATGCATACATATATATATATATGCATATATATATACGCATATATATATATATATGTGTGTGCACGTGCATCTCGCGTTTCATTGGATAGAGCTGATAACAAAAATTCGACCATAAAAAGATTTTGTGATTCAAACAATTTTATGATGGTTTGAACTGCTTAGCGCTTGGTCAAACATCAAAAAGGGTTCAGAACTTCATTTTTGGAAAAAGTCTTTCGTTTCATTGTCGGACTAGTCATTTCAAGAGAAGAATAAAAAGAAAGTATGTAGGTGTTTCTGCGTCGGTTATATTCTGCTGGGAACGAATAAGGCAACAAAATGTTTAGCACACTGGAGCAGAGCTATTTCTGATCTAGAAAAAGGGTGACTTCATACGGCTCTCGCGGTGAGCGAAGTGGGTAACTGAACAACCTGAAAATCAAACTCGCTTTTATTACATTTACGGAGCATAAAAGCTGTGGAAGGGAGGAGGTAAAGCCCATATTTGATTAATGGCCCTACCCCGGCACAATTATTTGGAAATTTGGAGTGATAGAACTACACAAGGTTACGAAGACGTCAAGCGCTACTGAATGTTACCACGACGCAGACGAATAGTGCAACTTGTATGCAAACGGACGAAACCTTAGTGGAAGTCCAACGGGCGACGATCAAAGTAGTGATCAATGACACTACTTGGAAGCAGCTAGAGGGAAACTGAAACGGTTAAAAGAGTGCATTCTCAGGTGCACTCTCCAGCTACTGACCAAGTTCAAAGGAAACCCCCTCCCTTACGATAGGCACCGAATATCACAAGTTTCAGCGAGTAGGAATGCATTCCGCCAGGGAAGGCATTAAGAACGAATGGATAAGTGTGTCCAGAACGATGGAGGTCGTATCAGGAACGGGTAGGTTTCGCATACTTTTTCAGTCCATCGGCTATGATTTAAATATGGGATACAAACCTGAGTTTGTTCCATGCTTATTTGTTCCTAGGACAGAATAACAAAGTAGAGGAATGAGCAGAGTTTTGACAGAATTCGTAATCGGCCTGTCTCAGCTCGATGTGCAATCGGCAATGCATAGCGGGAACTGCTGAGGTAATGAATCAATTGAGAAGCACAAAAACCCTCAGCGTCAACTTCCTATCATATCTATAAAGCCCTTTACTCCACAAATGGGTAGACACCACGGACTAGTCCAATTTATATGGGAATGCGAGATATTTCCAGGGCTAAATCTATTACACTACCAATATCCAGAAAAGGTGAAAAAATGGAGTCTGAGAACTATCTACTTAATTCTGATTAAATTCATTGCAAAGATCGATTCTGCTATCAAGCGACATTTGACAATATATGTTGAGCGTTTCTGCAGCTGCGACGGGTGTTCCGAATGCACAGTCACCGGTGAAGGTTACCCTCTTCCGTACTGTTATTTGCTCCGCGTGCATTGTCGGGTATGAAATCTAAACACTGTGAATCAAGGATACCAAACAGTAGTGCATGTGGTGAATTTGGCCTACACGGTCAGGAGAGCTTCCCTTAACGATGAATTAAAGAGAGATTCTGCGATACTGAACAGCCATCTATCACGCTATGCACTGTAATGATTCGGGCATGTACTAGGCACGCCAACATGGAACTGTCTCAACAAACGTCCTACCCAGCACCCTGTAAGGACTGATACAACTACCTTCATGTTTTAGCTAAAACGTGGAACAATGCGGTCGGAAGAGTTTAAGGCTAATCTATGATCACGCCCACTGTAAGTAAAGCTGGACGGGAATCGTGAAGGATTTGGGTTTCAACCACAATGAGTAGTCAATGACCTGTAATGCTCAAGGAGTTGAGTTATACTGCGGTACGAGACATTCGTTTGAAACTAAACATAGAGTTACATCAGTCCTGGCGTGACAACTAAGCCGATCTTCGAGGAAGAGTGCTTCACCATACATCGGCTGACATCGCAAAAACAAAACTAACAGGAAAGAAAAGAGGCAGTGAAAAACAAACTGCGACCAAATTACCTGAGACTCTCGAGGGTCTAGTACTTCTATACATTTGAGGACGAAATCCAATTCATCGGTACCACCAGAAAACAACGCACTGGAGGAGGCAGTGAACGAACTGGAACTGCTAATCCCAGAGGTGGAATTCGAGGTCAGCAAGCCATTAGAAACACCCGGTGTATTGGTGTTAGTTAAACCGGACACAGCTGTTCCAACTGGTAGTCCAGCAGCCAGAGATGATGTTGCGGGGATATCAATTAGTGCATTCAGCGTGGTCAGACCAGATGGGACGAGAATTGGTGAAGTCACCTCACGGCTAGAAGGTTTCGCGAAATACGCCAGGGGAGTGTGCTTAGCTAAGTTGAGCAGCGAGTCTGTTTGAAATTGTTCACCCGTTCTGTAAAATCAGAAACAGTGACGCAAAAGGGCTTGATTGGTAGATGAAGGCTTGTTCGCGCCTCTCGAATTCGGTGGGAAATCAACGTCTTTTAGACCATATAACAAGAACTAAGTAATATCACGGGACGATTACCGGAATTACATGGAGAAGAGCAATTGCGCTCCAGGGGGCTAAAATATTCATAAGATCAATGTATTCCGTGAACTATTCACTCTCTTAAACTGCCAACCACATCCGTTAAATCCATTTCTAAGGGGACGTTTCCGACTCAAACTGTGATCCAGCAGGGAAAAACTACCTCAATAAATTAGATCGAAGAACAACTGAATTTATTTTGTCAAATACTTGAAACAAGCGGGCTGTGGAGGTCACACATTAAAGCCTTTAGAGCTTATCATACTAACGCAGCATATAACAACCATGACCCAAAGACTCGACACGGCATAGATCGTCACAAGATCTCAATAGGTCCAGCGTGGTAGCCAGTCGAGCGAACGCAATTCGGACTCACCAATCAGCACATGCAAAAGAATATGTTAAACAGAGAGTGCATCTTAGAACTCTACAGTAGTGAAATAGTTTTCGAGTGTCTAAAACAATAAAAGCATCATGGCAAAATGCAAAAATTTGACGGGCAAACTTATTGTCTCACGGTTTAAATTCTCAGAGACGGATCGCATCGAAGTGGGAGTCTGGGGTCATATCTCTGTAGAGCTATTAGAGAGATGTCCCACAATAAATTCCACGATTGAGGGACCAAAAGAAAAGTTCGTTAATTAAGATAAATTTCAAAAGAAAATAGACCTCGTTAAAAAACTGAGCAAACAGTTTCCAGAGAGGACATCAGATTTCGGAAACCTAACTGAGCAATAAGATGCCAGGACCGAATTTGGTTTTCCGAAGGAACGACATTATGGTGAGTAAACTGACCGCGCTTGGCGACGAAATTTTATAGTCCCGAAATTGTGGCTGACATTCTGCAAACCCAGCTGTCCAACATTTCATTAGAACAATTACCAATGGTTATCACACGAATAATAACAATATTGTTATCAATAACAATGGTGTATATACAATCTGTTTTTGGTCAACTATCACTTTTGTTGCATGCTTTACTCATCAATGCAATGGACGGGACAAATTCCATGGCCTCTAGAGCCCACTGTGTCGGAAGGGTGGACCAAAAACCGTGAATGTGCAACTGCCTCGTTAGATGAGATGTGACAAAGATCCGAACGACAGCCCAACAAACATCCTAAGCCAGTGAAGGTTCTCAATGTGCACGAACCTGAATGCTTTTGCAGGTATCGCTGATTGATACATTTCCGAATTTTCTCTGCTGTTATTCGGTCGGTTCTAACGCGTACGTGATATGAAATATCACGAATGCATTTATAGGATTCTCTTATTTTATAAGTTTGCAGACTATAATAATGTCAGTTAAACATGAGTGAATTTGGTAAAAGTAAATTCGTCTAACCAAGAAAAACGACTTCATAATGGAATATGACAATTACATAACCTTGTTCGGAAGGATTTTTGGATTGATCCTAATTTATATTCAAAAACGCTGACAAACTCGCTTGTCCGATAGAACTGCTTATTTTGCCGAGTATTCCAATCCCGGTTACGCCGGAATTTACAAACGCAAAACTGTTTAATATTTGGGATGTTTCAGGTTAACTGCAATTTACTAATAATTGTTGATAATGAACAGGAGGACTTTCATTTAGGGAGTTTTTGAGTTAGATCAAAGTAGATCTTTCGACGAGATTGTTCAAACGCAGCGTTAACCGCTTACGCCGTTCATCGTGGCAGTATAGCAGTGAGTTTGGAGTAGTGAAATCTTTTGGTACTACAATGTAGGGAATAATGAACGGATTGGAAAACACTGCTAAACTCACGTTTTTTTTATTGGTTAATCTTATTTCGCGTTTCCAACTAAACAAGGCTACGGTCTACGTAATATAAAATGAATCAACTGTGCTAAACGCGTTCTTTTATGCAGGAAATCAATCACATTGAAAAGCGAACACGGAGTTATTTAGGTTCATGTTAAAATTTTACGACGGACGTTTATTCCTTCTTTATTTCCGAGGTAGATTATTATCAATATTTCATGCACCTCGACAGAGGGGGAAATAATATTTAAGTGATCCAAGTGCCAACGGATATGAAGGGTGGATTAACAGCTCAATAGAACAGGAAGTGTGATCATTCTGCACGACAGTAGAAAGTGTCGATCGTGTTCATTGGCACTGGGTAACACACTTACAAAATAGATATTTCTAGCACGAAATTATTTGAAAAAGTTGGCCCACTTTCGCATATAGCTCCAAATTGCATTGTACACACTTTTGCGTACAATCAATAATGTCGCATTTCGATCAAAATATGTGGAGGCAAAAATAAAATAGGAGAAAATTAATAAATAAATAAAATTAAAAATGCGCTCATCGCCTCGTAAAGAATATAAAAGAACTTATCCAGGAACAATCATCGCAAATTATGACAGGCTGCTCAGGAATTCGGCTAAAACCTGGTCACGGTTTGTCAAAATGCGCGCTAAATATGGGACAGTGGAGTTCCTATAGATATTGATTCTGGACGATATGGAACGAAAAGCACATCGTGTAGAAATATGAAAGCGACACTTTGAAAGATCGTTGTGCAGATGATGCGTGGAATCAGAAAGAATCACATGCTGATAAGCGCTGATCACATTAATATTGGGGCAATTCAGTTAGTGGTATGAAAGACACACGGCTAATATTTGATAGCCCCCGGCGAAATTTTCTAAAGTAAACCTGGATATATAACTAGAGAACAGTAAAGAAGGATTGGAAAAACATTGGTATACAAATCGGGAAATGGTGCTTTGTTTCTCCTTGTAGTGTCAAAGCTTCCTAATTGGAAATGACAACCGTCGGAGATTCTCTACACAGCGGAAGCCTTTCCGACGGACCGAAATAGAGTGGGCCATGGAAATGAAAAAATCTGTCGTTATGGTGGTGGAAATATTCTCTTAATTCTGAGAAAAGAACAAATATAAGAAATAGATAATTTTTGGGAAGAGATTCCGTGTTACACTCCGCCGGACCTCGGTAAACGTTATATTGAGTAGTGATTTACTTGGCCGTTGATGTTAGTTGGACGAAAGCGCACTCGGCCTCAGAGTATGATTCATGTAAAATCATACCACAGCACAAATCTCAAAATTACCCTCAATATCTTTGATATCCGGGCGTAATAATTCAATGGGTTACCTAGAAGGTGGATAGTACCATCAGAAGACAAAAGACATTTTGGTGCATGAGGCAAAAATAAGTCCATACTCCAGTTGCTGGACACCAAATCAAAATGACCAAAAAACATCGAAGGGCAATGGCAGGCCCAACGATTATCAATGTTTATTGATACCGCATTTCTATCGGCAATGGTCCCAAATTATGATGAATTAGTCCCACCTTGTACTCCCTAGCTGGCTTGTAATGCGAGATATACGCGTGGCAGTTAAAATGGGATACCAACCAAATTTATAGCTTACTTGCTTGTGAGGTAGTCCAAGAACTCGAAGCTCACCGCACCTGAATGAGAACCTAGCCGGTGGCGAACGGTTTTGGATGAAGCGCCTGAGCGACGAACTATCGGAGCTGGTCCCCAATGGTCTGCTTAAAGTAAACACAGGGCGACGCTGTATGCGTAGCGGATGATACCACTCAAAGTCAGTGACGAAACACGGGTATACCACACATGAACCGCCTGATAGTGAAAGTATTCACCCCATAATCGCTAACTCCGGATCCCAGCCCCAGTTGAGGCATGCTGTGTGTGCACCGATGACGACTTCATTAAAAAGGCAAACTACCGCACAATTATTTCACAGTTAGTATGCTACCCGAAATTGGAAACAGACAAGACTACGAGCTTCCTCGTGGGTGTATATCTCACTTAGCAATTGCGGTGAGTCGAAGTGTAATGCAAAACAAACGACGCGAAAAACAGACAAAATCACAAAATGTGTACGGCAAAAACAAAACAAACTTGTTTCTGTGATGTTTACCATTATTCCCTCTTGTGTCTGGAATCCGTGTAATTCTACTAAAATATTGCTGCGTTGGCACCAAGCTTATATATATATATATATATATATATATATATATATATATATATATATATATATATATATATATAACGATGACGTTATGAAACTCCACATAATGAGTAAGCTCCATGTCTAAAGACGATGAGTGCGAGGAAGTCACTTTAGTATATTTGGTGTCAAAGAGACAATTACAACTGGCTGAAAACGCGAAAGGCGTCCCTACTTTTTCTTTGCTCGTAAAACAGGAAGATTGGAAGATAAGTGTTCGGTCTTTAGAGAGACAGCAATCAGACATTGATAAGTGCCTAAATATGCTTGAGGCGAACGAGAAAAGGCCATGATAAGACCGAACCAGTTAGATGAACACTGAAAGGCACAAACCGAGATTGAATGAAACATCCACCACGTGGAGAAGGTGACTGGAAATTGGAAAACCGTCCGACTGTCTCTGCGTTGAACTCGAGACAAAGCAGGAAGAGCAGAAACCAAAACTCCATTCCACAGGTGACTGGATTAACCGACCATTACATGGATTGCTCTTTACATGAAAAGTGAACAGATGTAAAAAGGGGTCTTTCATAGAAGTGCAAAAGACCAACAGAGATAAGAGTTCGCAGATAAAAACCAATAGAAAGATGAAATTACCAAGACATGATTCGCTTGGCCTTCAAGTCCTATATTGGGGAGAACAACGGGAGTGTTGGTTGGATCGAAAAGAAAGATTTGAGAAAGTCGAAACAAACATAGTTGCCGGAACCCAAATGGAGATGTGAGACTAACGATGCACTGAGAACATCACAATCGTGATCGATGTTAACAGTGAGCCAGGAAGGAGAGGATAGGATAAGAAACGGGAAAGATGTGGGCGCGCATATGAAACATTAGGGAATACCAATGTAACCAGGATACGGCTGGTTGACATGGTAACAGTTCGCTTGTCTATGACACATGAAATGGTCAGTGAGAACCGCATGGAACTCAAATGTATGAAATGTTCCAACACAATTCAACACAACAATAGTCATGGTAACCCTATCGCCGGTAGAACCGAAAAGACAAACCTATTCTTCGCACCCGCCCAAGAACGCAAAAAAGCATGAATCAACGTGGCGGCGTTCGAGGAAGTAATGCATTTGTAATCTCGAATTCAAAAGGTTAGAATATCACTACCGCCGGTCACTTTGGTGATAAAGGCCAATCCAGTTTCGCTTGACCAGATCTGACTTATTGGAACTTTTGATAATTCCCTATTGCTCCAAGTTTCAGGAAAACGGTTGGAAGTTTTATTAATTGACAGTTCGGTGCTCACTAGAAGGAATGAAACACGCCTCTGAAATTAAGCACACGGAAGATCTGTCACGTGTCAAAGTTAGCTTTAATTGCGTCAAGCTTTGACTGCACGTTGTTTTCAACAACTGGAATAAATTGCCGCAACATATTTGTTGATACAAGTAGGAATTACAATAACCCCATAAGCACGTGCAAAACGATGTGGTATGGCAAAATATAATTACACAGACGAAAGGAAACTAACGCAAACCGAGGTAAGTCAGTCATATCGAATTGCGTGCTTTTTTGCGGATAGCATTACAATTTCGGGGCTCTTTGTTACAACCAGTGAAATTTGTTAACTAAGGCTGCGGTTCATTGTCAAAGGCGATTCTTTGTATTTTTCTCAATCGCACCTAACTGTTCAAGTGCGTCAAGATATTTAAAATCGTTACTGTTAACAGTTTGCTCTTAACCGCACGCTTCCGGAAAGGAGGTTCATCCCTCACATATGTGAGGGGTAACGAATTCGTATTCATGTCCACACTTGTATGGCGAGCGATTAAGCCCGCAAGTTGCGAACCCACCGGCTTCAATGTAAAGCTTGGAAGTGTACCAGTACTAACAAAGAAAACAGGAAGGCAAGCGCATAAATCAACTTTTTCTGATCAGGTACGATTTTTATGCATAAACAACAAACCACATTTGCTGTCCTGTCACTTGGTGTCACGACAAGTTTGTTTCGTCTTCTCAAGTACAGCATTCAGTCTATTCCGGCCTCTCATCGACTGTCCCGTTGGTTTGTGACTGGCTAAACTGTGCAACATCTTAAGGGATTTTAGTCGTGCGATAACTCCTAATTGGCCTCCATTTACATACAGTAACCACTAGTCACATGGAAAGAGGATTACGACTGCCCTAATCTGTGACCGTTGTTACTCTTGGCTACTGAAATGCAATTTCGGTGTATTTTCACTTCGGCGAACAAAACGAATAAAAATAAGCTTATGTAACCCTCGTCGCGTCGACAAAATTCTTCCTTATTCACGCTTCAAATAGCCCTAAAGCGAGGGAAGAATTAAAACTAGATTTTCGTTTTTACAAAAAGAATGAGACTAGGACACTCGATGTGCTAATCAACTTTCATGCATCAGGATTGGCGAACTCTAATATGCGAAAAAAGTGAGTCCGATGAGCTGTGGTGTAAACATCAATGGTAGTAACCATACCCTAATCTAATTGCTCAAAAACTTCGATTTAACCCACCCCCGGAAACAATTCCCTTTACTGCGTTTTTCGTGTGACTGGAATAGCTTCGGCTATTGTAGATAACTCAGCAGTTCGTCGTGAATAACTCTTATTACTCCCACCATTCTATTACAACTGAATCTAATTGCCGGACATGCGGGGGTTATCCTGTATAAAAATCTGAGGAAATGCAAATGCGGACTATTCGTTTCACAATTTTTGGCACACGTCTGAACTATGGATATTAAAATAAGAATGCAGAAATTTAGTGGTCATGTGGGATGACGACAATTGAAGAACGACAGCTACGAAGGTTAGTGTGGCTTCTGGAGCCATACTAAGCTCGACCGGAGTGAGTGCATGCACAAACACTTCCGGTAGAGTAGCATCACAAAACAACGTCGTAGACATGTGCGCGTGCAACAAACAAACACGCTCCATTCTCATCCTGCTTCATATTGAGAGCTTCTAAGGTCGAAGAATGAATAAAGCGGAACCAGATAATTACATATTTGCTCCAGCATATTATATATATATATATCGGAATAAACCAACCAAACACGAACCCAACCAAGCAACTTGGTTATCTATCTAGTTTCACTTCGGGCGTGTGGATATTCAAGCAAGGTCGTACTCACTGCTGAACCACTTCCGGTCTGATCAAAACATTACGTTCCCCGTGTCCGACCCGCATGCCAGTGCTCGCAAACACGCATACACACAAAATGGACACAAATTTGACCACAAATCTGATCAGCGATCCAATGTTGACTTCAGTTTGGTCCGTGAATTGGTTGCTATCCTCGGAGACGATCTGGTGGACCAAAAGAAGAGCTGTATTCTGACCTGGGATACCGTCAGTGGACGGAGTGCGACTGTGAGTTAGGTCCAGTGGAAGAACTCGCAATATGTGTACACAAAAATGCACTAGTTTGGAAGGAGACTAAACCGGAACGTCAAATAGCAGTAGTGGACGGGCGGAGAGCAGTACAGCCGACAAACACAGTGTGCTAGCTCGAAGAGGTACGTCTAAAGAAGTACACAACAACTGCCCAAGTCACCACAGCCTCTTCAGATCGGGTGACCAGTTTGTATCACTGTTCTACTCGCTTTACTTTACTTCACTTACGATATGAAAACGCGTATTACTTCTAGAAGCTGAAGCTAGTTCAAAGCTGTTAAATATAGGATTGATCGGTGGTGGGGGTAGGGACTCGATAGCATGACATTCAAGTCCAAATGCCATGAAATTGAATGCTTGGAGAACGTCTGTCGCTATCGTTTTGCTTCAAAACTGCGAAACCCTGGTCAAACACAATTCGGAGTTCCGAAAAGTATTCAGAATGATTTTCTAACGAACTTATCGAAATACAGTTTTCATTGGTCTCCATTGCACGGCACCATCCATTTCAACCTCGGTATGCAAGTTTTTATACAGTGAGACCGTAAACCTCAAATTCACCAAACATGAAGGGACTATTTACTTGATCCATAACCGAAATGATAAGTCTGAGTGTGCTGCCTAGTTGGTTTACACTTTTCAAGTGAACAAAGCGTTATAGAAGCTAACGATACTCACTCTTCCCATCACTAAGCGGTAAAAATAGAGTGCACTTTATAGAAAACTACATGCAGTTTTACTGGAAGAATAATCATTTATCAGCAACCCGATTTGGGCAATTTTCAACCGCCAATCATAAACCTGTTCATAAACACATCCATAACATCGTCAAATATTCTTTTGGATCTTGCATCTGACAGCTTCAAGTGTAAAATGTTACTGCAGGACTGGATTGGCTCAAAGTCGGTCCTTGTTCACTCAGGAAACAATTGGGTGAAGTAAATAGATTCAGTTGCCTGGGTAGTTGTATCTCACCAGGCGGTCCTATATCGGAAGAAGTGTCCTCGCGCAAAGAGAAGGACTAACTGGCATTCACCAATTTCATGTAACTGTAGCGTCGGTGTGTTGTCAGGTTATCAGTCAAAGATCGAGCATCCACGGTATCATTGGGGTAAATACTGTTCCAGGGCTCCGAAATATGGCTGTTGCGGGCAGATGTGCAAAGACTACTGGTGTTTGTACACCGTTGACTTCGTAGTGCCGGTAGAATATGGTAGGAGAATCCTGTCAGTAACGCAAAGGTTAGGCATAAGGTACTGGGTCCTAGGGTTCAGGCATTGAATCAAAACTAAGGTAGTTGGAACATGTTTTTGCGCGTATTCACAGAAAGACTGCCTCTTTCCACAGTTCCCCTAGACAGGTCATGGCTAGAAGATGGGTCGGAGTGATCAGTTGATCATACAAAGAAGAGGTACGAAAACCTTAACCAGCGAACAGGACCATGTAGGTCCAAACAGACATCCCGGTTGGGGTATAAGTGATCTCCCCGAACAACGGTTGGGGACAACAGTGGGTTTAACTCAATGTCTCAATCGGCGGCGTTCGTACATTTCTTCTCTGAGCAAACGGCGGTAAGAGGTATCAAAAAAACCAATCCTATCGGTACAAAGTTAATGATTTTGAAAACTGAACAGAGCTGATATTCATAAGGCATAGGACATTGTATAAAACTAAAAAACTTAAAAAAACGAATGCGACTTTCTACCGGATGGAAATTAATCTTTACTTTCTTATCGTATACAAGCGGCCCGCCGATATTGGGGGAGTAAAATCTAGCATACAACCGAGTACCGCAAGCCGATGGTTCGTCATGACTCAAATAAAGACAAATTTGACATGTTCATAATGTTGAAGAGGAAAGATCTATCCTTTCCAGCAATTTCAAATATTTCATTAGATGAATATTCGCCTGCTTGACAACCGATCGCACTTTACTCCAGGCAACAAATTTCTTTCGATGAAGACTGCAATGATATCAAGGATAAAGCCGGCTGCAATGCGGCTATACGTAGGCGCAACAGATGCAGGACAAGCGTATATGCGCAAAAACAAGACTGCTTTTTTCCCCTGAGGCCCAACATACCCAAGTGAGCAACAAATACCATGGTGACGGATACCAAAACAACACGCACGCAGATGTTGTCCAAACAACAAAATATCGCAGTGAGAATTAGATGACCAGTTATGTCGGATTACTAGACAGATGACGAGAACAATGTTTATGGTTGTTACAATCAGTGGGTTAGTTCAATCCGCTTCAGAAATGATGATTTATAAAGAGATCTTCCACTTTTTTGAAAGATAACTGTAAGGGACATGGAAAATCTATTTGCATTCTCTGCATCCCCCAGCCGGAATCCAATTGCCAATTTTTCGGTCACCGTGCCGATCAAATATATTATACTTCCACCCTCGTGCACTTTAAAATGCACGTCTCCCCAAATTGTGCTGTTTACCTGATTAGGAGCTGACCCAGAAAGCCAAGCTTGTAAAAAACCGAGCTAGTTACTGTTTACTATTGGAAAAGAAGCTGGAACATTGGATATTCACGTGCGTTTGTGTCGTGAGCAGCGCTTTGTTTGTCTCGCACTTCCCACTGTTATACAAGACGGTATTGTATAGACTTTTGTGTACAATAGATAATGTTGCATTTCAGTCAAAAAGCATGAGGATAAAAAATGAAACAGGAAAAGAAAAAATTTACACATCACCTTGTAGAAATGTGAAAAAAAAACTCATCAAGGAATTATCATAGCACATTATGATAGGTTGCTCTCGAATTCGGCTAAAACATCGCATTGATTCTAGAGGGTATAGAACGAAAAGCGGATTGTGTAGAAATATGAAAGCGACACTTTGAAAAATCGTTATGCAGAGGATGCGTGGGATCTGAAAGAATTTTGTGAGCAAATTTCTCACATACTAATAAGTGCTGATCACAGCTTTAGGGACAATTCAGTTGGTGGTACGAAGGACACACGGCTAATAATTGATAGGCCTGGCGAAGTTTTTCTCTAAGTAAACCCGGAAAAATAACAAAAATAGCAAAAAGGGATTGGAAAAACACCGGTACTTTGTTTCACCTTGTGATGCCGAAGCTTCCTGATCTGAAATGACAACCGTCGGAGATTCTTTACATAGGTAGAAATGTGAGAAGTCCACAACAGATTTTTATCAATAATAACTTCTAAGTTATTCCACAGAACTAACTGTAACGTATTTGTCCCCGAGAGTCTTGCTAAGGTCGGTGCAAGGATTTCACAGATTCTGAGGTGGCTTCCAATTTTGAATGCCTAGGAACATGCTTATGAATAGCTAGGAGCCTCAGGCAGTTTCCGCTGTGGAAGTCTTCTCTACCTTCTTCTCAGTGCGATATCTGCAGCCAATCATGAGCACCGAAGCGGAGTCCTGACGCTCTGCTGCGACTGAATTGAATTTTGATAATCAGGCTGACTGCACAAGGATTTTAAACCAACCACGAGCGCTGAAGTAAGTAAACGGTATGAAGCCCTGGTGAAAAGAGTATGTTGAGCACCCGGGAGCGGTGAGCCTCGCTTCACAAATGAAATGAGCAATCAGTCACCGACTATCAACGGGTAACAACACCCCTTATCGTCCGACAGCCTTGCATATCAGACTGCAGAGAAGGGGTCAATCTATAAACCTACATTAGTCACCGCAGACTCTGAATGTTTGCTCAGTCACTCAACAGCTTGATGATAAGGTCGAGTCGGCGTTTGTGAACTTAACTTCACGGGATACGTATGACTGCTACCTGCACAGGACCAACCAAAAATTATAACAGGAATGTTGTGTACATGCAGGACCTATGCACTCGGGCGGCCACGGCAAGCCACGATGCTGAAATTGACAAAAGCTTCATAAGCTTAGTAACGATGTTCATGTCTAGACAACAACTAAATTAGAACCATGCTACAAGAACAAAATTCAATCACATGGAAACTGGGAAAGATCTATGACTAGAGAGAATTGTTCAAAATAAATAGAAAGATTTGCGCATCTCATTATTTTGTCTATGTGGGTTTACACATCGTTTGCCAATTACCAAAATGGACAATTAGAATGAGAAACAAGAAAAATGAATATCAGACTGATATGAAATGTGCCACTTTGTTATGCCCACTCGTGTTCCTCCTGTCATTTTCATTTCGTGTAACTGTCATTCATTGGAATGTAATTACGCCAACGGTGTTACCGTGGCAACGCGGTTGAAGTCGAGTAAAGTGCCATATCTCCTTTTGTTCTATGCATGCGTGTAAAAACCCGAGCATTTTGTGTGGCCTTTGAAATTGTACACTTCCGGTTATTTGTCTGCTTCTAATCAAAAAGGCACGTTGACCAGCACTGCTAGGCGAACAACAAATGTCGTCCGCTAGTGTGGAGCAAACTGGTGAAAATCGTGTCAGTTCAAAATGGGACGATGCTCGTGCATGATTTTCGGTATAAAGTAATCGGGGACAGCAACTGATCAGAGCGTAAGTATGTAGGAATACGAGAAACTGAGAGATACGCGATTATTTCGAAAACACACGAGACACTACCCGAGCACCAATTTTGTGAACTCTTTGCTAATTGGGCACCACACGACCGAAAACCACGACCCGTGAAAACGTAAGAACCGTTATAGTAACCGATGCACAACTTATCCCATAAACTCAATTTTTGTTAACTCCCTATGACCTAAAAACCGTGTAAAACTGCAACAGACTTCATCAGAGTGTTGCGCTCAAAGATGCCAAAGCACGCCAAGTGGTTAACGAAGTGTGCTAAACGCATGTGGTATTCACTAAAGCAATATGTTGAAGGCGGTTTTTAAATTGATCTTTATAATTGCTTCCTGTCTACTGAACATCATCACCACTGGGTTTCGTGACAATCAACTTGTCATCGCAAGTAAACACAATGAAAAGATGTTTTTTATTATATGCTTCGTACTTGAGTACAAACGAACGAGGATCCTTGACCACCTGATAGCCCACCGGGGATATCCGGCGGCCATGACCCAAAGGTGAAGAACCACAAAAGGTCTTAAGTCAAATGTGGGAACCAATAAAAGAGTGACCTATCGTCCATCAGTGAAAAGCTGCATGTTCGAGGGCAATGTTGAAAATGTGAAAACTACAACACAGACCGATGGGAGAATCTCGGGAAAAAACAAACTTTTGGAGATCCAGATGGAATAACAAAGTACCTCCAGATGAAGAGTTAAGATAATTTCCTTATGGTTTTATCAGGTTGGGAAGTGCATAGTGCTTCAGCAGGCCAAGAAGGAAAACAGCAACATAGCCTACTTTAAGAAGGGAAGCAGTTCTAATGTGAAGCGAGTGCACTTTGATGAGAACATATGAGCGTTGATCGCAGATTTCTGATAGTGTCTCATGATTACACTTCGCCTATTGGGACCCTACATCGTTCTGTATCATTCCAAGTTTCATCCTCCTACCTCCGTAAGGAGTAGGGGGTATGCCACTGCCACTACACTCCTGCATCTAGCGTCATAAAAAAGTCAGCTTTTTGGAGTAATCCGGAAAGAAGTTAAAGAAGCGATGGATGAATGGCAATGTGACTGGACAGGAAACAGGATCTCAGTTAGAGCGAAATTCTGAGATCAAGTGTTTCAGCAATAACTGGACTACAGAAAATCAGGACTGTCACATGAATGTCTTGGTACACGTGCCCAAAAAGGTTTTTAATGACACGAAATTCATGTACAACTTCTTGGGGTCTCCTTAGTAATAGAAAACTAGATCTGTCATCACAATTCATGAGGAAGATCCGTATATGAGAAAGAATTCTGGTTCCCTTTATCTTCATGAGAATATAATATTGCTAACCACCAGGGAAATGATGTGTTAAGCAAGCTAACCAAGAAAAAAGCCAAGTATACAAAGCTGGTAGGGTAGTGTTATGACCGTGACTTTGATATGGCTGACTTCCTTTAACTTGTCATATGCATAAACAAAAGTAAATGGAGTTGGATAACTCGGGTTGAATGACACTATAGTGAGTCGTGGAATGTTTCTGTTAATCGCTTCATGCTAATGAAGGTTTATCCGTGGGGGACTAAATAGGAGTCAGAGATGCGGTACTTTGCTACATAAGTTAATTTAGATTTGATTCTATACCATTAGGATACGCTACGTGAGCAGTTGTTGTTTATCCCAAAGGAAGGATCCTTACAAATTATTTCTTCAGTCAATATTCAACTTATTCCAAGTTTTACTCGGAGAGAACTAGTGAGAAAGTTTACTTTAACAATACAACTGTCTTTAGCACACGTACGTAACCACCGATATTAACCGTGGGGTTTGAAAACCAGTCGTCATGCCTGACCCGTCCTGCAATCGGGTGGAGATTTCCGCGCACCCGGAACGATTCAGGTGTGAAATAACCAAACGGGTGATATCCACACAGGCGACACCAACCGGTCTTCGATAGTGCGGCAGGTCCACCGCTGACCCTGGCGGGCCATCACGACCAGTCTTGGTTGGTTTTGGCCGCTTGATTTGCATAGGACCCATTCGGTTGACCAAAAGCATGAGGAGTAGCCGTTCCTCTGTAGGTTGAAATGGATCCAAATCCTACGAGTCACGTGAACGAGAACAAAATAACGCAGACTTTAAGTCATACATATTACCTCGAGACATACCACTCCATGATTCAGTGATCACTGCTTTGTTTACCGTGTATGATCTACACAGAGCTGAATGAGTTAATATCCACTGGAACAGGAATGAATGCAGATAGAACTATGAGATAGCAACGGTTTTCTGCCCATGCATGCATCCTCTAGTCATCCTGGAAGATGATAAAGGTCAGATAAGTGCAGGTAATTCCCCCCCCCCCGCAAATTGAAGCAAAAACCTAACCAACAAAAGTTGAGGAAATTAGCTGAGGGGAAAAAGTAGCGCTGTAGCAAAAACTCGCTTAAAGAAATCCTGGTTAAGTCAGTGTGTTCACGATGATAGGAGATCTTGGTCCTGTGTACAAGCCAGTATGATTGGGTGTGTGGTTTGCTTTTAGTGGACGCAAAAGGACTAATTGTATTCAGAGAATGATCCATATTAGCACCTGTTGGTCACCTAGAACATTTTTTATTAACTAACGAGAAAGCCAAATACATAATATGTGCAGTGCCAGAGATTTCGATCAATTATGATTAGGGAAATTAGTTCGCACAGCAATGCGTCTTGACATGTCACGCAAAACGCTGGATCAAACACGATGATCAGCGATCCATCATCAGTACAACCAGCGATGAGGACGTTACAACTCATTTGAGATAGAAGCTAATACTGATCTACTACCAGTTCATCTTAGACTACAGAAGCAATTTCGAGAGATTCATTTACGCGGCAAAACTGTACGGTTTCTTGCAAATGTAGCAAACATGGCTAATAATCTGTCTACTGAATCACATCTCGTAATATCATTCGCAACTTTTGTGATTTGAATTCAAGATCAGCCCACTCGTAGTGAGATGCTCCTCTCAGTGCAGCAACCATATCGCCTTGGCTGATGTTGAACCCTTAACGAAGTGAACACCAAACTCAGTGATCAGAATATCGGGGAAACTCAGCCTGAGCTACGACTAAGAGAACTTCGCAAATTAACCGAGTATTTTCGTTGCTAATCATTGGAACACTGCCGTTGTATCTATTTTCAAACTTAAATGGAAAGTTATTCAGACAAGTGGCAGTTCTGTATACTAAGTGTCTATATCTTCCATATGAATATTTACTCACTTTGCTACCGAATTTTATAAACTAGAACGGAATAGGTTTAGCACAACTGCACTGCCACGATAATCACAGCTCCCAGGCTATTACAGCCCGCCATGGATGATAGGTCTCAATTAACTTCCTATAATTAACCATTTCAGACCCCATCTCGAGGACTTCAAATTGTGATGTCACCGGCAAATCTCCCGCAAACAATACAGCTGAAACGATTCCAACCATGTGATTGCAGTACGTAACGGATACCATAACCAAATCTGTTAATTTGTATTGGAATAACCGTCAGTTATTCACGCTGAAAAAGGAGAAAATCTCTGTACACTCTCATTCAATAAAGGATCCGTGAATGATACACAATCGATTTGACTGCCGCGATGTACACCGGGATTTCGACAAACAAATGCCACCAAAATACTACAGAGCCAAAGCCAAACAACTAATGCGTTGAATTCGATATCGTAATTTTCTATAAAGAAGAATACAAATTTGATATCTACTGAAAAGAACCGGCTGTTTGTGAGGAAGATCACTAATTCGCGGCGCAAGTGCACAGTAAGCGAGTAGACAAACGAAGGCTGCAGAATCGATGAATAAGGTCGACCACTGGACTTACGGTGAACAGGACATCCTGAGATGAGCTTTCGTAACAATTAAGAACTACATTCTCAGTCAGTCGATTGACCGCGGACGTAACCTGATAGCTGGAAGATATTGGTTGAGTTGTGGCTTGACTATTTGGCTCGCTGATTCGTCGTTCGATTGTGAGACCATCGATCACGGTGGCTGTAGAACAAAGTGCCGCATTCTCATTAATTCTGACGATTGATTGGCTGGCCAGGAATACGGTAAATTCCGCTTGCGGAAGCCGTGCAAAACTAATGTGCAGACTGAACAGTTGTGAAGTTGGCCAATGGGACGTAGTCTACAAATGAAAAGGATTGGGTAAAACGAATTCCTTACGGCTAGGGGTAAATTCGATCAAAGAATGGAAAATCCAGAATGGATAAATTTCGCAGGATTTGCAATTTAAAAGTAAATGTTTGGTATGACGTCGCAGTAAGAATATAATTTGGAGATCCTTCTCAGCAGTATCTTTCGCATACAAATGGACGAACAAAATTGCCCCGGAAGCACAAGACCGGTTTCGCGGTTATTGCCGCTCTTCAGGTATGCGTACCCGGTATTATTCTGTCCGACTATCCCTATGCTAGTGTGCTCTTTTTTTAGTTTTTCATTTTCATTTGCTTAGCCTTGCCTGACCGACGAAAATCCTCCCACGAATCATCGTGTGATTCTTACATGGATTTACCATCCATTCACGCTCCTAACGATTCAAATGAGACTCTAGTGAGAAAATAATTTGGAGATGTTTCGATTAGGCTGAATAACTCAGCTTAAGGGGAGTTGATGAGGCAGTATTCTGACAGAACTGTGTACACAAAGCACGACATGCGGCGGATCGATATATCGACACCGTGAGTCGAATCCCGCTTGGATACAATAAGAAATAAAACAGATTTCGATTTACTGTTTTTGTTATGAAACTGAATTCCAAAATTGACATTCAATTAGGCTGCATGACGGAAATAAAGAATAATCTAAATGATTTGTTTCAAAGCAAAGTGACTAAAGAAATGCAATGAAACAATCTAGGCGAATGCAGCTATTTATGTTAGCCCCAACCAGGAAAGCGAGAAACACTAACCGATGACAAAGGTGAAAATAACTTATTCATACCTCAACACTAACTCATACGTTGACCGTCGATTTGCTTTTTCCAAGCTTGCCCAGGACATGCAACAAGAACATGAACATAGGAACAACGGGCAGGCAATTACAAAAGGTATTCAAACCACCAAAGGGGCTGTAAGGCAATTAACTTGATCAGAGGGTGATTATCAGCAATCGACACATCGACGCACCCCGACATCGCTCACCAGACGTTCGTCCCACATTTGACCAATGTTACGGAGACACTGGCAATGGGAAGCAGGAGGTCACCTAGAATCCTTAACATTGAGGGCCCAGACGTTTGTGGAACTGCGTAATTCTCCCAAGAGACAGTCAAACGCTATGGCGGACTGATAGTTGTCACGCGTTAGCGAAAGCTGTTTCACCTCTCGCTATCGTGATGTGATGGGCTCCTCAAAACCACCTCTGGTTGAAATCAAGCTTTCGAGATACCCATAGATTTCATCAACTTCTAACTGATGACTACAAAAGATAAATGAGGACATGGACACCGGCCAGTCGTGGAAAAGTTCCTTGTACCTTGAAGGTGAAAATCGCATACCCTGTTGAGATACGCGGTATCTTAGTTGGTCAACTACCATGTCCTTTGGGCTATCTCCATATCGCTCCGATGTCCGCCAGTCACCCAGCTCTCACACTTAAATCCATAAAAATGAAGCCTGTGTCGGCAGTCACATCCAGAAAACCACTCAACAGACGGGACGAAATAAGAGTACCGATTCGTTACCACAATTGATCTATTGGGACCTTGTGTGGTTCTATGCCACCGACTTTCATGGTCACCGTCGCCGCCCTCCTCGTGCGGTGGACTCTGATGATTGTGGTGTATATCTCGCTACATTCATCACTAAAAACGGGTTTAGGGTAAACAAGGTCTAGAAGAACATTAGTGAAATAAGATCACGTCAATCCAGGGGCAAAATATGAGATTTCTCCCATCAACCGCGTGGCAAGAATCGTTAGGCTGTAGCCAGTTCTAACGAATAACGGATATGCTCCTACAGAACTACCGGTAACCGTGAACCAAGATTACCTCGGGTGCGCAGGTCGTTCTGGATTCGGACATCATCAAGAACAAGAATGAACCTCTTGATCGAAAATCAGCTTTAACATAAGAATTTAATGTTGCATAACAGAGGATTCGGTTGTGCACAAGTTAGAGGTCTAAGCTCGAACAAGAGACGAATGATGCTGTGAACACAATTTAGCAATTTATTGGTTTTTCCTCCAGATTGATCTTAACCACTGTGGCACTTTCCGTAGGTGACGTGTCCTATATCCACATTTCAGTAACCGGGGAGAAACAAACTCGAACTGGAAGCCTAAGTCCGGGCAGAAGAACACGAGTCCCTATAGCTTGTGGGAATGCGAGAACTGTCCTGGATACCAGTATCCAGTGCATTATCCTGCGCACACGCTGCAACTATTTACTTGAAATACGTTTGTCAACAAATCCAAGTCTCTTAGAACGACGCATCCTACTGGATGCATCTTTGCAGGATAGCAGACAAGTCCAGGTTTCACAGAACTTCGATCGAAGTGGAAAGTCGCAAGCACATTTCCTTGGTCTCTTTGGTCCAGATTTACCGACAGTGATCAAATGGATTTACGTGCCACTAAAAAGGTCAGAGGCTCGAACCTCAGATCCACCCGTAACTTTGGTGGTAGACAGCAGCTCCTTATCACATCTAACCTAACTCCGTGGGAAGAAAGCGAAACAGGGCACCATATGGCAGACGCATGTTCATCATACGCAACGTATGACCCAACCAGCGTAGTCTATTAAGTTTCATACGTTGAAATAAAGTATTCTGAGAGCCGGCACCCAGTATTAGATCCCTGACCTGCACATTACTCACTCGGCCACTCCATCCAATCATGGCGATACTCCATGTCTCGCAACCGTACAACAACTGAGCGCAGTGCGGCACAGTACACACCGTCTTTCAACTTCAGAGAAATATCAGGCCGATGCCACAAGCGCTTCAGTTCAGCGTAAGCTGCTCGAGCATTCGAAGTGCGTGTTTATTTCCACTGCCGTTTTACCGTCGTTCAACACGCAGCTGCCAAGGTAGGTGAAACGGTCCACGGTCGTTAGTTCCTCTTCGCTTAGCACCAAGGTCGACACTGCCGTCACCCAGCCCTGCAACAGCACTCTACACTTTGAAGGTGCAAAGCACATGCGAAACTCAGCAACCGATCTCGACAGTCTATCTAGTGCGCATTGTGCATGGTCCGCAGACTCGAATAGGCACACGACGTCGTCTGCGTAATCTAGGTCGCATAGCTTCCCTCCACTTTCCAGTTCCACCCCTACATCCCGGAGACCTCCTAAAGCATCTCCCATCACCTCGTCGTCCATGACGAAGTTGAACAAGAATGGAGAGATACAGAACACCCTTGTCGAACGCCGCTAGTTGTTTGGAATGAACTTGACAGTTCACCGTATACCCTCACGCGACCATAGGTATGCAAGTACAATGGTCGCAACAGGTTTACGAAAATTCGTTGGCATACCCTTCCGTTGGAGAGCACTGAATAATGCTGGTCGATCCACTGAATCGAACGCGCCTCTCAAGTAGGGAAAGGCTATGATCGTAGGGCGGCGGTGTGTGCGGCGCATTTCGAGCAACTGGCAAGAGTGAATATTTGGTCGATGCAACCTCGACCCGGAGGAAATGCGGCCTGCTGTTCGGTGTCAAGCGACGCATCATTATCAAAACTAAGACCTTATTAACTATCAAAATTACACCAATCCAACCATGACTGCTGCAGTCACTCCAGTTACCCTCCTTGAAGATGGGTACAAACAATGGCTCACCCCACGATAACAGAATGCGCCCCTCGTTCCAAATATCATGACGCAAGGAGGTAAGTGATGCCACCAGAGCTTCTTCCCCAAGTTTGGAAAGAACTGGGCGAAGTTCGTCGGGATCGGCTGCTTTTCCTGCTCCTCAGAAGTCGAATATTCGACTGCACTTCCAAATCCGTTGGGGGGAGGGGGGCGACAGACATCTCCCAAAGATTTACAATCCCAGACGTTGGACTAAGTGCGTTAACGTGTGGCCAGCTAAAATGATCCTTGAAGTGCTTTGCCCAACGGTCCAGTCTTTCCTGTCTACCATGAATGGGCTCTCCACTCCTACCGCACACGACTTTACTAACCGAAGTTCGCCACCCACCACCGTCGCGCATAAGCTTAAACAGTCTTTGACTGTTACCCGAAGCGACCGCTTCCTCCATCTCTTCGACTACCCTAACTCTCTAGTTTTCACGGTCATTCCTAAGGCTTATGGTCAACTGACGCTGCAGCTGTCGACGCATCTTATTCATTTCCTTGCACTTAGGCAGCTGGCGTTTTTGCTCCATTAGATCCAACGACCCTTGCAAGATCCAGTGTCTTTGATGAACGCTAGATATAGGACCACAAGCGAAATCTGACGCCAAATGCACAACCTGCTTTATTTGATCCCACTGCTCGTCTACACTGCTGCTCGTCGAAGTTCTTAGTTCCTCGGATAATTTCTGTTCGCAGCTGTTGAGAACAGCCGAATCAGACAAATGTTCGACAGCCAATCGGGTTTGTGGCCTGTGTCGATGGCCATTCAGCTGCAGCAAAAATCGCATTAAGACTAACGCATGGTCCGATTCGACGTACGTGGTCCAGTACGATCTACAGTTCTGGACAGCACTGCACGAACGGTAGCTAACTGCGATATGATCAATCTGACTCAAAGCACCTGTCGAGTTAGAACGCCATGTCGCAGTGTGACGCGAACTGTGTCGGAAATTCGTACTAGATAGAAATAAATGATTGTCTGCACAGAATTGGAGAAGTCTTTCCCCGTTGTCTGTTCGCTGAGCAGGCAAGGCGCATCGCACACCTAAACAGGACTCCGATGTACCAAGTTTTCCAACTTGTGCATTACAATCACCTGCTACCACTACGATGTCAGAGCATTTGCTCTTCCGAAAAAGGGTGATGAGGTCATGGAAAAACTCGTCTTTCTCCATATTAGTGCTGCAGTCTGTTGGAGCGTATGCTGAGATAACAAATAAACTGCGCCTAATACTACTAACCTGCCGAGCGATCCTTGCAGACTGATGGCACACAAGCGACTGTTGACTGGGCTGCTTCAGCCTTCTCACTTTACACTATTCCTACATCGAGTTGACCGACACACACAGCTTGAGCTGCTTCGTCTCCTGAAGTGTGCAGGAAATACCTTCACAAGATATTTGGCGCAGTTAGTTGAATTACTCTACTCTACTCCAATCCTGAATTCGTGTTTCATTCACGCAGAAGACATCAATCGAAAGTGAGTCAGTTCACTGTTAGAGTCAAACACGCCTGTTGGCCAGCCTGCATTAAAGTGCGCAAATTGAACGAACCCAGATGCAGAGGCTGACGAGGCTTGAGAAAATGTGAACTAACAGACCGAAAACCACCTACTACACTACTTGACAACTGTCCGTTGTGAGTATCGGGCGTGTTATCGGTGGGGACACTAAGGGTAGGCAGAGGGGGCAAAGAGATTGGGTTGGTGACAGAGAAAACAGGTTGAATAAAAGAGAGGTCTTTAGTCAGTCTTCCAAGGACGAGTTTGGTGTTGCAATTCAGTTTTGCGGTGTGAAGACCCTGCCGCAAACTGTGGCGCATGGAGTGCTGGGGCCTGGGATATTCGATAAGCCGACTTAGTCTCTCGCAGGAGCAAGCCACATAAAAGCAAAAGCATGCGTCAGATAATTTGATCATCAAGGCCTTTGGACCACTGTTTAGCAAAACCATACCATTGGTATACTGCAGAGCGAAGACACTATTCATCAGAAGTCCAATCTCGTCATCTGTTAGATTAGTCAAAGCATTTTAGAGAACATCTAAGTTGAAAAGAACGAAGACCGGAGGGAGCCTTGTCATACTTCGTAGGAAGCGACGGGAAGTGGTGAAAATCGGCCGCTAACCCCAGTCAAACAAGACAGTTCAAGTGGATTAAGAGTCTGCCAACTTAAGGATATTATAGGTTCGAATTGCAGATTCCTCGGCCACTTGGGTGATAGACGACTAGCAGTTGTCACGTTACTATACCTAAGCTAGCGAAACCTTATGCGGTACTGTGCCACTCCAAGTTTCAAAGTCATAACTGCCAGTTCCCCCTCACATGCAGTGGTCATACTTTATCTTATGGGCCAAACAAAAACAAGATATTTGAGAGAATCTCTTGAAGCTGGGCACTTATGGACAAATTCTATTAACAGGGATGTTGAACTAGACCAAATATAGAACCTACTAGGAAGAATAATTTAAATGGATTGGATGGTGCCAAATTTTTGAAGTTTGAAAAAAATGGAATCATCTCAAGATCGCAGTAATCAACATCATTTTTAGTTAAACAGCATCTCACAACCACATTACTGGAACTAGTAACGTTGATTAGTAACGTACCTAAAATTAATAACACTGCCTGTCCAAGGTCGAAGCCATAGCAGCCTGGAAGGCGGGCTTACTCTGGGGTCAAGATCAAACCTGGGGGAGCGTTACTACAAATATAACCAAACAGACAGGTCATTGCCTACGCAGTGATGATGTCACTTCAGCTGGTTATGAAACGTTTGCGATCTAAACGCCAGGCTCAACGCTCACAAAATTTTGAAAAGAACCTATCATCTTTTTTGGAAGGTGATTCACATCAGTCCTGAAAACCTGTTCCTTTGTCCAGGTTTACTCCAATACTTTTGTCAACCCCGATTTCAACACTTCGCCACTGTCTTCGAAGAAGAACGAAGACAACTTATTCGGTTCGTTTGCCCTACCTTGGATGACCCCGATTTTTGACAGAGGACTCGCATCCACCTGCATTATTTTGCTTTTAGGAATGGATAGGAGACTTGCCGTCGAACTGGACGAAATAAACTGCTCCCCGAAGTTCTCCGCACAACGGTCGCCTACGCCTATGTTTTGCTGACCAATACTCCTAATCAACCGGTAACGATTGCGCCAACTGCCGACGGCCGCGGTATTTTTCATTTCCTTATCTAATACTGTTTGCAGTCATTTCTCGAGCCCTTGGGCAGCGAACGCCTAATAGCATCTCAGAGCAGCTAAGGCAGAGAATACGCATCGTTCTTAGGTTCACATGGCCTGGAGTCACGTCTATCAGTTTCCGTTGAGTGCAGAGTTTCTTTGATTAACTCCCAATGTTAGATCCAGCTCTGTGCATTTGGTTGTGACTATAAGCGCTTTGAAAGCTCCGACTAGAACTTAAGTTGATGATTATCAACAATAAGGAGCCATGCAGAATAGGTGATTTTCGTGTTGGTGCGATCAAAGATTTGGTGGAAAAAGCGAGTATGGATCACGGTATGACCTGAGTCTATAGGTGTGGGCTGGGGTAATTAACAATCTTCTAGTGGTCCACGCAATGTGGTCAATCTTAGTGAGGGCGAAAAAAGCACAAATTGAGCCGATGTTACTTTTATGGCAAAAAACCGTTTACCAGAAACAATCAATCGGCTGGGACGGCAAATAGGTCTCCGATGCGTCACCTCAAAATAGCTAATCTGAGCGTTGAAACCACAGGAAAGGACCCTATCGTCCGTTCACCGCATAATTCGAGCTGTGCAATACCAGGGAGTCGGGTAACAGTTCAGAGTTGACACCCCAACTCAACTCCGAGCCTGGTGGATCACGTGATTACTTTGCGATGGTTCTATTCATCTTGTATAGCTCATTGAGTCACGCAGTTAATAAACCATTATATGACGTAAAAACGTAGCCGCACTGTGCTGAGTATTTGGGAAGACATTGTTTTTATTTTTAAAAACCTGAAGGACCATAAATTACCTGAAAAATCACCTGAACGTTAGCATAAATTAATAACTTGTAGAAGGCAATCATATTTCCAAAACTGATGGAAAATAAAAAGACCATACAGGAACCTGGGGCACTAGGTACTGTTGACAGGGGCATAGGGCGCTCAGAAAAGTTTGATAGCAGAAAGAACATGGTTCGCAGAACATCTTGAGCAATGGACTCATACAAGCATTCTGTTGTGATTATCTGAGAAAACCTACTGACTTATGTACTGCGGCGAGATTTGAAGCGGGTTCCTCTCGTTTCTGATGATCTCAAGCATTAGTGAGGGAACCCTGCTAGCGGAAGCATGTCTTCTTAATAGACCGGCCTAACTTGAACATGACGAGGACTCCAATAAGCTATTGAGGTCCGGTGATGGGAAGAGTAAGACCACAACAGGAAAACACTAATGACTGGTTCGGAAACAAGGAAGTTTTTGTTTGACATTTGTGGAGAATGAGTGTAATGGAAAGAGCATGGTTCAAAGCCACTAAGGTCTATTCCAAGTGAGCGGGAAAAGGTAACCACAACCCTGAAACGGAGTGATACAGAACCACAGAAGGCCCAAATGGATCAGTATGAGTTGAATTTAAAAAACCTGAGTTTCCACCTAATCTGTTAACGTGAAAAATCCATTATTAATACCACGCGAATAAATGTTCGCAGTAAAGAAAGTAGACCATAATCACTTGTGAAAACGTGTTCTTTAAATCTGAGAGAAAATAGGTGGAACTTATTATTAAGGACTTTATCTAAATGATAGACGCAGTGACATATGTTCACTAGAAAGATAAAAACGGTAGTTGTCAGGGCTAAAAGTAGAAAACGGGTGTCCGCATGGGAGGGGAAGGGGAAAGTGTATAAACAAGTCATTAAGAAGTGATACTCGATTGCCAAAAGGAGCACTGTGCCTTTTTAAAGGCGGCTTTTGAAGTATGCGAATCTTGGAAATACTCAAAACAAACCTTAACGGTCTACCGAAGAATGTTTAGAAAAACAACTTTGAAATCGCCATTCTGTGTAAGATCGAAGCATCACTGCTTCGGCTTACTATTGTTTTCGCTGCTTTACTTGATGTAATAAGTAGCCCCGAAATCCAATTTTGGGCACGTTATAAAAATTTCTATCTCCGCAAATCATGCACAGGAATAAAGATGAATCTATATCCGTGGAAGCCGTTAAATTCAACAATTTATGTAAGTTAGGTTGGAGATTTGCAGTGGTGGTAGGTGGGAACGCAGCATTACGCGGCTATTTAACACATCTGGACCACTGGGATTCTACATGGCACTTGCCAACTTCAGATTCATGGTTGCCAGTCCACTAAGAAGTGGATTCAGGTGACTGTATGACTTGCTTCTCACTGCATTCATGCGGGAACAATCACTTTGGCTCACCGGCCAGCACGTCAATTCTGAGCCACAGCAGCCAAAAACAGGAAATTCGTCGATTTTATTATCGAAGAATTTAAAGGAAGAATACGAGCAAAGTGTGACCACAATATACTGAGTAGGACGCTGTCATGCATAGGACGAAAGCCTAGCCAAGTCAGGTGAGTGTTCTGCTTGCTTTGACGATCACGTATAGCCTGTCTGGTCAAATTCCTTAGGAATCACAAATGGTGCATACTAATCTAACTCCGACTGACGCCCAAACTCATGATATACAACTGTAAATCAACATCCTAGTTGCAGGAATATTCAGGCTGAGCCAGCTGCCCATTCGTTGCAACAACACTGCATCTTGTGCTCGCATTTACCTGTGTAACAAGTACTCAGGAAAATTCGGGTAATACACGGGATGCAGCTGAGTGAAAGACGGACTGTCAATACCGGTAAGAGGCAGATAATCGACTACATGCCATCACGTCATTACGAGCGGTGGTAACCCGCATCTCCTAATGTGAGTGACATACGCAGGACAGATTAGGAATCTGGCCTAATAAGTTCCTCTTGAACTACTAACACTGCGAGGCCGAAATTTCATCACGCAAATCTTCTAACGACAAACGACTAATTTGTTTCCACCAATGAGCAGCAAACCCGACCCAGGGTTATCATTCTTGGAATTTTCACTACCACCAAAATTTTCAATAAGTCATACAATTGCCAATAGGACACATAAACTGGTCTACAATAGTTAACATGACAGCAAAAACTAAGCGCATAAGTAATTCACTGAAAAAACCGATTTTTACAAGGATTTTTTAACGCCCGTATGGATCTGGCTGGAAGATTACCATAATATGCGTTTTTTGCAAAATGTGAGTTCACTGTTTTACCAAGCGGTGATAATATTACCGGATCACACTGAAAAAGCTTACCTTTGGGTCAACGATGTGCCTTAGGAACTTGCGATGACATATGTTTAAATCAACAGGAGATTTGGAATACGGATCCACAGATTTCAAATCATCATCGCGCAAAGTAACAGGCAGTGATAGCTCCCTAAAAAAACTGACCATATTTTATCGTGCTTACCTTTGCCCCAAAGAAACCCAAGTAAGCAAAAGGCGGATTCCTTCGAACAACTCATACTAGGCAAAAATTTCATAACATCCAATGGCAATACCTCCGTTACTTTCCTCGACAGAGACTGTTTAATTTCGATAATTTTCCATATGGTTGGTGTAACTTTAGCGAGCTGTGTGTGAGAATTGTTCTACTTGCGTAAAGCGAATGTGCACTTCAACGAACCTTGTACAAAAGTAAAAGTTCTGCAAACATCATTTGCATTTCGGCGCTAACTTCACATAACAAATCATTTTTCCCAATGCACACACACAGCTTTGGGAATGCACCAAATTTGGAGGAGTCAGTGCTCTTAAACCCATAATACCACTCTGAAAAAAATCAAATAAAACTTGTAAACCGATGGCCTACCATCTGTGTGCCTCACAATGAAAACGAAATCACCAACTGTCAAATCAAGATATTGATCACATTTATCTGTGAAATCCTGTATAACTAAAATTCACGAGTTTTTTTACTGGGCGAAATACATACCAACTCCCCACTTGGAAGCACCGTCGTAAAGCTCCCAAAGCATCCGAACAGCAAAAGGGCACCCCGAAACCGCACAATGACCCTGGGGCGACCTTCGACCAACGAGCAGATTCACGGGTTCGTCGATTAGGCTTCCTATGACTTTTGAGACTATAGATAGCAGCTTGACTGGATAACAGTTTTGAAGCCCCAACCGATTCCCGGAATTATAAATCGGAAAGACCACATAGGTCTCCCATTTCACTGGGACTGTGCCCGCTCACTAAGAGCTGGTAAATTGCTCAATCAGCCAGTTTCCTAATTGGCCTGAGCCCTGCTACAGCGTGGTGGGCGGGATCTCGCAGAGGCCTGGTGTTTTCCTTACTTTCGGTGTGATTAGCTTATGCTGTACATGTCCGATGTATAAACAAATTAATTTGACTCTCTCCTGCGATCAGCATTTGTATTAATTCCTGACTTGCCCTCATCCCGCGAAATAACTGGTATGGGCGAACCAGACAAGAGCAGTAGAAAGCAAGTAGATTGGCCGTTTCCGCGTTACTGTCTGTTATTATAACATCTAACGCAAGCGTACCCTTGACCTCTAGTTTGGCAGCCGTCTTCTGGGTGAAGTGTCCATTGGGACGACCGCCTAATGGTCACACGAGCCCAGCTTATGCACAGCATTAAAAAACACCCAACAGGCAGCTCCCTATCCTACAGAGCATGCCAAACATGGGAGGCAGCTTAAATTTGCCTAAAATACCTGCGAGTTGGTGATCTATCGCGCCTGTTCGCTTGAGCGTTTGTAGTATTCGCGCGTTTGCCTTATCTCGAGGTTTTAGAACCTTTAGGTGCCTCCAACAAGGCATTTTTTGATGTGTACTTTTATTATGCACCATCCTGAAGATAACGTCAATGAGGCGAGTGGTCTTCAACTTGCTGCTGGTATGTATTGCACAACCCGCTCCCATGACTTCTTTCCGATCGGTCCGCGTGATGTCCATTTCCTCAATGTCCAGCTCTCTATTAGAGACGCTTGAGCGAACCGCGATCTCGGTAGAGCTTACCGCCAGAACTTTACGCTGATCTGCCAGGTTTCGAAGTTCAAGGAGTTAAGGAAGTGGGCTCTGGCTACTGGTGTATTTGTAGCGACGTGCTTCCCAAAATAATGTTTTTCCCTTGCGGGCTGCCTCTCCGTGGAATGGGCTTTTAGGTGGTCAGTCTAAGGCCGCTTAGCCAAAAATTCACGCATCTGCAAGTTACACGCCTGTTGAACTCCAGAGTCTCTGCCCTGCTCCCTAAGTAACCTGGGGCTGCCAGCCCTTGCTGGAGCTGCAGTACATTAAGTGCATTGAACCCGAAGTGGTATCTACCAGTCCGGCTACGTTGCCCAGCAGGGTAAACTCTGGTACCTCTATGACCGCAAGGGCGTTCTATTGCCGAGTGTACGGTGGCAACCTCCGGGTCTGCATCTGTGGGTTTTTACGTCACACACAGGGCTACAATTTGAGGCACTGCAATTCTCTGACACTTCTGTTATGGAGGCCGAGAGCAGTGTAACCCGGGGCAGCCTTGGTTAGGCAATGGTCATTCGGTATGACGGCCGTGGTAGCCCATTGATTCCGTAGACCATCACCCCTTCGATTGATATGTTTGTAGGTATGCATTTCTCTTGGCGAGCAAAGCGCAACGCTGCTGGTATTCATCTGTCGACTCCAGCGCCCATGTGCGATAACGCAGCAGAGAGAACTGCGGTTTCCCCTGTGGATTAGCCTTCAACTGCCTGTCTGAGAGGCCGGAGGGAATGTGGTCGGATACGAACAACCACATGGGATTGCTGTTGAGGACAGCAGTTTCCCTTTGTCCTCCGGCAATTTTTGTGTCACCTTGAGTAATCAAGGGTTTCGGGCGAACCCTGCATCCTTCCTCTTTCCAGGACGATTGAGAGTCACTGGTTGAATACCCGAAAAGCAGGATTTTGGCACTGACAGGCGCATTTGGATTTGCTAGCGGGGCTGAGGTAGATTAATTGAGATTGAACGCATTAACGGAGTTATTGCTGTGAGCACTGTCGTGTGTGGCCCGCGCGGTTGCGCAGGTCTTATTCCGTGTGCCCCCTTTCCCGCGTGCCAAACACCAGGCGACTCTCTGGCGACGCAGGCACTGAAAGGCCTGCATGGCAATGCGAACCGCGTATGCACCATTATTTGATTGTTCTGCAGTAGGTGGTCCGGCCGCTTTTTCCCACCGTGGGCGTTTCACCGCAAGTTAACTGAAATGTTTGCTGCGGCAACAGGGTTGGGATTTTTCTGACTCAAAGTCCGTCCTAGCTCCGATCCCCTGACCACCGTCTTTGCTTGCGTAAGCAAACAACCACTTGTCAATTCTGTCTGCATATCCTCATCCTTCTTAGAGGATTACCCAACTATTTTTCGGGCTCCTCAATTTATCTTTATTTTTGTATTCTGACAATCCGCACAGATCCATCTAAGAAAATACTGTTAGCCATAGATATTGTTTGCTTTCTTCGCAAAATTGCTGTATCTTCAGTGATAACCAAACGCCGCTGGTCACACTGAATTCCTCTGTTTGCTACGCTAAGCTTGGAACTTCCGTTGCCCCATGGTGCTTTGCTGCCTTCTAGACGGCCCTTCTTTCTTTGGCTGCCCTCTCCATTTTCTATATGACCATTCTCACATAAATAACCAAAGCTTAATTACTACACAGCATGTAATATTATAATAGCAAGCCAAAATGGCACTAAGAAAACTCAGATATGATTCAGGAACTGAGTACACTCAAACAGTTAACAGGCGCCTGCAGAAAATGTAAGCTATGAGTTCAGGAATCCAGATAAATTTGCAAACAAGCTAATTAACCGAGACAGTTCGAAATCAAGGATCTTCAGTTTGTGCGAAATAGAAGTGCCCACAACGGTAAATCAGGGTCCAGGTCGCTGTTGGTCTCTGAAGGTCAGTGTGACATTCGTAATTGTTCTCACGATTACGACCTGGATGTACCCGCGCAGAAACCGGGATCAAAGTGATCGGTCTTGCACTCGCTAGTTACTTCAAAACTCCAAGAAAAAGATGGAGAGAATTTCCCCGACCGCTATATATAATATGCCAGTGTGTCCAGGAAAAGCTTACTCCAACGGAGTTCAACACGTGCAAAAATTCTCTGAAGCAACGTGTTCGCGTGCACCACATCCAGGTCCATGGGAAACCTGTCTACTACTTTAAATTTGTGGTGGTTCATTTAAAATCTCAGTCTCTGTCCCCCCTGCCAGATACTAGACCAATCTTAAAGACCCTTTTTCTTTTTTCCTCTTAGGTCCTTCGGGGCGTAAAATGTATGCATCAAGCCAACACAGCTTATCCAATATACGTTTTGTTTATCCGCCACCTATGATAGATACGGAACGAAAAACACCCGCCCATTTGCTCATTCGATGCCCAGCTGGTGATCAAAATGCCAAAAAGCGGGCTTGTATTAGGCTGGTGCAGACTTCGATCTATTCAAGCGGTAATGCACATTATCTTCATGGAATAAACCTTGACATACTGGTTCATCTGAATCATGCAGAATTGCGGCATCGCCTCATATTGAGCCATCAAAGCAGATTAGACTCGTCAATCTGCCACCAAATAGCATCATGAGCATCCCGAATTATCTGCCAATTATTCTATCAGGACCCACGGATACTTCATCATATTCACCCACCATAGCTCCTAACTTGAGGGACAAGGGTATCCGTGCTTTACTGCCTGTCGTTTGACAGCTTTTAGCCCGTCAAATAGGCCTTCTGGCGGGACTTCCGTTACGAGAATTTCCGCTGCCTCCTTTTCACTGGAACATATCGGCAACCTACAAAAAGTAAGTAAACAAAATCCTGCGTTAACAGTGCCCAAGGATAGACTGATCACTATGAGAACCCGGATCCGGTTCCTACGCATCAATTATTATTTGCACCTCATTGACCTATATCTGCTGAAATTCTATGAGATATATTATTTGTCTGAACCTATTAAAAGACTATCATGAAAATGTTATTTTTGATTTATTCTATGCATAAGTTTTTATGCTTAAAAGTTTGTTTGCTAGTACACATCGCGCGATTTAGACATACTGAATTTGCTCCGAAGAAGCTATCTGATTCATCCTGCATATTGGTAATGGCTGTCGTCTGAGTGTGTGATCCCATATCTGGGGTTCATTTTTCCTTGTATATTGACTAATTTCATAGTGCGATGTCGACAAATTTGCTAATCACTTGTGTTTTGGGTCCGAGAATCGACTCAGGCAGCGTAATGTTCAAACGCTTTTTACAAAAAGAGAATAATTATTGATGAATAAAAAGTGAAGAATAGCTGAAATGCATTGGATAAGGTATCCGACGCCGTTGAATCACTGCAAAAATAGAACTGATACTTTTGCTTCATTCTCTTGCTTTTGAGGTTTAAGATATCAGCAATTACTGGTATAAAGTAGGCCCGAGTTTCCGGGGAGATAACGGTGGGGTTTCCAGTGTTGGAAAGCAGTGAATTTAGTTGCAAAGAAGCTTATCAGTTATGGGTGTTGTAGTGTCCGGATTGACTGAAAATTCCATGCTTCTTTTCACCTCTACGCATTTTATCGTATATCAGAATATTCCTGCCGAATTGTTTTCGCACTGACATCGATTATAGTTGTCATTTATCTTCTGCTCGATGCAGTTATCTTTGTTTTATCTCCGTCCTTACTCGTTGAGATTAGCTTTCGGACACTCGGTATAGTTGCAGTGGGACCGTTCCTTAGGAGAAAATAGATTATTTTTGACGTTCTCCATAAGAACTATTTGACGGTTGATTTCACTTTTGTGACCATTTCGGGTTGCCTTTAACAATGACAGTAATGATAATAATGCGTAAACTCCTCAACTTTTGGGAGAACGCTCAAGGCAAGATAAAATTTGTACAATGATGGTGTCGAGAGGGGCATGAGGATATGTGTGTATACTAACTCAAACAGATTGAGCATTCTTGGAACAACTTCCAGGATTTGCAATGTAGTACTCGAGACACGAGTTTGGCAGCCAAAAATGAAAGCTAGACGACTTGACAATATTGCGCCGTGTTTACTTAACTAATTATTAGTCCGTAACACCAGTCATTCCTACGTATAAAACCTTAGATGAGGGGGCCTACAGGATGTTGGAGCGCCTGATTAGAAATAGTCTTATAGCCTACCTTCTAGAACATAAAATTATTAACCATGGCCAGCATGGCTTCCTTCGTAAGAAGCCATGCGCTACTTGTATTGCTGACTGCCTGAATATTATCACCGACGCCTTGAGTACTGGGAGATCAGTTATAGTACTCCTTTTAGACATGACGAAAGCTTTCGACAGAGTATCCCACCCTAAGTTGCTAAGCAAAATGGTATCCTACGATATCGTTGATCAAATGCTATCGTGGCCCTCATTTTATCCGTCATTTAGAAGGCAGATAGTGCAAGTAAATGGCTTAATATCTGAACCTAGGTTAGTGTCCAGCGGTGTGATCCAAGGCAGCGTTCTGGGCCCCCTGCTCTTCCTGTTGTACGTTATGTCCTCGGTGTTATTCGAAACGGCACTCCATTTCTATTCGCAGACGATATCAAAATTGTGTACATCTTTCGTCCTGAAGCTTTAGAGTCCACCATGAGTACCATATCGCAAGACAGCGTCACTCAACTCCTGGGTAAACGACTGGATGATGAAATTCTCTGCTGTAAAAAGCAGCATCATGGGGTACAAATGCGTTATACTCACAAGAGAGTTCAAGCTTGGAACACAAACATACCCGTTAACTGCCAAGTTCGGGACCTTGGCCTAAATTATTCCTGCACCTTAAACTTCTCGGAGCTTGGTCTCGCACAAGTGGCAAAAGCAAATAAATTAGTGGGGCTGTTGAACCGAACTCTGAAGTTGAACGAAAGCAAACTACACCCCCTTAGGACCCACGTCAGACCCATTCTAGAGTATTGCTCTCTAGTCTGCTCTAACATGAAGCAGTGCGACAGAGTTGCGATTGAAAACGTCCAGCGTGCATTTACCAAGCAGTTAATTGGCTACTCTACAAGCCTAAATTACAGGGAACGCTGTGAGTCGCTGATATTAGATCCCTTGAGGCTTCGACACATAAGAGTAAACCTGGCAATACTTACCCATATTATCACAGGGGACAGATGCGTCTTTGCACCTCGTGTTAGAAACCCACTGCCGTACTCCCTCCGAAATGCGGATTCCATTATAACTCTCCCTGTCCCAAACACCTCCGTTAGAGCCAACTTCTTTATTGTTAGATATTCGTCACTATGGAATAAACTTTTCCATCAACTGCGCATTCTGTCACCATTATCTATTGCATTTAAAAACGAAGTACGTAAAGTAGTTACTGTACCCT
>LUCM01011694.1:425499-556725 GCA_008360955.1 Fasciolopsis buskii | reverse complement strand
TTCTAATAAATCCATACAACACGGACTCACGAACGGACAGCACTTTTATTGGCATCCGATATAAAATGACGTTCACAATGCATATTGACATCCGAAAACAACTGAAGACCGTCGTTTTTCATCAACCTCTGGTCTCATCCGCGGAATTTGGAAATAGACCGATGCTCCTGGTAACAGTTCTTCACACGAGTCCACGAGACGTCGCCCCATTTGACTACGGTCCTCCTTCTTTTCCAACGACACCTTCATCTCTAGACCAAGCTGAAATTTATGAACTCAAAATTGCTGCAAACAAATCTCATGTATTAGTATTACGATCGCACAATTCCCATCCATTGTCGCCTCGTTGCTTGCTTAACGGCCTGTGCCTCCAGAAATTTTGAGATTTGTACTGCAGTTTTTTGATATCCAGGCTGGTTTTCGCTCATCTCCATTTCGTTATCGAATCCATACTGATCCCCATCTCCACCATATAACTCTCTTGATTATCGAGCATCCCGGCCAACAGGCGGCGACAGCCACTGCCCTCCAACCATATATTGCGCCCGCGATTCGCACCTTGCTGCATTCAAACATAGTATCACTCGCAGCACAGGACTGGTAATCGGCAACAGAAAAATCCTCGCGAACAATTATCTAGCTTTTATTTAAAGCCGTGTTCGGGAAATCACATTGCCTGTTATGATCTTCTGAGCGAAACCACATTGCATTGCATGTTTGGTTTCCGTTTTCCGTGTCTGCACTGTGCCTTCTTGGCCCAATTTTGACCTTATCTTGCGCGTGACTCTCGTATGTCGATGAATATACAAGAACAAACGAACCTTCCAAATTACTAGAAGTCGCTCTCACCCCCTCTCCCTTCGATTTAAGTTGTTCATACATCCTGTGCATCCTCTATGTAAAAACTTGATCTTGCCTTGCGCATGAATCTCGAAAATCGAGAAATATACATTATTATTATTACTATTATTAGGCATTTTACAATGGGAGATCGCCTTTGCCGGTGGTATTGGGGCGCATTCACGAAATTAAAGAGAGGAAACCAAGGAAAGTTCCGGTAGAAAGTGCCACGAAGATAGTTGGCACCAAATCCTATGAGCCCTGACGTGGAATGCAGCATAAGTTAAGGCAAAATCTGGAATCCCAAATCTTTTTCGTGTGTTTCATGTAAACCTATATGTTTTCATCATGTTAATTAAAATCTGGAAATCTGGTAGCTTTGCTAGCTGGTATTTCAACTAAGTTGAGGTTGCGGATGACTACAGGCAACGGAGAAGTTTGTTTCACAGTCAGACTGCACAAATTTGAGGAATTTTACCCCAACCGATAGCCGAGCCAGGGAGATTCTCAACGAGTAGGATGTGCCACGGAGAGGGTACGAGGGCTAATGTCTCCTGCATGGTATTGTAGAGACTTCAGGGAAGACGGTACTTAGTTTGGCGCAACGAAACCGTAATTTTTCAAGGCATTGGAACTCGCATCTTTATCTGTATCTTAGTTTCGAAGGGGGACGAAGTAGTTTTCTATTGAACATGTGCTGTACGTTCTCGATTGTAACCTGGTCAAATTTATGCATGGGTCTGAAAGTAATTGGGCAAAATTCAAGATGGATCTGGGCGTGGGACGTGAAGGTGATCAGCAGTTAAATCTTGAGCGCCGACGGACTTAGGACCACTCTTTCAGAGATGGCGGTTAGGTAGTGAGATTTCTGATGAAGGTTAAAGGAGTTCGGTCACTGGAGCACCGAATCCTCAGCCGTATGTGCTACAGAAATGGGCATGTCATCCATTAATGGGAAGATCTGGGCAGCACGACATCTGTTTTCCGTTGGAATACTCTTGTTGGCGGAGAACTTCATAGGTCATTTGGCACATCCGTTATTCGGAGCTTTCAAATATTCCCTCACAAGTATATTGGTGGGGATTAACGTGCTCACTTCAAAATTATTTTTATACTATCTGCAAAAGTATACGATAGTTCTGAGAAGTTAAAAAAGATCTTAGGGCATATTACTCTTGACCAAAACTGGCCCCGCCACATTTCCTGCTCTGCTCGTGTTGCTCAAAATCTAAGCAGCACACGCTTTGACCAAACAGGATGCAGGATAACTTTAAAATCAAGTGAACATGTTGAGCTCTTTGACCATGGGCGAGGCCAGCCATTGAATTCCAAAGGAATGCTCTTTCATGTTAGCAAACACACGGAACTGTTTCTCAGCGATGCACTGACGCAGGCACATTCTCAGCATTTTTAAAGTGGGCCGTCATCAATCCCGCTTCCAGGAGGGGGTAGCCATTATCTAGAATGTTGCAAACAACTCAATCCAAAATTTCCCCCTGGCAAGGTTTGAGCGCAATGGTCCATCCAAGCAAAGCTTCACTGAGGCCAAATCATGCATCATGGACATTCTGCGAATCAATCGTGTGACAATGAATTAGTTTGATGCGTCATTTTCATCGTCTTTGCAAATCTTTCGACAGCCATTCTCAAATTTCAGTTCTCCGCGGCTCGCATTCTCATGAAATATGTTGTCAGCCGCTTGGAGCTTTTGGCAGGTTACCCATGGGGCAGACGCCTGTTGCCAGAGCCATCTTCGATTCAAAGAGAAGACCCTCAGCGTTCTGGTCCAGACCATTTGTCACTCATAATTGACGATGATGCCTTCTTTAGAACAGCGGTAATGTTGCCGAAACTTGGATCACTGAAACAACAGGACTGCAATCTGCAAGGACCATACCAAGCTCCGTTCTATCGAAGGGACCTTGCCAGCCAGTGAAAAGAGGCGCGTTGGCATATCGTTCAAAAATGCCCCAGCCCAGTTTTTAGGGCGAGCAGAGACACTACGAAGCAAAAGGTTTACCATCACAGAATTTCAGACGTCGGCTTGTCAGTCCCCTCTCCTTCCTAATCCAGCATCTGGTGCTCAGTTTATTGCCTGCTTGGCATGTCAAGATGCAGTGTCATTGCTACTTAGGTGCGACTGATATCCCGTCCCAGTTTGAACATGACAGCCTAGTTGCACAAACGGTACATTAAGTGATCTGGACTCACGGGAATTTATGCAAAGAAGAGCCCCAAAGCTGGTCTCTGACGCCTTAGAAATACTGTACGCATATCTAACAGGGAGTCGAAGCATCAATCTGCCAGACACACCGTGGACAACAAGCAACTTATTTTATATTCTTAGCCTACTATCATCAGGGCTGATGGACCAACTATTCATTACTTCGCACCTTGAAAATCTTTAGGATACTCCAGAAGGATGTGACAGCTTAAAGTGGAAGAGGCACCTCCAAAAACAGCTCGGATTCAAATTGTGCCCTGCGGACATCCGTCACCGTGACAGTACAACCATATGAGGAAAACCATCTTTACATGCGCGCGGGCATTGCGATTTCGTTCCTAAGTTTGCAGTATGAACAAGTTCTGACCAACGGGTGACTCTGCTGCGATGGCGGAGAGATACATAGACCTTTTCGAGGGCTGAGATGCCCTGCGATGTGTATGCGGACATCTGAAATTTTTCCTTTTTCATTGCACACTGGCCAACAGTTGGAAACCTATGCCTGTCCACCCTAACGTGTTGGTAATGAATGTGGGTTCGAGCCTACTCGTGGTAATCTTTCGGCATACTGGGCCAGGAGAATATTTTAGCAACCGTATCTGTTATATCATGGATAACAGACTGAGCTAAATCACGAAGCAATTTGAGATTGTTTAGCTCTACGGCAAATGAACGACAGGGTTTAGACGAATTAAGGTCGTGTTGCGAATTATACACTCAGGGTACTTGGCCAGAGGAAAATGTGCATGAATTACGTATTCTTATGAATATATTCGATGTTCAAGGCGGATCTTCGGACTACAACCGACGCCTCGATACCCGTGGCTGCATTAATCAAGCGCCGTGGGGAAGGGAAGACGAAAACTGTGACCGACCATATCTTTGGATAGACAAGCAGCCGAAAGCGAAGTGCGTTAAAGAGCGCCGCTGACCACTCGCGTTTGATCTTTTAGTGGGAGGATGCCCTGCTGTTCAATCGTGGGTACTAGAGGTTCATAAGTGGTATCCCAAAAATGACCTCATTGAGGGTCGTTGTGAAAAGCGCTTGAGCCGTTCCTAAGGACTGATGAATCTAAAAACCGAAAAACAATTTATTCCTGACCTCTTGGATACTGGCTTATAAACTCACTCAATATAGAAATGCAAACAAACCGCAAATATGCGATTTCAAATAATTAAAGTGAGAACCGATGTCACCCTACAGCAATACGAAGGTGGTTCAAGGGAGCCTCAAAAGGCGAGTGGTGAGCGTGAAAAATAAGTGTCAAAGCAAACAAAAGAATGCATAAGATAAAGAGCAATAATAATTTGTGACTGATCTGATGAACTTTGATGCAGTGGAGTCGTTCGGAGATTTTTCCGTTACCATTTGTTGTTGTCTTTTCCTGCTCCACCTGCGGTCTAGGCGATCGATCTTAGTTGACCGCGTAGCATTCTGCGGATTCACTATTGTCCAAAGTGGCATCGATATAAGCGAGGACATTATATAAGCCCTGATCTCGTGGTGATGAGGCGTTGAAAATTCTGGTAGGCATTACGTAAAGTAAATCGCATTCGCGGGAACCCATATAGACCAAAGACCGTCACTGCGGTTGCCCAACGTATGTCTTACATTGTACCTTCCGGGGACACCAAAAGGAACACCGAAGCATCTTTTACTTTGGGCGTGATGTACTGAGTTTTGGAGTGAGGTTTCTGTTCGGAACGAAGGCACTGTTGATAGCCCAATAGCCCTGTCGGCGCACTGGTCTCTCATTTATTTTGGACCATTTGCAGTGGAGAACCACAAGGACAATTAGATGCACGAAAAGAGCCCAGTTCTGTCGTGTGCTCACATGTTTGCCGAAGCAATTTCAAGCACATCGGGTGGAATTCGACGCGCTTTGGCGAAGGTCGGCCGGGCTGTATTGCTAATGTGATGGCCGACGCCGCCGGTTACCGCCGACAAGACACCCCTATGTTCTGGCCTGTGGAAATAAATCAGTGATCTCACAAAAGATTCGCATAACAGTGTGTTTTTAGAGGGCAAGGGGCTGAGCGGTACGCAGTTGATCGAAACATATGGTTTCGTACTTTCGTCGAAAAGGCGTCCGTGATTGGCATCTACAAAGGTGTAAAACTGGTACGAGAATTCAACACAGCGTATAGCATTCTGAGTGCCTTTGGCCAAGGAAACCTAGAAGAAATTTGAATGGAATCCAGAGTCCGGTGTCTCTGGAACCTGCATGTAAGCGGATAACGGCTTACCATTTGGGCACACTAGCTAGAAACCCGGCACCTGTTTAAAGATGGGCATTTAGACGGAGGCATACTCATTCCAGCACTTGTCAAATAAGTAGTATACAACATAGAATAAGGGGCTACTTTGTTCAGCAACGTTTGTCGCCGTTGGGCGTTGGCACAGCCGCTTCTCGATAGACTGGTGCCACAGAGGAAGGTGGACAAATTGGTGCTCCTTTCATTGAAATCCCGACGGTTTTGACGTATACCACTGGAAAGCAGGGATAAAAACTGGACACCTATGGTACTTCTATTGGACGACATATCCCAGAGAAAAGCTCTGCCAAACGATGAAAACATTTGTTGCCCGTCAGAGGGAATCCAAATGCCCCCAACGTCCGCGCCATTTCCTGGGCTGTAGCGATCAGTGCAGCAATTGTTGCATCGGTTTGGGTACGTGCGATCTGATCAACTTTGGGTCCGTTTGTCTTCTAAATTTTATCGGTGGTCTTGGCGATAGCACCGAGATGATCCGTGGTAGAGAGATGGCAGCAAGATATTAAGTAGGAACCTCCGAATGTTCACGATTTTTGAGGATGTGTCGTCACTCGAGGATTCCCGAATGACGTCCTCACTTTTCGGATCGTTTGTGGCGGCTTGTTGTCTCTCAATTCGGTTTCACGGAACTCCCTACTTATTCGCTAGTTTTTGGTGATTTTACTGGGGCTAACGTCTGTGGCCTTATATACTTCATAAGGGATCAAAAAGAACAATGTACTCCATTGACCACATGAGGAGGGAGAGCAACGACTGTCTAATGTGACTTATTATTTTCGCTGATCACCTTCTGCAGATTAAATAACTGTTCTAATGCAGAAACTTGGCCATTTGTTTGCTGACTCGGATAGGTGTGAAATGTATGGCAAGTGCGTTATCCTGGAGCTAAAAAAGCTGTATGTCACCCGTGTGTGCATAGGAAATAGACTGACGGATCGAGCCCAGTTGGGAGGCAAAATATAGGGCCAAAAATGGAGGCTACGAGTAGAGGCACTTTGGGTTAAGAAAGGTCCACTAGGATCCCTGAAATAAATTATTGAAACTGAAGGGTTCAACAGATAAGCTAACTATAATGAAACGGACAATGAGCTGAAGGCTTATTCATGCGGACAACGCGTTCTTTGGAAACAATATACAGGTCTTTGCGTCCCGATCCTAAGGCGTAGCGATGAGAGCTAGGAATTCAACGGCCCCATTCAGGGCAAGCAGAGCTGCTTTCTTCAACTGACGAAAATCGGTCGACATTAATGAAGTGGACGAACAATATTTGAAAGGCAAGCGGATGGTGTAACGACGAGGTTCTATTATTCATGAGTTGTTTTAGTATTTTGGTGAAACACTTTGCACAATTTGATGTGCCTCTCCCCAGGTCCGCACATCTTAGGGCCCTGAGAAGGGACACATTAAAGTAGAAATCAGATGCATTTTGTAGGCTGGAACTTTTTATATTTTCTTAGCCTGTAAATAAATCGAAGCCTTTCGCTTGTTTCATCTGGTTCACAAAATTGTTACGCAATTACTACAAAGTCAGAATATCCTTGATGGTGCCCCATCTCCCATTTTTTCACTTGTGTTACTCTGCTATCTTTATTAAATCATGCTTCCGTTCAGTCTTTACACTTGCCAGTGTGAGGCTTTGTTGTTGCTGTATGCTTGGTGTCGGCCGGTCAGCACGTGAACAACGCCCGTGTTGCAGCGTTTCTTTCTGCTGGTCCCTCTCTGTTATCGAATTTTCACACATATAAGGAGAACATTTACACATGAAGGAAGACAATTCAGACTCGGGAACCACTGGGCAACATTTCAAGACCCCAGACTTTGAACCAGTTGTCCTTGGGTTGAGGTCGTTTGTGAGGTAGCTCTCTTTTGAAATACAGTTATTTAACGTGAGCAACATTGTATGCACTAATTGCCTTTCTCTGGCTGTATCGGTGGAACTACGGGGATTCAAAAGATTCTCATTAATTTTGCATTATGAATAATTTGCAATCGGGATCTACGGGTTTAGCCTTAAGCCATGAGATACTTCAGGACCTGAAATTTTATGTCTTTGCGGAAAAATTTGATGTACAGCCTGTCAAAAGGAACGCTCAAGATTTTTAGCGGGCTCCCCGATGAGGTGGTGCCAAAAACTAGCAATTTGATATTGAAGAGGCGATTAGACGAACGTCATTTGTGGTGACCTTAGCGTCAACTAACATTAGGCGCTTTGGGACTATGCTTTGCTCTTCGCTGCTGCGATGCGGTGTACACGAGATTTTTTCTTTTTTGTTCTGAAACACTGAAAACCGAAAATCAACAGCAATTTCATCCATAACAGTTAACAGGGTACCAGAGAATTATTTCTCTGAAATATATAGTTCACAATGAAAAGATGGTGAAACATTTCGAATAAAGTTATAAAGTTTTTAGTTAACTGGAGTTTTCACATTTTCTGTTTAGCAAATTTTAGCCTTCAATCAACATTTTGCTTCATTTTCATTTTTTTGTGCTGAACAATGCTAGTAATTGTCTTCGCTTAAGGTATTTCTTAGGTTTATCAAGAGAACTAAACAGACCAACGTACCTTTGAGTGTTCTTTGATCTTTACTCCTTTCTTGAGGGATAAACTTTATTAAAATTAAAATGAAAAAGGTATAAACTTTAGGATTTGTTCCCAAAAGTTTGCTTGCTAGGCATGTATACATTTATGATGGATGATGAGCTGCCTACATGTGACTAGGAGAAGTCAACGCGGGCCATAAATTTCACATTGTTTCAATCCCCACCGCTTTTGGAAGTTGCGTTATAATACTAGAAAGCTATCTTGGCTGCCTAAACTTAGCGGAAGATGCAAGGATGTCTGGGGAAAACGTTTCTCCTTGTAGCCTAGAAAAATGAACAGAACTCTGTGCTTCTGCGGTATTTTCTTCAACCACAGTGGTGCATTTGGCATCTTTCTGCCTGTATTGCGAGTATCTGAACTCAGTTTACGAAGAGATCTTTAAAAGCTTGAACTGGAATGGATAAACTGGCTCCTGCCTCTAAATGAACGGAAATATTCTTCATTTTGTCGTTCCAACTATTATGTCAGCCATATGTTGGGTCAAAATGCAGAACAGAACATAATGGCATCTTATATTTACACTTGAAACAGCCGCAGAAGTTTGTTCGCACTTAATGAAGGGTTGGAAAATGCTTAATAATCTAAATTTCCATCACACACATAGGGAATAAGAAATATATTTGAGTGCAGTCATACACAGATATAAAAGATAGCCCCACCTTTCTGCCTGCTGTTCGAGGAACTACAAAACTAGTTTGTCAAACGTCCAAAGTACGGATATTTCTCTTACAGAATCCACAGTTTAATTGCAGGCTAAATCGTGAAATGGAAAAAGTGGCCACTGAAAGAGTGACCATTACCTAGGTTCTGCACCTTCGTTATTGGATTAATGCGCAGGTGAAACCTACAGTTATGTATCGATCCGAAAAAAGGCTAACACGATAAGTTTTCTGGAGGAAGTGGCAGCTGCTGCTTATCGTGTTGAGTGTTAGTCAAGCTTTGCGGACTGCCGAATTATTTTTATCTCGGTGAACAAAAGGCAGAATAAGCCACTGCCTGTGAGAGCCTTATCACAAGCAGCTTCCGCCACGAACCTATGCAAACATCTATCAACGATTGCAGCGTTACGTGATGTTTGTCAAAATGTTGCCTAAATAAGTCTCACCAGAAACTTACTTGGTAAGAGACGTAATTAAATCCGCATGTTCGCTTGTACGTCAGAACCACCAGTACACCAGCTCAGAAACCGTAAGTTCAAGCCTTTGCAGTACCAATTAATATCTTTAGTGCAGTGAAATTCCTTAGTCAGAATAACAGCTTGGAGCTTTGATACTACATCAAGAATGTACTGCATATAGATAAACTCTGGGTCGACTGTTTGGTGGCAATAAGCCTTAAGGAAAAAACATATTTACTGTTTGTGCGCATAGATGATGGACAGAGACTCCGTTTTTAGGTTTATTTTTTATCAGTCTCCCTAAAAGCCCTGCAGATAAATGTGTGAAAACATATAGTTGACAGTTTTTCCCCGCTGCCGTCAGTTTTTAGAATGAAGGAGCCGGTATGCGGTATGCGTGTATCTGATTTCAGATGGAGAATAAGCAAAGTTTATTCGTTTTGGGCGTTATTCTACATATACAGTTGTGTCGTCTCCCTGCTGCTCCGGGTTCTTTGCGACATCTGATAACTTCTGTTTAGTTTATTTTTAATACAAGACGACATAACAAAAACTGGCTTTGATTTTCAAGTAATAATTGTGGAGGTTGACCAAACGGGTTCTTATTTGGATCTGTCTTTTTCGTCACATTTTTACCTGCACTTTAGGTGAATTATTTATAAAATGGACTAAAGACTTAAAAGGGTTGTCAGTCATAGATCAATTCCTGTCAATCTTCAGTGACGCATTATGTGCTCAGTTACCTACTAAAAAATAAATATCTATCGACGAGCCGATAATAATTACTTCTCTTACCAGAATCCGCAATGCATAGTGACAGTTGAATTGTCTTATAGAGAACATTTGTCGTCGTCGTATTAAACGGACTTGCTACTCGTGTTTTCATGCTGTTCACAAATAGTAATACCAGCGGACACATTTCGTGTAATTCTAATTTTGTTAAATATGCCCACTAATACAAGACATTACCTTTAGCCTGTATATGAGTTAGCGTTTATTTTGCTGGTATTTGCAAGATGACGTGTTGACTTTGGAAGTGATTAGTTATATGAACAGCATCTCAGATGAAACCAAAACATTTGTAATTATTTTTATTGATGACGGGCATGAATCTAGTAAAAGAGGCATTTTTCGCAGCCGCCAAGGAACACTAAATGGAGGGACAAGCATCAAAATGTTTGATTTCAAGACTTGTGTGTCAAAGAACTCTATAGAGAAACCCTGAATTAGTTAACAATTATGTCGGACGTTGTGATATTTCGTTACAAGTTAATTATTAGCGTTTTGCTGATAAACAAGTTTACCTTAACTGAGTAGTTTAGATGTGATACCAAGGCTCAGTTACCGACTGTTACTCTAATATCAAAAGCTTTAAATATTGGCATCTTTTGCAGCCCATACTAACCGTTTTCAAGATCTTGTGTTTGACAAGCTTAGCTATTGGGTTACAAACCTTTCATCCCTAGCCAAGAACAAGACATAAATAGTGTCACTCTAGCAGGTAGTGAAAAATGTGCAGACTCATTGCCAAATAGGGTGACCAATAAGCCTCGGCAACCCATTTGTGTGAATGTTATTTTATTATTATCAAAGGGTGAGTATTCTTAAACTTCAGCACAAAAATAATAAGGAATAGTTTGTAAGGAAGTAGTCTATCCAAATTTAAACTTATGGGCATTATAATAATTTATTTCAAACAAATGCATGACCGAAAACTATTCTGAGTCATCAACACTGACATTACTGAAAAGCGTACTGCTTTTGTTTGCCTCTAACACATCTGTGAACGGATACGCCGCCTCTGCCGCTGAATAATTTTGGCTACCCTTTGTAGTATGTTATCATGGAAATTGCATCCACATATGACGTTATAAGAATTGAACATAGAAATCTTTTCCCAACGTAGCTAGTTTGTGTGAATCTGCTCTCAACAGCTTGGGACTCGTAAATTTCCAGAATTACCTCCAAAATGCGTTCATAAATGCCGTGATATACTGGATGATGAAGTCCATACTGATACTGATCGATAGCACTCACTACCGGAGGTGGACGCGTAATATGTCAACCCCAGCATAACATTGCATACATCTTTAGTTTAATGCCTATACACAGTATTCCTTGTGATACTTACTACTTGGAGCATATTAGGGTTGATTTAAAAACAGGGCAAGTCTGCTTGGTTTATTCTTTCATTTTGAAGAGATCAAGACTCCATATCATTCTCCACGTATCCATTTCTTATGGGCCTGAAGGTTTGGACCAGTCCCGCTTTCTGCTGAGTGTTTGTTGATGAGAAACAATTACTGACATAATGGGAACTAGGTTCAACTCGATGGTGAAAATTTTCCGTAGCTCGTTTATACCCTGGGGGGCAGTAAGTACCGCCGAATCTTGATTAGCCTGAGTAATTCACTTACTTCTATCAAAATTAGATGCTGATATGGGACACACTTCGATCGTGTGTGTAAAAGTATTTTAGTTCACGAAAGTGCCTCAACGGCGTGAACACTACCTGATCACATTCAGTACAAGTAAATGGGTGGACGGAGACCGAAGAAGTTTACGGTTGTCAAGACTATATCCTTGATTTCTGTTGAGCTCAGAAAGCTCACCACATAGATTTTAGCAGGAAAAACAGTTTTGTTTAAAAGTGTGCTGAAAATTTGCCCGTTGCCTACTTTGAGAATTTTAGTCAGCATCATCTTCCATCTTTTGATACGTTTACTTTTTGGCCATACAGGCGATTTTTCATACCCACGCAACTAACCAGCGTATCTATTTAGTGACTTTTTGCATCAAAATCAAAGAACCATGCGGCACTTGAACAGAATGCACAGCCATATGGTGCAGACAAGTATTTTATTAGCAGTTTCATTTGGTAAGTGACATCTAAACACAGTGTCTGATGTACGTTAAAGCTTAAGCTGGCACTGCCATAAATTTCTGTGAAAAGTCACAGTCTGAAAGCTTATCGGTTAACGCTTGCAGATTTATTCCAACGGGTGATCAGTCTGCCCATAAAATTTTTTTTACAAAGATATCGTTATCAAATATTTGATCAGACTAGTGCGCAATTGTTAGGAAAGAAAGGAAAAAAAATCAGAAAAGAAAGAACAAAAAAGAGAAAAAGATACTCCAGCTTCCATTTATCCTTGACTGGTCAACATTGGATTGCAAAGAAAAGATGTTTGTTTGTTAGGCGTTGTTTTCCAGGTCCTTTATGACTGGATTACTAAATTGTCCCAAACCCCCGAAAGTTACATTTATCTTCTTAAGTGTAACACTAGCGTATTAAAAAAACCACTAGGTTCTTGTATAATCTAACTTTCGCAGCTTCTTAAGGCAGCAATGAGATCACGGTTTACTTTTCAAATAGTGACTAAATTGCGGAGTTGCCTTTTTATCGGTGAAAGGAATTTGTCAACTTCAAGATGTTCAGAGAGTGTTGAAATTATTGGATAAATTTATTGGGGCTCATTTCATCCTGTTGAAAAGTGTTACTGGACATTTCACTCTGTTTTTGCCTACTTCAAAAAGTGTACAATGTCCATAGTTTCTTAAGTTGTCAAATGGCAAGGCTTCAGTAAACCCTCATGTGAGTAAAACCTTAATAGTTTCAAACACCTGAATGAGTTACACTATGCAGTCGAATCGTGCGATGGAATACAGATGAACCGTAAAACTGTGAGCTTAATTCTCACGGGGCTGAACGTATTTCGGATTTAGACGTGCATACCTTTGTTAAGTTGTATTCTGCTTTCCGAAATTTGAGCATCCGTCGTGAATCTCCCAGTTGATAAGTTTGATCATTTTCGCCCGTCTGGGGTGTCACTGTGACTTTACAAGCGAAACAAGTTGCTTTTGGAAAGAACTCTACCGAAAACTGTGAATGGCATTTTGAACATCACATTGCCACATAGTTATAAGCTCCACCGTGTATATCTAGTAAAACGGGAACCTTGGAGTTTCGCTTAATTACTGTTGGTAGGGAAATCTTTATGACAACTGAGTACTGCAAGCTTCCCTAAAATGCTTCAGACAACTGTGATATTTGTAGTAATCAAAGAAAAGCTGCTAATGTGTCAGGTGCCTTAAGCTGCTTTTCTTTACTGTCTCTGCAAGGACCCGCGAACCGCCGTAGATTTGCTGGGTGTCGCTTCAAAAAGATGGTTGAAATGTTAGAAACGGAGTTAGACGAGAACATTTCCTAACTTGGGACAGAAGAGTTTCGTAGCTGAGGCAAGCTTCTCCGAAGAAATAATCAGTGAGGTAACTGCAAAGCGTTTCAAACATTTTTCCTGCATTGGAACCTATGAAAGCGTATGAAATGAATAAAGATATCTTAGCAAGTCCATGTACTTTGGTGAATCAGTAACACAAAACACACGCAAGTTAACTAGTCAAGTTTTGTCTAACTCAACTTGGAACGACTAGCTAAACGTGTTGCAGTAACGCTGCGGGGAGCTATGCTTCTCAAATATATTAATCCCTCTAAAGTTTTAAGATCAGTGAAATAAATGGATTAGATGGATTCCAAGGTGCTCTCTAGTGGTCATAAGAAAACATCCTACATTTGTGTCCTAGCATACTAATAATTTTGTTTGATAAAATTTGAATTGTTGGTTGGATGCAAACAGGCAAGAAGAACGGAGTCTAAATATTAAGCAAAAAATATCTTTCACCGTCAGTTACGCATCATTCGTTTCCAGTAAAACAGCCATATCTCACGTTCATCCCAAAAATGATCTACTCCGAAATCTTCGGTATTTCAACCTCCTTAAAGCCGGAAGAAAGAAATTGGACGTTTTTCAACGAATCTGGATTCTCTGTTAAATCAAACTGATAGTTGAAACCACATTTCGGAACAACCCAAGCTCAACTATGATAACGGATGGAACTGTTGAGTTATCCGAGAATTTTCTCGACAGCCTCTTGAGTAAATAAATGTGCAAATTTTCTGATGAAAAATTCATTGTAGAAAAACCCAAAAATATTTTCAAGACTAAACAGATATACTACGCATTGTCCGAACGTGGAACACTCGACGCAAAATTGAGTCAACCTCGTCCGCTGAATACGGAAGGTGTAGACACTGAACGGACAAAATGCTTGCCGTTACACAAAATACAATGGTGAGTGGGTGGAATATTTACCGGCCAACTGTTTCGAAAGGCACCTAAATGACTATGTTGCTCTGGGGTTTTTCTATATTCGTCTTGTCCCCCGGTTTCACATATATTTGATATCCATGAGTTCAAAACAACACCAATCGAATTTGAACAGAATCAATCAACTGAAAGCCTTAACGAATAATGTTATTTGATCAATCACTCATTTTACTTTAGTTGTAATTTTCTGATTGACAGAAATTGGAGTGCTACTCCAGAAACACATCTGGATAATCTTCAAGTCAAGTCAAGTCCAGTTCGGTTTGCTTTTTCAAATTGTTGCCAAAGTTCCGGAAGAACTAAAATTTCCGAAAGTGGTGTCGGAATGGAAACTATTAAAAATCCTATGAAATTGCCCACCCAGAAGACAGTGAACTACCGAAGGGGTACCTATTGCGCGTTTTCGATCGGCTTTAAATATTAGCATTCACAAAGGTTTTTTTGCAAACAGTTCGTTTTGATTGGGCTAGGGACAAGGAGTGATAACGATTTTGAATCTAAGGTAAAAAGCATTAAGAAAAATGAGAGAAAAAGAGGAATGTTAGATTAACAATTCGTAATTGAACATTGTCGTTAACTTTCTTCTTCACATGCTCTGATTTATGCTTAGAATAACGCATGGATAATCTAATTTATTTGCTTTTTACAAAGAACAACTAAGTAGGAAAATGAACGAAACTAAAGTGATGAAAAATTACGGGTCCGTGCGTCAAATATTCGTGCAAAAATCTAACTCCCGAATAGATATTTATGGGTTTATGATTACCAAACCATCATTTAAACCGCAGCAATAAGAAACTAGGAAGACAAGAAGAAATCCACCTTTTTAAGATTTTCAAGAAAAAGGAACATCGAAGAAAATTATTCATAAGAAACTGGCAGCCCATTGACCAGGAAACGCTCCGAAGAGCACAATCAAACCGGGGTATCATTCTACCATAAGTTAAAGATGTTTGAATTGCTTGTGATATATCTCCTTCCCTAAGAAATCGCAATTGCTCATTGACCATCGCAAACTATGAGAATACTTTTATGGAGAACACAAAGGCAGCTAAAAACGGAGAATGAAAGAATGCCGTATAAATGTTAGGTGCATGGATTGCGACCAGTGCTTAAACTGGCAAAAGAACATCCACTTGGATGTACCAGTGTAAACAAGCTGCAAGTAAACATGAACCATTCTCACTCTTGTCCGTCCCCAAGGACCGTGGGCAGGCCTACGAGTTTCTGGAAGCCTGTTATTTCTTGAATAACTTATTCAGTAGACGTGTCAAATCGGACCACATTAACAGTCGCACGAGGGGCAGACAGCTCAGCTAACTAGGATATTTGACAATAAAATCATGAAGTCTCCTAATCAAAAATGCGTGAATTCTTTATGCGGACTTCATTTTCCGAATAAATCACTCACTACCCACATGATCAAAATGAAAGCAATGGGACAAAACTGAGGGGTTAAAATTCACAAACCGGATGTCAGTCTTCTAAGTTCAAAGGTCAAGCGACCGGAGGTCACGTGGAAAGCCCACAGTTTCCAAGTCGAAGACGTCAAAGCATTTCACCCTCAAAGCTTACGATAACCCTACAAATACAAAAGACCACGAACAATTGCGCGCCTGTACTGACGACGCCACCTCGACCGGTAATGAAATGTCCGCGATGGAAATGCCAAGCTAGGCGATCAGAACTCTAGGAATGCCAATAACCTGGGCTGCGACGAACATTGATCATTAGGCGGATTATCACACTCTTAAAGCGTTATTAGCCAATGTTGTTTTGAAAGGCATTCTGGGTCTTGGTAAATTTTTCCAAGTGACAGTTAGTGCAAATGAAAAGCTAATCAACCTTATTTCACCTAATGTATTCTTATGCAACTCTGGACCTATATGACAAATATTCTTTTCATTGTAATTTTGCAGGCCGGCAAACATGCAAGTTATTCCCCAGAGAGTTTTGCACAAGAAATTTCCACCTAAACCGAGAGAAGCACTTTACAGATCGAGTAAGTTTGTAGGGAGACCTTTTTATTTCTAAGTTTCCCATCCATTGTTACTACAAAGTCTAGAAATTTCCAGCTGCAAAAGGTCATTCCTGTAACATAAGCAAAATTTCAGACGTGATATGATGGGTGTGAAATTAGCCAGGCAGACTGAGCGGAGTTATCATTGGTTCAACTTTTACTCGTAAGCAGAAAGCGTAAAAATTAATGCATTTCTTCATGGGAGCAGAATAACAAGGGACCCCAGGAGTAAAATGTTGTTCCGGGTAAGGAGAGGATGTAAAATGCTGGAAGGAAACGGTAATTAGACTGAGATAAAAAAGCGCGTTAGTCAACCACAAGAAACGTAAAGAACGAGAAAATCTTGAATGTTTTTTTGTGAAACTCCCGACTAATTCAAGAGAAATGAGGCGAACCTAAACGGGGAATATCGACGTAGGATGATTCTGTAGAATAATCTCGCTTGTAGGATTTCGAGAACAGAAAATTTTGTGCATGTAACCAAAAAGTAATTCAGGGTTAAAAATGACTCACACTAATTAACTGAACATTATTAAGCACTCCAAACATTTATTAATAGTTGCTATTGATGGACACTCCATGGTAGGAATCATGCGAAGCGATTCGAAGTATGACTACTTATTTGGAAAGCACTCAGTGCATGCGATTACAACTGATCACATCCAGAAATAAAGATAGCTTAGCTGACAGAACTCGAAATACTAAAGTCCGCTACAATTTGCACTAAGCGGAACCACTATGCCAATATATTATGCAGTGTAGTTAAGCAAGCAAGTTCAAAGATTATTTGCAATCACCAAAAGTGCTGAATTTTGCCAAAAAATAGTGAAAGCAAAATAAATCAAGCGGTTACAACGTATCAATTGGACTGTCCTCTTACTCTCTCACTAAGGCTTAGGAACAGGGAGTAGGTCGGTACTAATTATAAGTTTTCTTGGAAGCTGACCCAATTAGAACAGGCGTAGACAAAGCAAGTGATGAACGAGAATTGCAAAATAAAACTCAAGGACAGAACCCACAAGTTTTAAGAACTTCGATAGAAATTTTGATGCAAGAATCATAGCTTTTATTTTTCATAAAAATTCCGAACACTACTATAGACTAACTATGGACTACAGATGCAGAGAGATTATGCGCGATATCACGAGTTCGTATCAAACTGATGATCAAACGTTTATGTTTTGTCTTCAATCTGAGCAGTTGCTTCCGAAATTCGGTTTCAACGTCAGAGAGTGTCTAAGCAGGCGCCCGGATAAAGGTTTGCTGACGGTGGAGAAATATTTGAAGTTGTATTATCAATTATCACTTCACGTCTTTATCCACAGTGCCACTGTCTCCCTGTTCAGAAGAGAACCAATGGTGCCGAATGAAATGTATTTTAAAGCAGCAATTAGAACACTCCGTTAGACGTTTATCGTACAGTAATATTTCACGGATAAAGGAGACAAAGAAGTTCGTTGAGCTTGAGTGATTTTTTTGGATATTTTCAAGTTACCGCGCGAGTGAGAGCTATGAACAGTGGGGAGCTGACTTTTGTGGCAGTACATTGTGTTGTACAAAGGAAATTTAGTGATTAGATGCCGTAGTAACAGTTAGCACGATATGAAGAAGAAATTTCGCACGAAATTCAGCTGATGAGAAACTGACCGTCGGTGGTAAGTCGGATATTATCAAGGAGTTTCGGCTTAATTGTTCCGGGTTCGAACCCTTCTGATGCCGGTCAGCTTCTTCAGTTGGTCACCCCCTGTCGGCCGCGATTTCAGTCGTCAAATATTTATGCATTGTAACCTCATTAATAAGGGAAGTATAAATGTGAAATATAGGAAGATAGTTCCATTTAAGTTACTTGTTACTACACACATAATGCTAACGAGAAACGTAGAGAAACTAAGGCATCATATATGACCATTAGCCCTGATTCTCATTTTAACGATATCGGTCTACTAGTTCTAACAAGAGGACAATCAGATGCTTTAGTGACAAAAATAGTGTTGGTAACTATAAACGCCTACCGAAGTAAAAAATGGCAACAGACATGTTTGAACATTACACTGAACTGTGCAAAGTCCCGTTTTTGGGAGGTATCACATTTCCTCCCTCGGGTAAAAAGGTTAGATAACAATGCTGCCCGAATCATTTTGTTCTGAGGCTGCTCAGCGTCGATAAAGACTAAGAAAATCGAATTTATGCAAGATATTCTACAACTTGGCGTATACATTTTCAGATTGTCTTGTTGTAACAAAAACGGAAGAACTATATCATTCGTTCTAGACAAACATCATGGAACCATATCTACGGTTTTACAGTGTCATTGGACAATCACTCCCAGATATGCTTCGCCTATGGGAACAAATACTATCAAAAAGAGCCGTATTTGGTGGGATATCTTTTACCAGAATAGCCATAACCTACTATCTTTACGAGGACATATTAGACAGGGCAATCGATTCCGCACAAGGTAGGACAAATTAAAAAATAAACTTGCTAAAAGACCACTAAGGTTCCAGTACAGTGAAGGAGGGGAGCACTTTAAAAAACAATCGGAAATAATTTATACATCGTAATTTTGTGGAATGGTAGACGTATAATTTACGTGATTGGTTTTTGTTGAATCATCTTTGCTGAGCCTGTTTCATTCCGCTGTCTGCCACTTTGTTTACTCTCTACAGGCGGTAAGGAAAAACGGCCACTGGCTGTGGGCTTATCGCAAGGAGGAGCTCTAGTGTATAACTACTGTCCCGAAATAGGAAAATACGTGAGTTATTCAATTCCAATCCGATTACTTGTTCAATTTTGGAAAGCTATATAACATTTCCGGTTTTATAGTGTAACTTATTGAATAATTTGACTGTTCAACGCGACTTATTGGGAAAATCTGAGGAGCTTTACCCGAATGAAAGTGTACCAGATTACGAGTTTTATTGCAATCATAACTTTGCCAAGTGAGCAAAATTAAATGGCAGCCAAAATTAGCGGGTGCTGCCAATTGCTTTGGAGGGTCTTCACCAATTTTCCTCTCGAAAATACAAGCATTGGTGTTGTTTTGAAATACCAAAAATCCCTAAAAGGTGGTGAACAATGAAAAAAACCGTTCTCTCTGGGTAGTTTTGAAGCTGTGGGATAAATTAACAGATAGAAAAATAATGTAACGAGAGCCAGAACAGCATGCGATCTGAATGACCGCAAATTACACGAGCTGCAGAGCGGTACATACAGTGGTCATCAAGGTCCAAAGAAGTTTGCGAAGGTGAGTTGAAAAATAAAACAGAATGTTCTTGTTATTCTGTTACGAACACCAGTAGTACTACTACCACTAATAATTCTAGTGCTACTATTCTTACTGTCATTAGTACTGCTGCCGCCGACACTAGTCCTGCCATTGCTACTGTGAACTCCACCATCGTTATTATTGCCAATACTACCACTACTACTGATACCATTAGTATTGCTACATATAGGCCGCAGTAGCACTTCCGTTGCTGGCACACTTGCCATTAAAAATCAATCAGGAAGATGGTTACGGTTGACTCAACGTTTTCCAACGGTTAGGATTGGATGCTTACAGAAATACCACATCGGTCGTTTGCTTTGAACTGGAAAACCAGTGCGAATGGAATGTGACGAATGATTGTTAGTGCTTGAGCGCTGTAGTCTTAAGATTAATAGCCAGTTACTGTTCAGCAGCCCTGAATTTGTTCAGCTTTATTTTATCCGAATATTAATAAAGGTAATGCTGTTTCGGTGAGCTAAAAACACGTATAAGTGAGTCAATTTCGATCTGGGTTTGTCGTGCATCCGAAATTTGATGCCTTTTTTCTTGTGTTGATTGTAAACGTTACAAACATAGAACTTGGCATTTTAGGTAAACAAAAAAACGCTTCTGTGATGTTCCGATTAAACAAAATGACTTTTCAAAACCGTTTTGTCATATGAGAAACCAATGTGTGGACATAAGTGTGTCAGCAATAGGACATTATATGGCATCATCATGTCACTTCAACTCACAAGTGATCACTAAGAAACCATGCCAAACAAAAACAAATGAATTCAGAGTGTGTGAAATATTTTAAAGGCACAATCTGACGTTTCATTTTAGGTATTATTATACGAAAGATACGGGAAATATTTTAGTTAATCCCGTTTTGTTTCATTGACAGCTGGACAGCACCAGACCATACGGATCGATTACTACGACAAGTGAAGTGAAAGCCACGGTTGGTGACTGCTTACAATTCGAATCTCGTTTCGAAAGTGGGAACCTTCAAAAAGCCATTCGCGTGTAAGTGACGCCACATGTAGCCCCAGTTTGTAGTCACTGCTGACTGGATATGATTGATCTCCGAGATTTCGACTTGAAATTTTGTGTTGCGTAAAGTAATCAAGTTCCCGGCTGGCAAAACGTAGGATAGTGTCTTTAATTAGTTTTTCACAATATAGTCACATATTGATAACCATCTTTCTTAACGTTGGAGAAAAGTGGTTAAAAAATAAAAACGGTCAAAAGCGAGTGAATTTCCAACGTAGTAGGCTTCAAAATTTAAGTGAACGAACGTTCTGTTACTGCTTCCGTATTTACTGACGGATAATGTTTGTGTTCGAAAGATGTCAGGCAAATAAGCGCCGCAAATCCAAGGGCCGACTATTATAATACTACCGTCCACAGACTGGGTAGCCTAAGCATTTGTAACGTGCTACCGTTTGATGGACGATTACAACCGGTGTGAATGAGTCGCTATTTTGTCATATTTGAAGAGGCTCTGTCAGTACTGTGGGCCCTTATGTCTACGCGGCATGCATGTCGTTTCCAATGCCCTCAGGCTGCATGTCGACCATGTGTAGAGACAAATCTGATCAACAATTTCTTTCTTTCCATTGGTTTAAAGTCGATGAAGTTCCGTCAGAGTTTGAAAAATTCACGAGAGTAGCAGAATTCGTTTAATCATCTAAAACGTGACCATTGCCATTCCCGTTAATTGCATTTAGATTTTCTCGAATCATCAGCAAAGCCAGGGTCATTTAAGCTGACCGAAATTTTTTATGAGTGACCAAGTTGCCCAATGGGTAGGTACCTCATTATTCATTGCCCTGAGAGAGATCTAAGTGCGGGTTATTGTGCACATACAACCAATATGGGTTCTCTGCCAGATACAAGAGCCAGTCGGAGAGGCTCAATGATCACACATTATCCGATAAATTTTATGTAAACACTGCAACAGTGATTTTAAAACAGTATACGTGTATCACACCAATGAACCCGCCATGAACCAAAGCACAGTGAATAAGCCAGCCGGTCGTCTTCAAAATATCACACTCAAAGCAGACGGTTACCTATTAAACACTACGGTTTCACAATTAGAGCAAACAATGGAAAATGCAAGATCAGTGGTAGACAGCATGGTAGCCGACAGCTTCCTTCATTGTAGGCTATTTACCCAGATCGGAGGTCATTAGAGTTAAGCATTCGCTTTATCTGTACTCTTACCTGACACTAATTCATGTCTGCCACGGTAAACCACAGGAACCAAATTTAGCGTTTTTGCTTATGCAAGCAGACAATTTGGTACTAACCTTGCCTGTTTAAATGGTCCTTACTCAATGATATTCGAGGTGTGCATAATTTGTACAACTTACTTTTAATGTACCCGTCTCTAATGAGTTGATTTACGCAGTCCTCGTTTGGGTACAGTTTTTCTTCCAAAGGAAACGGTCTGTGTTTATCTTATCTAATTTCGAAAACAAGGCATGGTCTTTAAGCACAATAGATGCCTCCATGAGGTCAGTGGGATCCATGTGCAGGTCTGAATCCCAACCGAGCCAACGAGTTTGGGTCACTGATACACTTTTCAACAAATGGCAGACCTCCGAAACCGTATATAATTAATCTGTCACTATGACTCGGAGAAATAAAGGTACTTCGCAGATTTAGAAAGAAATGCACACAGGATTATGACACGTCGTAGAATGATAACGAATCAATGCAACAAATTTTTGGTGATCGAATCTTGATGTACGCCAAGGGCGTTTCATAAAATTAGTGATATCGAGCTTCAATCATCAATTTAACAAACATGAGTATCATTCACTTTGACGGGTTTAAAAATCATCTGTAATTGAACAAGAAAAATGTTCCGTTTGGTTACAAGGCAAATATTTACTAGCAGTGGTTTATTTGCGATCCTGGCCGAAGTTGTACTACGTTCATTTCCTCACGTGGATCACTATTTTAGGAATTCAAGTTTGAGGTGTACGAGGTTATGTTCACTTAAACACACATGCAAATCCATGTGGATCTGTATGGCTCTATTTCGGAAAATCTCTTTTCCTACTTGACCAGACGACAAATATTTGCCATTGTCAAAGAAAATTCAATAATTCCTGATATCTGCTACACGGAGAACAGTTTTCATTGCGAAATGAGCTGTGAAAATACCAATAGAAGCGATTTACTTACAACTTTTCATGTCTGCTTGCTTTTGTTTCTACTCACGTTTCCATGGGACAACATTTTTCATGCTAATTCGTTTGTTTTATTTTACGTTCAGAAATCGCAATAAGCTTTTATTCATCCAAAATCCTTATTCTTAACTCTCAAATCCAGCGGTCTCAATGACTACGAATTGTATCTACGACCCGATTTGTACACCTCGAAGTACACACAGTGGTTTTATTTTCGCGTATCCAATACTATTCGCAGTCGTCGTTATCGGTTTACTGTGGTGAATTTTTACAAGGTTAGTCAAGAATTTATTAATAATAATAATAATAATAATTGTGTTATTGATCATAATAAAAATTTTAATTGTCCCCATTGAAAGCAGCAACGCGATCAAGAAAAACAAAACAAAACAGATGCTATTAAGATTTTGTTTTTGAGTGAACGAATTTGTAGCTCGTGAACAACTGTAAATTGGTTTTAATCATAAAAAGTTCTAAGGTACAGATATGATGTATGAGAACTGAACACAACAGATTTGTTTTTTGTTGCTTATTATCACTATAAAACTAATACACAGTCAATTAAAAGACTTGAAAAATATCTGCCAACATTTTGAATGATAACGGGATGAAAGGAGATACCGTGTGAGAAACGTTTGTACCGGGATACTCTGAGGAGATTGACTGCATTTGCAGCTGTGTGTTATAATCGAATGACCAGTTAGTTCGAGGTTTATTTTCTCTGTCACTTCTGCTGCACAGGAATTTAAGCTCTATCTCCGTTTAGGAATACTCATAGACTCTCCCGGATAATTATTCCATAGTATCTAAGACTCATATGAACCCCGACAGTTGTGTGAAACCATGTGGGACAGCTTTGGTTAGTATAATGTGATCTGACTGCTTTACAGACGAAAGTCCTCCTACTGATGCCACACCAACAATATACCGCGTTCTTTCTTGCGATAGATGAACAAGACAACAATGAGGAGATCAGTCGTAGAAACGTACATCACGCCCAACGATCAATGTTCTCGTAGTAAACATTTAGAGTAAGACAATACAACTTGTGGATATTTGCAACAGCAAACCGAACCTGAAAGCAATTGTTTTTATCCTACCCCACTGATATCGTCCCGCGTCGTGTCGCGCGGCAGTTCAATTTTAATAACAAAATGTCACGTCTTTTGTAGCCGCGTGCTTTATTTTCGTTTTGTCTCCTGCCATGGAAACGGTCACTGGGTTTGTGTGGTTAGAACCGACAAAATCAGTTAGTTTTTCTTAGCCCATCGGGGAACAAACAGATGCACGGTGGTTAGTCAACTGAATTGCGTAACTCGCCAACACACGAGTAAAAACTGTCAACCGTGTCTGAATGTCTGAACTGTTATGAGGGACTAACCAAGTGGCCAATACAATTTTTTCGTAAGGGTATGATGGTACTTAGAGAATAAATTTGTGCAATACGTAAACGACATACCACAGGAATCGTTTATGCGGAGACGGAATCATTCCACCGAGACTAGATAGTAACTTAGTCAGCAAAACAAGTCAGTTGGACCGCATGTGAGTATACAAGTACTTCGTTCATGGAAAATTGATTGAAACTCCATTTGGAATGACTTCTTATCAATTATCTGAGAAGGCTTTAAAAGAGGACGCAAAAGTCTCGCAAAGGGCAACTTATATGGAAGTTTCGAAACCTTGAGGATGTTACAAAAAGACTTTTCATGCATTTTATCAACACGTTTTATTTCATTTACGTGTTAATTGTCAACTGACCTCAAGAAAACAGTTCGCGATAGCCAGTGTTGTTAGCTATTCTGCTGGAGTCGAATCTCAGATATAGCGTTCAATGGGACGCCTGGCGCGGATGATGAGTACCGTAGAGTCAGGAGAAACTGGTACACTGCATCTACATCGCTCTAAACGAGGGCTTATCATACAACTTTAATGAACAATTTCTACAAAATAAGGGATATGAAGAAACTTGCTGTGTCTGAAAAGCAGGGAACATGTGATCAACTTTACTTGGCAAAATCCATTCTCTTTAGAAATTGCGATGCAATAGAAGATTCCAGTTAAAACGGTCCAAGAACTACACTTATCTGCCTCCGAGGATTTATAAAAGAAATGGAGTTCTTTGTTTTACTAGTTAAGTGTACATCACTAACAGGTCAAACTTTAGGTGTGCTGTAAAAATATCGATTCCGTTGCTTAACTCATCCATCCACAAATCAGTCTACTCCCGGAAACACCCGGGTGTATGTTATCATTCATGATTTTAACATTTGTGAGAGAAAAAAGAACTCGTTGACTGTGAGCAAACGGGGTTTTCGTGAGTGTATGAAAAAAACGAAATATGGATATTCTGGTTAGCAAAAAATGATCAAAATAATTTGTTCAACTATGATGAAGAATAAAGACGAATTATTAGAATAAACAGATACAAAAATTAACATTTTCCTTGTAAGCTAATGGCTGAAAAATGGTGAAAAGAGGTGAAACACAACGGTATAAGCACCAAGGTTCAAGCAGGTAAAATTCACAAAACAAAACGTTTAATCGCAATCATCAAAAATGGAAAACATTGGTTTGTCATGCAATGCAATAGAAAGTACCAAAAATTTGAGTTTTTTGACTTTTAGACTAAACGTTTACTTTGGATCAATGCAAATCTGGTATCATTTTTGTGGTTTGTCCAAAATCGTGGTGAAAAAAACCACAACACTAACACGACATTCAAATGGAATCAAACTTACAAGGAGATAGACTCTCTAACCGAAACTAGCGTGCCGTACTGGCATTACTCAGTCTCGAATGAAGTTTACACTATCCAACGTCCATCAACTTTTGGGCCCACGTGAAGCTCACTTCGAACTTATGTGCTAAACAATGCATGATTAAATAATAATTTCACATACGTTTTGTTGATTTTCTAGGAAAAAAGTTTGTTCAGTCAAGGAATGCGTCCACTCATGTACAGTGAAAAAGAAGCTCAACTAACACAGAAAGGGTGGATACGTGTGGGCAATGGAATTCAGTATTACAGAACTCAGTGGAAGTGAGTTCAGTTTTATGACTCTAACTTAATTAGTGGCCGAATATTTTGGCAAATACTTGTTCATCGTGTAACTTCTATTCCCTAAATTTTACTGACTATTTTTTTCATATTACCGGTACGTATGTTGTGGCGTATGCAAATATAGGCTTGCATGATTAAATGTGTAGTTCAGTAAACAGTGGAATGAACGGTAGTTATGGTCTGTCCGTGGTATCTTTTGCTTAAGAATGAATGAACTAAATTTTCCGGAGATATATGGACATTTTCGCGTTTTTTTTCGCTTATTAGTTATGCCTGTCTGGTACCCCTCTGTGTAGACATTTCCATGATAATAAACTTAAGTCTTAAGTTGACATTCGGCCTGCATTCGAATCGTTAGGAGCGCACACGGATGAGAAATCCAGATAAGAATTCCAAGCTGATTCGTTGGAATCACCTAACAATTCATTTGAGATTCGAATGCCTGCATTCAGAGCCGTCTGTTTAATGGCACGGCACTGAACACCAGGACGAAATTGCAAACATAGTAAGATTGGTTTCTTCGCAAGCAGTCTACGTCGTCGAATCACTCATTCGGGAACATTTAAAGTAATTCAGTGGGGAAACCAACAGAAAGTGAAAGCACTAATTCCAAAATGGATTTTGCACCAATTCGTATTTCCCAGATCCAAATGAGGTGAATCCCAATCGACAAAAGCGTACCGAACATGCAAATCTGATTCACGGTATAAACTGTGTGTCTAGAAAATTGTTTCGTTATATAAATTTTTACATACTCACATACATACACATACATACGTACCGATATGTACCTGGGCAAATGCACACCTACTCACATGCACATATACACATACACAAACATACGTATGCTTGAATACATATATACATATATGATCAAATTGTCCGTGTGTTAGGTCAGTTACCTAATAATGAATAGTTTGTGTAAAATCGCTTCGCTGTTAGTTCATGGAACAAGTTCAAAGCTAACCTAGAATCGTTATTCCAGTTAAATGATTGTTAGGGCCGATAATGAAAAGGAATCTCCCCATTTTCAACCATCCAGAGTGTTTTATTTGAATTTGGTCAAATTGTTTCAGCTTGTCGAGAAGAGCATTCACCACGTTCACAGTCCAATGATTTGCTGTCCCAAAGGACAAATTAGTTTTTAGATCACTTGGTGCACTGATACAGTTCTAGTTTTGTTCTCCTAGTTCATGATTGGTCAACGTTTGCTGATAAAAGATGAGAGCAGTGTATTTGGTGATATTTTCAACGGTAACGACTTAATTCGGAATTCTTTGTCCATTCCGATCAAACACTAATATTGTTTCCGTGTAATCTTTTCTAAACAAAACAACTCCAGTGACCAGGTGTGAGCATTTGAAGAGAACCATGACAACCGGGACAATAACGTCATGTCTGCGGAGTAATAAAATTGAAACAGCATACCTCGGAAAATATTTTTTGATGCTAGAGAGTAAAATATATCAATAGATAGTTATCTAAACTGAAACAAAGCTGTGCATTCTGCTGCCTGGTGTCATACGTCTAGACAATCGAAATTAGCCTCGCCAGATTTCACCGGTTTGCCTTTGTGGAAAGAAACACTCGGGTTTATGAGAGTACTGGATAGTGTGTGTGTGTGTGTGTGTACGTGTATTTACTTCCGATAAATGACATTTCTTAATGTCACCTCTTTCCATGATATTAGAACGGATGCCTGTAGATTTCCCATTCATGTTTAAGGCGAAACTTAGCACCTCAGCTACTAGCATCTTAGTCAACTATGTTCGACAGTGAGTGGCTGTGAGCTTGAAAATTCTCTCTAAATAAATGAAATTCATTTAGGCTTTACGACATTGCAACCTACATCTGTCTGGTATGTTTTGGCTTCGTTTGGTGCTTTCCCTTCCGGATTGGGGGCCAAGGGACGGAATGCTGACAGACATGACTCAGAGTGGAAGTCTATGCTGTGAATATTTTAGGGCCTGGCTGTGGAAATCAAAACCCTAAAATGTACTAAAATCAGAAAAGAAAAACCACAAAATTTGTAATGGGAAGAAACAAAACTGTCTCGGAAAACACCTTTTCCATCTGTTTCTTGTATAATTTTATTTGAATGTCGTTGCGCTGTCACCAAGTTTGTTTTCAAACATGTTTACACATACTTGTACACTGTTATCATCGGTTATGCACTAAATACAGAACAGTCTCATACCACGGATCTCCTTTCGTTGGGTTCGGGGTTTTTTTCACTCTCCTTGAATTTTACTGCAGACATCACTTTATAGATCCCACGAAATTTAGAATTCCCAGATTCTCCGAACGTGGAGCCGAGCAGGGTCATAGTTAACCGCTTTCACAAAAATCTTGAATAAAATGTACGTGGCGGACTGAGTGTGGTTTTGTGGCATTCCTACAAGCAAACCCAGCAGATAGGTACTCGCTTCATGGCACGTTTTGTGGTATAACACGCACAACAAATGTTAGGCGAGAATAAATGACGGCTAGATGAAACAGTTTCCACACAAAAAAGCGATCTGAAAAGATTGGTTAAATCATTTAGTCTGGTTGTTTCAGTCAAAGCAAACAGACTAATAAGGACGACTTTAGGAATAACGGGAACTCTACACAACACGCGCCATCCACACTGTTTCACAAAAGCATCTTTGCGTTTTTGCATCTCCGTTTGATTCACAGCTTATCAAAACGTTTCTCGAGGACAGCACTGTTTTGCGCGTATGTCTTGGCTTTTTGTCTACGCTAGTAACGGCTAACTAACTAATCGTGTCTACTTAAAATCTTTTCCCAGGAGAACCTGACTGAGTGATTTGCTATTGTGCGGTTCGTCTGTTAGGGTCACCTGGCTAGTGGTTATCTCTTTGCTTAATAAGTCGCGGTTTTCCCATGTCGCCGTTTTCTCTGTCCCACACTTGGAGTCTCTTCATTGGGTAAATGACGGCCTCCTATGTGAGAGCGATTCACAGCTTGACAATGATTCAGCGCGATTCCACATACGCAATCCTCTTTGGTCTGATTACAATAGAGGCAAGGCGAGTGCGAAATAATGAATTCCAAATTCCATTTGAATGGATCAAAAATTTTTCACATTCATATCTTCATAGGTTTCGATCTGACCGTTCTATTCGTCTTCCGGCAATGTGTAACAGAACTGTTTGATAAAGCTAACAGCTATTGTAACCTTGAGATTTTGCGTTAAACCTACTCACCAAAAGGATCATTCGTTGTTTAATTTGCAAAATATAATTGCCGGCAACCAGTTAACCAACTTGTTTTTCTATCCTTTTTCAATCTTGTCGATTGATGTACTTGAGAATCAAACGCAGCATCCAGTCATTTACGAATCCGCCTATCTACGACAATCAAATTCAGTCATCCAACAACTTTCCCTCCCACTCTTACCGCAGTTGCACCTCAGGCACACTTCCCGATCCCGTACCAGATAAGGCTCGAACGTGGTATTCCCTTACGTGGACGTGTGAATTGCCACACGATGACGATGTGGTCTATTTTGCCTCCTGTTATCCATACACCTATAGTCAACTGCAAGATTATTTGACCACTATCCGGATGAATCCCTATCAGAATAAGGTTTGTGAACAGACCCAACTTTGTACAACACTGGCTGGTAATTCGGTACCGCTTCTGACTGTCACGGAGCCTGAGCGGAGGGTTAAGTCAGCTTTGGTAAGCGTGCCGGTTTTTATGAGTTTTACGAACTACCTCGAAGGTCCTGTTATGCATACAAACATTCTAATTTTATTGACCTCGGTCGACCGAATATTTCCTAAGCACATAACAAAAGCGTATCAGAGTAAAACACTGGAAATCTTATTTCATGTAATCGCACACCTAAATACGATTAAAAATACTGCTAAATGTTTCATATCATTCTACATTCAGAATTGTCATGCAATGATTATTTTTACAGCTGAAGGTAATTTAGAGTGCCCTATAATTATGAATCACTATCTCAACCATAATGGACAAAGCATTTTGATTCCAAATCACTCTTGCTACTTCAGCTTCTAGTTAAGACCAAGGGTCTGCAACGAGGTATAACCGACGATTCCTAAAAAGCCATATAGAGCAAGCAATCAGCGCGGGCTGATAGTTTTTCATAGTTTGTCTGTGGTTCTTGCGGAGTGTAACTAGGTCTAAATTGACGGAAACAACTCATATACCTAGTTAACGCTGACAAAAAACAAAGGTCACAGTCAGAATCCAACCTTTTCCCATTGGCACCTGATAAAACAAGTAAGTACACTGAATTTGACTAACTGGGTAGTCAGTTAATGATAAGGGGGAAACCGTAGGTGAAAAGAACGTTTCCCTATCAGCGGCGAGAGTAGAGCCACCAGGAACGAGGTTAGACAAAATTCTCTGCATTCATTCATTATATTTGTACTTGAGATTGCGTGTCCTTCCATGTGTTCCTTTGGACCAGTGTTTACGCAATCTTTTACGAATGAAAATGTGACCCAAAACTCTATTGCAGGTACGTGTAAGCAGCTGTATGAGTTGATGCGAGCTAATGTGATTCAAACTATTCAGCCGTGATCTTATTTTTCCCTGATCCGACGAAATAAACACGACTATGGGTATTTCGTGCCCTAGTCGCGTGACTTGTGGCTAGTAACGTCCAGATGAAAGGCGTTTACTCCATCAGACCTTACCTAATTAACAATTCCACTGTACGGGGTCAGGTGGATGATTTTGAAGCCAAAACCACTCGGAGATATAACGAATAGTGTTTCTCCGAATACCACATCATGTCATGAGACATCATTAGGATAATGATAACAAATCTTTTTTTGCTTTTTGACTAATCGTTTTATTGCAAATACTTCACTAGGGGTTTTCCCCGGTCAAGAGAGAAAAAAATGAAACTTGTTATTTATTCACGTAAGTTACAGTTCTGTCAAGCCTGACGAAGATTGTTCAACCCAATGCAAGCCACTTTGTATACTTTTCATGTCGGATAGAGTATTCTTTTCTCTCATTACTCCTGGTCTCCCATACAGGCAACCAAGTCAAAGGAAATGTTCGAACAGTCTGACGAAGATCCGGTCGAAAGCGATCCGTCCCGTCCGATTCATAAGCAATGTGTTGTGATCACGGCCCGAGTGCATCCGGGTGAAACACAGAGCAGTTGGATGGTTCAAGGCCTACTGGAGTACTTGCTTAGCAAACATCCGGACGCTGAGGTGATGTCGTGAAGTGAACTTTTCTGCTTGATGTATTCTATTCAATCCAAATGTATACTTATAACGATTTTCAGAACAGTACAGTGTCAAACCTAGTTTAATGCGGCCCAATTTGTATAGAACCAATTCAGTTTATTGGACTAGTTTACACAAATTTAACCGGAATAAATGACATTCAAGCCTATCTGCCTGACTGCATAATGTGCAATCCAACCGCGTCCGTAAAATAGCTAATTTGTGGGAATTTTCGACGAAATTTGTGATGGTTACGGACGATATGGAAATTTGATACATAAACTTTGCATCCTAGTGTTCTCAAGCTCTCAAGCTCCACGACTGCATGTTCAAAGCTCTGAGTTCCACGTTGTTTGTGACCAGACGGTGCCACGGAAATTTACGCTTTGTAACAACTTTTTGAAACCCTTTTCGGACCATCAGACTTAACATTGCCGTTTGTTGTATGGAAATGAGACTTTGCAGTGCAGAAAACTGGCGTTAACGTTACAATGAAACGAACGATTCTGCAGCAAGATAAGTCATCCAACTAACTTGTCTGAATGGCCAAGTTTGTCTTTTAGGATTTGGGCAGTTTCGCCCGAAGATTCGATTTTCGACGCAGGCTCTCATCTTTAAAAGATCCTAATATTACGTTATTTTCAATAGTTAGTGAAGCGTAAGATAATTATATAAAACAGTCACGTTGTTGGTTCTTCAGATCTTATACTCTCTCGGTACCTTTAAAACTTCACTAATTGTTCCTTTAATATAACAGGGAGGTGAGTGAAACTTCACAAATTCTCAGTTGGACTTCTTGATTGCATAGTAGATGAAACTTTATATTAAAGTCACTGTTTTTACATATCTTTCGAAATATTCTGAAATCGGGTATTCGTTTTAATTCTCCACAATTGAAAAAAAAACGCACAACAACTGGCTCGTAAAACTCGTACAACTTGTGTACTGGCGCGAAAAGTTGTTACGGGCGAATTTCGTGTTCAAAATTGTCCCAATGCTCAATCCGGACGGTGTGATTGTGGGCAATTATCGATGTTCGCTTTCCGGTTGCGATCTGAATCGAAAATACACGTCGAGCTTGAAACGGTTCTTCCCGACTGTCTGGCACACGAGACAAATGGTACTTCAGTAAGTTTGGTAAATATATGATTGATAACCCTAGCAGTCTTCATGTGATATGAAGAACAAGAATAAAATTGTGGTTGTACAAGGATTTCCGATCATGAATCTTACGTACGCTAGGGCATACCTGTTTTTCTGGAAAATATGCTAGATCCGAAATTTCCAAAAGTAGTCACCCCTCGTTGGTTATTTTCGGGGGAAGGGTGCACTTATTAGTTGTCAGCATGTGTTTCCTAGTCAAATTTGATTGATACAGTGATTAAAAAATCCTTTGTACACGACGCACAATAGACGAGATAATGAAAACGTAATTTGATTATAAGTTGAAGGACACATATCATGGCCTTGTAAAGGATCGATGGACTATGTATTTTAATGTTTAGCGAACCCTTGGAAGGAAGCCGCAGTAGCTCTGAAGCTGATATCATTGGCTTTCAAAATAGTACGTCTACACAGGTGACGATCCCCGCCAGTTGTTATATTATCCAAATACAAACAGCCGTTAATCACGCTGGGGTTCAGAATCGTTAACGGGTCTAACCCAAGCCTATGTGGAATTTGAGAAGTGAGATCAATCCAAAGGTTTTAACACTTTCTTACTTAAGCTCATTGATTACCCGAGAAAACCAAAAAGGTGAATTTATTTCATAGAACATATTATATTCTGGCAACAATTAGCAGCACTTTGCAAAATATCAGTTAGGCACTTGGGACTTCAATTAACAAGACCCGTATTTCCTACCCAATCGGTTTGATATTCATCTCAATGGAGCGGCGCTTTGTTTCATGTGCTTATTCGAAGCACACATATGTCACCGGCGTTTCAGTGGTGCATCATACGTCGTTTTACGAATTTTTCAAACTGGGTTTAATGCAGGAAGATCTTTTTCCAGGAATGTGAAACACTGTGTCTTTATCTAATCGAATAGTAGAGGAAGAACAGCAATGCTGCGGGATGCTAAAATCTCGTATTAGTCTGTTCGACCATTTACTTAAAACAATCTATAATTTATAATATTCAGACTGAGGGTGAACCGGTACAGGGGTCAATTTCTGAAGTCATCCCCATAGCAAATGCAAAGTCGACGTTAATAGCTTTCGTGTACAAAGGATGGGATTACGTAATGGGATCAGCACTACTTCACTAAAGGCTAAAATCTTCCCATNAGTATTGTGTAATACAGGTTTAAAACATGGAATGGGGTCAACTGTATGTTTGGTGGTTATCAAGTATTAGCGATTGATTACCACAGGTCACAGCAAACTCAAAAGACGATCGAATGGGGGAATAAAACGCTCCATCCAGATAAAAGCCACTTAGAATGGCTCAAAGCCAAGATCATGATAATTATTCTTCGTGTTTTGTGACATTTGGGAATATGTTCGGACATCCGTTGTGAAAGTATTCGGTCTGCTCTGTCGATGTAAATGTCACCGTGGCTACAGGTAAACTGGTACATGAGATGCGAGACACAGTGTGACATCCGACTATATCCACGTTGATTAAGAATGATTTTTCGGATGGTTGGGAAGAGGTGATGTTCTTCGGCTAGGAATATGCGATTTATGACTCAACTGAGTTCCTGATGCACATAATTGAGAACGTGGTCTCCGTTGAAGACCAACCTGATGAATACAGCTTCCTTCATTGCTTTATAGGTTGATTCACACTTCGGCTTTTGTCGTCTGTGGATGTGAGTGAATTTTGCTGAAAAAGCATTGCGAATGAGTGTTGCACCGAAGAAAGCTTTATTCTTCCGGGAAGGGTCTGGCATGCAAACACTCCTGACACGATGATAAAGCGTCTATACCAAAACGCGTTTGTACGCGGTCGGTGCAAAACTGGCGAAATGCAAATAGGGATCATTCAAAGGGACTTTTCTGTGGATTGAACATTTTATTGTCCCATTTGATCGCCTCATGAGTTTGATGTACATAGAAGTAAAACAGGCGTTGGCTTGTTTTTCATATGAAAGTGAAAGATTGAGGTGGGCGAACTAAGAGAGTTTCAGAATGCTGACAAAATTTTCGAATCAGTAAAAATGATAATACCGTCAACAAATCGTTCGTATGAAACCAATTTGAAAATACATTCGTTTAACTTCCTCTCTAACATGGATAAAAACACGTAGTTTTGGGCCTAATTGGCTGCCCATTGCCACACCGTCGATTTGTCTGTATGCGACCCCTTCGAAATCAAATTAAATATTATGGTTACATAACATAATAAATTCCCATAAACAGTCAACAGGAACGTGTAGGGAGATCTTCGATGAAGGGAAAAAATCTCATATAAAATCAGCTGTTTCAGGATAAGGCTTTTTCGTTAAAATAGAATCCACATCGGTAGAATTCATCTGGCGGGAAATCAAGGAAACATTTCCAAGTGCACTTGCAGGTTCAAAAGAGTCTTTTATACAATGGGGACTTTGCGAATGCGATCTAAAGTTTTCATCAACCAGCAGGCCAGTTTATAATTCGGAGACAACAGATTTCTGGGTTTTTGGCGGCCCCCTCATCTAAATTGTTTCGTTGCTATTAGCTTGATTCTGGGTCTCGGATTTGTATCCAAGCAATAACAAAATCTATAACTTACGGGAGATTGAACGTATGAGCATCTATGCGTAATCGGTTGAAAAGAGTAATACGAATTGTTAACATCCTGCAGTAGTGATCTTCTTCCTCTAATAGAAGCTGGCAGAAACAAGTACACAGTAACCTTGTGATGTTCAGTGTCAATCTGAAAATGTATGGTTTTTCAGGTTACCTAATCTTAGCTAGCATTGGTTTACTTCTTGTTTTTTTATGTTTGAAGATGTATCAGTCACAGGGAAGTTCTCGAAAGAAGGCAAAAAATACGTGTTGCTTTGTTTTACTGCATCAGCATCCGGTTTTCAAAGAAAGCCTACATTTGTGGTCTCCTTCAGGTGGAATATCTCGTGTTCCATACTCGTCAGCTATTTCTGGGTGACACTTGATATTCGTTCTATTGATGTGTCCAAACGGTATAAACACACACTGTGTACAAAGCAATGATCTTCGATCGGTAGAGCAAAACTATCCACAAATCCATTTGACCAAACAATCGGTCTCAGCTGTTCTTCAAGATCAAAATACTTTTTCCGTTCACAGGAAAATTCATCGCTCAAATAGTGTGAAAGGATGAAATCAACTCGTGCATATTTGTGTCCACATCCATGCACGCCAATGACTGACTACATGCCAGTATGGTTATAAACGTTCGTTTATTAGTGCACGGAAGCATGGAAGCATATAGGGTCAATTTAGTGCAAATCAAGTGGATTTTGCCCGCATTTTCTTTTCGTGTAAATCGACTGATGCACGGGACTGTCGACATCTATTATGACTGTGCAATCGTCCTGGGAAAACTTTCTTGGTTAGGCGATGTTTATCCAAGATGGGAATAGCATCCTTTGCTCTACTTATTACTCACAGAGTCTTAAGAACTTTAAGCGTATGCTAAAAATATAGTTGGAAGGCGGAATTATGTGAATGTTGATTATCAAGATACAAACGACTTACTGCGGATGAACAACGAACGTAAAGTCTGATAAGGTCTCGGTCATAATGAGACTGCACACTTAACTGTTGTGACGGCTTGCTTGTTTCAATGACCCGAACAGCTATGCAGGATGGCTTACCTCAAGTCCAACATCCAATCCCAATGGACATTTTTCAAGAATTGTCACCGTAAATTTGTGCCGTACAATAATTCTGGACGATTTAGTTTCTCAAATCCATTAAGTGAATTCCTACTTGGGCCTAGCGTGCTGCAATCGACTATGATTACAAAGAACCTAGAACGATAATTGCTTTGACAAATGGACTGATCTACAAATGTGTGATCTTGTATGGGCTAAGCAGGGATGGTCTAAATGCCGTAAAATTATCAAGCAATTAATTTCTGCAATCTCATTCTGTGGTCGGCGGCTCGGAGATTGGAAACAGTTTTAGTAGCTTGTACGACTGAAGCAAGCAGTAAACTTAAGTGAATCACAGGTCTACAAATCATTTTCATTCTAATTCGCTCTCAAGAATGAGGTCGGAGGATTGGTTAATATTTGACATCGAGTAAAAGCAATTTGAATTTTTCGGCTGACGGGACCTGAGTAATCTTGTCAGAAAGAATTTGTGCCAATCTTCGCTGAACACGGACTATTCCTGTATTTTCTATTATAACTCGATCATAGAGGCGCAACTTAAGATTGCATGTCGCGGTGTAATCTACGTGTGTCTAATCTAAAGGATCCAGGATTAACATTTGTGATACGAGGCTAAATAGCTTCAAAATAACTTTGACTTTTGACTGAACACCGGTGATAAAAGACATGAAGACATGGGAGAAGTCAAAATTTAGCGTGAGATCATGTAAACTGAAATTCGTCTCCCCGGGTTGAAATACTTCAACTCATCTGAAGCACATATTTGTTCCCGAAGCTTACGTGAACTAATGAACGCCAGTAAAATCCGCAAGCCCAAGTTTTGATGCTAACGGTGACAATACAATTCAGTCATTGGTAAATCGATAATACGCATTAAAATTTCTGTTTGCTTGACCAGAACTATACTACTTCTTCTTCTTCTTCTCACCTTTTCAGAATGATGTGCAGCTATCCAGTGCTGGTTTATTGTGATCTACACGGACACAGTCGCAAGCAGCAAATGTTCGTTTACGGATGTCGAAGTGCTGATCCGTCAGCGCGTTTGAACGATCGTGTATTCCCGTTGATGCTCAGTCGAAATGCTCCGGAACTGGTGAGCATCGATCGTTGGCTAGTTAACTTGTGGATATTTAGTTGCCTACATGCATACATAATTGAACTAGTGGATATAACCTGATGATGCAGTTATGTTCAGCTTACTCGAAATTTTCAAGATCTGAAATGTCATTTCGTGAATGATTTCTTGTTAAATATCAGAAAAAAATGGACCAAGGATCATTCGGAAAATACGGAACTTGGTGCATTACTTTTTAAAAGTCAAGTAATTCTCATGATCTGTTAACAGTTTCAACAGTCTGTTGCACTGCACTCAGTCCTTGATGAAATCTGTTGTTGTGTTAGTAGTAAGAGATAGAATGTTTTCATGAAATAATTCACCATGTGATATAATCGCTCAACTGATCATCAAAAAACCATGGAAGCATTGTACAGTTGTTTCATCCTTGTTAGGAATCTGTTTTATCTGTCAACTATATTAAGGTCGACTTTCTTTACTAGGTGCCGTTACCACCTATATGGAGCATTGGAAGCCGCGAATCTACCTGCTGGTATCAACATATTATCAACCCAAGCGAGAACATACGCACTTTTTCCAGTCAATTCGAGTCAAATGAATACTTTATGTGCCTTGGAGGTGGATATTTTGCTTTAGTAAAACTAATTACGACTCATTAGAAAGACGAAAGAGCAAACAAAAAAAAACAGTGCATAGAACAGTGGATAGGGTTATGTTGTTGGTCTAGTTGTCCCTTGACTTGCGATATCACTGATTCACAGTCAAGACGTCTGGTTGGCAGATTTTGGAAAATGCAGAATTAATCCAACTGTAAAAAGTATTCAACCCAGGCAGAATTCAAAACCAAACATCCTGGATGTCATGTGCTTACGCAGTTTGGGCTAGTAACTGCCGATCTTCAAATTAAACATCCGAACACGATTAGGCGTGGTTTTGTAGCTTGGCAGGTAGAACACAGGCAACAGAATGTGTGGGTTTCGTCTATGCGGAATTATTTAGAAAATCTTATTTGATAAGTAGCTAAAAGTTCGGGTACGCGTGCGGTGTTTGTAGTGGGATTATGGGAGAAAAGTGGAAACAAGTTGTGCTATATTTCCGGTGGTCAATCGAGCAAAACTTGTATTCTCCTGGGAAACGCTTGACAAATGTTACGATTTTGAAATTTGAAAAAAATGAATAAGTAGGTTTTTGTGCGAGGCACCATAACGGCATAGCAATAGGAACAATCTGAATGTTATCCTAATGTCTATAAACAAAGGGCCAAGAAAAATAAAGCATGGCACTTAAAAGTGTTGGTTTTTTGTTCTCAGGGATACACTTCCCATACAGGTGGATGAACAAAATTTCCCCGGAAGAATGCGGTTTGGTTTCGCGTTTGTTGTTGTTCCTCAGGTATGTGAACCCGGTTTCTGCCGTCCAAATAGCCTCGTACTTGAGCATTACTTCAATAGTTTCTCAGCAGAATCTAGAAGTGAGACCACTCGTATAACTCCGGGCAAATATGTTTCATCCAGCCCTATGCGAAATATACTACTGGGAACAAAAACCAATAGTTTCGGACTATGGGTCTTCTTTCTGGAAGTAAGCCTTGTCTAACCGACGAGATCGTTCGTGCGATTCTTGAATGGGTTCACCATGCCTTCAGCTTCCTAGCGATTCATCTGGGATCCTAGTCATGAGAATTGAAACTAGTTATAAACATATAGAGCACCTGACAAACTAAACTGGTTCAAAAACCATTAAGGGATAAAGGTCTGATTCCCGCAAAAATATAGTTCTCTTGACGGGATCAGATGAGGTAATGGTTCGCTATCACAAAATGACAGTTCACTGAATCAGGGCAATTGACATTTTGTCGTCGAATTCCTGAAAGTTGCAGTGTTTGGTACTCATCAAAAGATAAACCATAACCTCCTCACACGTCACGGCGCCAGGGGCCAAACTAAGCCCTACGGAAGTTGTGTATCAGCTTTAGCAAGGATTTATATGAATAGGATTGGATTAATTCTAAATTATCTACCTAAGGTAGGATTGCTATTATTTCCTGCGGGGCTGAAAGATGCACTGACCAAAAACGGTAATTCTGATCACGTTGTATTCCGGATAATATTAAGTAAATGCACAAAGATGAAAACGTTTCTACGATTACGGCTGACCAGCTGCTGAAGATAGAGGAAATAATCTTTCGAAAAACGAATTACGACGGAAAATGGACGAGCATATGAGGAAGAATGGTAGGCAAATAACTGTTTTTGTGTAGGCAGTTCTAACCTCCGGTAGTGATACCGTCCAGGAAGACAATGAAATGAGCATTCAAACTGAATCGGTCCGTAATTTCGGTTAGAACGTAAAAGTAAGCTACAAATGCTGAGGAAGAATTAGGTACGCATAAGACACAACTATTGCCGTTAAATGAGAGAATTAGTTCCAAAATGGATTGCCAAATGGATTGAATGTGGAACGGATGATTAAAAAACTTCAAAAGGCATAGCAGACCAGTTAGGAAAAGTGGAATAAATGGTCGTCTTTGACGATGGTCATCTTCATTGCCATCCCATTGGTCGCTTACCGTGAAACCACTTCACATGAATTGTACTGTGTCGCATGGCTACAATCAAGCTGTGAAGGTTTCCATCGAAATGTGGCATACAGCAAAACAGTCTGGACCTACTGAGATATTTGAAGGCAGATAATGTTGCAAGACAAATTATGGTTTAGAATTTTCTCTCGATAAACGAAGTTTGTCGAATGGGGCTTTATTACGCAAACCGCTTTAGTTGAAAAACGAGCATGGATAGTTGAATCTCATCAAAAAGTAGCTACGCAACCTGTTTATTCACATTTATCTGGACGGCTTTGCGTATTTGTTGGTTTGGAAGCGGAAAGCATTCGATTGTTTTTAATCCAGAAAGACTCTCAATTCCATTGGCCAAAGAAATAAATTTCAATCTTCAGGTTGCAGGTCGCACCTAGACGAGAACGTTCGCCAAAACATCAAACGCTGAAGTGGCTTGACCTGTTGGCCACGTTGTCATTTAGGGATTTCGACCAAAATTAATTAATCTCTTTTACACAGAAAGACCGGAATTCTAGGAGCTACTATCGATTTTCTGTCGTTCTGCTCCTTTCCTCCTTTCGTTGAAAAATACAACAGAATTTCGTGATTTATGATCATTATTCCATGACATTCTTTCACGTGCCGATAATCTCATCTGACTTTGAAACGCAAGCAGTTTGCACCGGAGGACGGTATTTTGATTAGACGTCACTTAACAAAGATGTTATGGTGAAAAGTTTCAAGTTTTGTCAAAACAACCCTACATTGGTCATCATTCCATGGTCTTGTTTGAAATACTATCCAAATCATTTTCTGTACAAATGCATGCCCTATAGCCGGCCGAAAAACTGTGTTTTATGCTTATTGATAAGCGAAACGTATGTATCCGTCTCGCATTGAATACTTCGTCCATTTTACAATCTCTTTTTTCACTAAAGACGTATTTTTCGCCGGGTAGGCGTGCACAATTCAACTAATCGGGTATCGGCTGGAACATTCAGCCTCCAAGCTCAGCTTCTTTGATTAGTGAAAGATTCATTCTTCATATTTCTTTCCTAGCTTTGTTTAACGCGATTTTGTGCCCTTCCGTACTGTGAACATCATGCTTCATCAGCGGCAATTGAATACAAATTAGTTTGGTCATTCTAACCGCGTAAACTAAAACAAATCTAAAGATTCTCCCTAAGCAAACGCAACAACAACAACAAAAGTGAAGTTAGTTATCCGAACTATCTTCCGTGCTGTCATCCTAAGTGCTAACGTAATCCAAATGAATACAGTTAGTATGATCATCATCGTCACTTTCACCGACATGATTAAAAACATATCATCATCGAATTTTGTCTCTTCTTAGTCATCGTCAAAATTATCTAAATTGTCGTCATTTTTACGACCCACTGTCACTTGGATCAACTTGACTGCCATCAAACTCATGATCATCGTTATCACCATCAGGCTCATCGTCATTATCATCATTGTCATCTTCATCATCATCATCTTCATCATCATCACGATCATCATGATCACCATCATCATCATCATCATCATCATCATCATCATCATCATCATCATCATCATCATCATCATCATCATCATCATCATCATCATCATCATCATGCTCATTCGCAGTACCATTGTCATCATAATTAGTGTGGCCATCCGAATTATCGCCATCCAAATCATCATCGTTTTTGTTTTCGTCGGCAACATCATCATGCACACTGTCGTCTTTGCCATGCTAATTTTAATCCATCAAATTCATCATGTACATTGTCATCATTATTGTTTTCATCAAATCAGTAGAATTCTTCCACGAGATCCCTACATAGTTTTCCACTGCAAGCCAGTAATTTTACACTCGTTGCACAAATTGTTGGTTTTGTCTATTCAGTAACTGTAAAATTAAAATGACTTATTCCGGCCGACAATGGCAGGCCATAGCAAGGCTTTCGTCTCCGGATGCTCGAAGTCTGTGGAGGAGTTCGAGGCTTCAAATCTCACTGTCGTCAGCGCCGACATTTCTCAGTTAAACAAGCGTTCATTATCTGCAACCAGCTAGCATAAATAGAGCACGGAAATATGTTCATTAAATAAACATACAAGAAAATACCCTTTTTGCCCGGTTTCGACAAAAATCATTGTCTGAGCAAGCAAAACTAGAAAAGAGAATTTGGCGGCAGAATCGCAAGTTTTTCCCGATATTTAAAAGTGAAACGACACATCATACAAAATGATCCAAAAATATTGAACAAACAAGAACAGACAAATGTGACAGTCGTTATTGTCATTGTTCATAAAGCAAATTTGATTGATTTATAACCACATGGTGTACCAGAAAATTGAACACTTAAATTAGTTCAATTTTTGCCGAACAAAAGTTCGAAAAGGAGTTCAGTTCTCTTTTTTTTGTTTTTGCAATCTATATTATTGTAAGGGAGTTTTTCAGATTTTGTTAATTTTTTGTAAAATCTTTTTTTTTTCAATTATTTAGTATTATTATGATTGCTGTTTCTAACGTCACTCCCCGGTGCAATTTATTATCTGGTTTCTCAAAAAATTTTCCTGAGAACCTTGCTTAAAGTAAACAAGTCTGCACTTTACTTCTTGCAAAATTGCTAGCAATTTTCTGATCAGTCCAAGCGATCAAAGCAATCAATTTCCCGCCCTCAGTTGTTACATTTTTGTTCCCAGATCGAGTTGGCATCCGTCAGCTTCCAAGTACCTACTTGCACCAATTCATTGCTAGGTTTTAACGAGTACTGATAAGCAAATGTATATCCAGGATACATCGGATCCAGAATTGTGTGTCACGAATTTGATAATGCGTGATACGAAAATTCTGAATAATGTTCTGGTAATGACTTTTTTAAATTTGCGCTCACATTTGTCAATTCTCAAACTCAGAAACTGCCAATTTGTGAAATGTTCCCAAAATATTTTTTTCATTCATCCAACATTAATTTTCTGTTGTTCGCAAACTATGGAAATGAGACTTAAAAATCACAGTCTATGAAATGCTTCCATTTTCATTCAAAATGTTTTATTGAGTAACACACGAATTGCATTAGTGAAAGATCCTACGCGGGAATCGGGGTTTCGCAAACGATTTGGCCAAATAATCCGTCTACCGAATCAGTGGCTGTGATTGGACAAACGAAAACAGTTATATTTTCACAGGTTATTTGTCCCTACAAATGACGAGTTTGGGGTTCTTGACAGAAATTATTCGATAAATTAAAAAACTGAAGATGATTTAAGGCTAGTTCTAGAAACAGTCTAACATTATGCGTATCACCGTACAACCTGCAATTCGGAATAAATGTCATTCGCCAGATCTCGACTGTGCTGGTCCGTCACTTAACAGTAGAACGAATAAAAAATGTTAATAATAGTGCCAATTTCCAGTTAGGTTCGTAACCGAGTCCAAAACACGATGATATTCCGAGCTTGAAAGTGATTTGTGAAGCAATCATGAGACATGATGCCAGTTTAGACAAAGCAGAAGTCAAAACTTCAAATGGTTTGTTCACATATTGGAGGTAGCGGTTTCGATCAGCATTATACTGATTTCGTTTACATACTTTATTTCGCATTTCTGTTCTCCGTACAGTGTTTGTCAAGCAGCAAATGAAGGGCGGTGAACTGCGACAACTTAGACAGTAGTACCTGGGTGACAGATTCAACGCTAATGAGAGGGTTTTGTACTCCGCTTAGAAAGATGTTCTACGTTCGCAATGCTTCTAAATTCACGTTGATGCTTCTATTTGGCCACAGTGCCTTCAGAGAAGAAAACGACCCGACTACCGACGGAAGGCATGTTTAACTAAGTGGTTTCAGGCATCTGGATACAAAGTGGTTGGCCTGAATTCATATTAACCTCTTCGGAAAGCTTGAATGCGCGTTCCACTAGACTGTGACATGAAGAAAATTTAAACAGTGGAATAAGCCAACTTTTATTTATTCTACATCGCCCAGATTACCATCGAGTTTCTCATTGACATCTCTCATGGTGCTAATATTTCGCCTTCGAATAGTACATTAGTCATGCGGAAAGCAATTTGCTATCTGAAACGCAGTGCATTAAGAAAGATCAAAGTGTGATCAAAGAGCGGATAGTGTCGAAGTCGAAACGAACGGAAGTTGAAGGAATTGTCTGACATCCTGGTACACTTTGCCAGCCATGGAAGGCAGTAGTGAACGATGATGAAGCTTCGCATATTTTCTTTGGTCTCTCCAGCACGGCTGACAATCGCAATGCTATCGGTGATTTAAACTTGCGAGAACAAGACCTACAATTTGAAATGGAGGCCATCGAAGTTAGGATGCAATCTTGCAATTCCCATGGTGACAACGGCATTCATCCATTTTAAGTTTATCATCTTTTATTTTCTGATTCTTCTGCTATTGAAACTGCAATGTACTTTATTTTCAGGAAGGGTTTCCAGGCCAACAAAGGGCTGCAAAGTGGGAAAGAGTTGGTCGGCAGTGGCAGGACTCAAACCCGCGACATTTGGGTTGAGACCCCATAACCACCAACGGTATTCTAATGGGACAAAACTTCGAAAGTCTATTTTCAAAATTTTAGTAAATTCGGTGACATTTCGAGTTTCTGCAAGACCATATGCCTTCATAATTATATTTGATCAACTTGCCCGCCTGTTCATGAAACCTTGTGTTTGAACAAAGGCAAATAAGAAGCGCATGCAGTGGCTGACTTTAGGCGCATCGATCTCTTGATGGTTGGTTGAATAATTTGGGTTGATTTTCTTTTTTAGAAGAAATATTCAGTGGTCTGGCACGTACTGGCAGGGGCTTTATAAAGGGAAAATTATTTATCCACCTGTCATCATACGAAATAGCGGGTACTAAAACGCTGATTTCACTATGGTAAGCGAGCTGGCTTTACAAAAGTACATTATCGACGAAACCGTGAAGGTGGACTAGTGTATTTTCATTGGGTCTATGGACCCGCTAGTGGCGGAAAAAGCGTTACTGATTATCGTTGCAGTGTGTAACCTAAATCGATTGTCGTACTCTGTCTGTTCTCAGTGAGAAAATTGGCTTCCAGTTTACTAGATCTTGAGTTGCTTCACCTTCATTTGACAATTGTCGGAAATATTCATCGAGTAACAAACGGTTTTTAATTGGGTACTCATACACAATTGTGGACAAAGAGAGAATTCATTTTTACTTGCCAGATCCTTACTGGCAAAACGCCATCTGTTTTACACACTACGTTCTTGTGCATTAAGTTCATTGTGATTCAAAATACTTTTTCAGTTTTCATAGTATTTCGGAAAGAACGAGAGGAGGTAAGCCCTCCAATTGCTTGAAACTTGACCATACCATAAAGTACTTCTTTCGACCGGTGGTTTATTGTCTCTACGGTAGGCTGCCACTTGCGTGATACCTGTAGGATCGAGACACGAAAATTTTTAACAGTTGCATTTTGCCTACTAGTTGGTGCCTTCGTTTTGTGTTAGTGGTACCAATTTCAAGGAGCTTGAGACCTCATTTAATACAACAATGCCTATTGCCCTGGAGCCAACTGCATCCATTCATTTTGCAGCACTTTGGTGGCGTGCATCAAACTAATTCTTCTCATACTTACTAATTTTGCAATCAACCACTGGATCCTAGCTGACCTGAGTCAAGAGAGCATGCGGTTTAATGCGATTCGAGTCGATTGAACCATCGATTACACTTTCGTTTAGTCACAGCCGAGAGGTATAAAGGCTCAAACATGTGCTCCGCCAATTATCATTCTTGTTCGATTTATCATTTCTTGTGAGGTGTGAATGGACGGTTTGCTATCGCCTTCTATCTTCTCGTTGTCTAACATGCGGTTAAAGTTACGATTCGAGCTACCGGCATTTTGGCGTTGCTATTGACCGCGGTACATAAATTACTAATCACATTCCCAGATCTGCATCCCTACTGAAATTGGCACATGCTCGCCTGTACAGTTCATTTCGAGTTCATTCGAGATTTACGACTAAATTTATTTCTCCCGAACAATAAGCATGCAACCCGGGACTCATTAATATGTCTGTGCGTGCAGGTAACGGAAGTCTTATAAATAGTCACAAAAACAGCGGGATGTAGCATCGCACAGATTGTGGGCAACTTTTGCTAAAACACGAATTTTTCACCGTTTTTAAGTATCAACAGGAAAGGGTTTTAATGTCCCTCGTGAACTGCATTAGGACTCGCATTCAGTATGTCGTGTTTTTAGACTAGGATTCCTTCAATTTGTATGTGGTGCATGGGGTAGGTATACAATGGATTGTGTTAGTATGAAAGAGGTCGTCTGAGTTTGTCAAAATGTTAAAACAAAACTCGTCACAAGATTCTATGTATATGTCACTTACGAAACTGTCTAAGGTCGGCCAGAATATAACACGAGATTTGGACAATACCTCGTTGTATTTGTCGAAACTTGCAGAATATGCCGTCCTGATATTGAGAAATAGGCAGAAGCATAATACGAATTAGGAAGGACTACACATGAATACCCAAAATAGGTTCATCAACTGTTGAGAAAACTCCAGTGAACGCAAGCGATAGATAAGGAACTATAACTGATAACGTGCATAAAATGTGTGTTCATAAGTGTTGTTAATAATGGTCAAAGCTGGGACGGCTAGTGACAGTCTAACACATTCGCTGATATCCAAAACAGTTGCTTACCCAATACCGTCAATCGTCATCAGTGTTCTACTAAAAACGACAAGCTGGAATAGCTGTTCTTTTTTCGCTAGGAATTTTCTGGATCACAACCCAGGCCTTGAAGTTTTCACTGTCAATGAGGCAGGCAAATGTACATAATCATGGACCTCACCATTTCATAATTCTGTCGACACGAAGTTCATGATTCAATTTCGGATTGGATTAAAATACTGGAGACTTTCGAATTGAGCGTTTCTTATTGTGACTCGGAGCCATTCCTCGTTCGTGCATTGGCTGAACTATTGAAACCAATCTGAAGGTAACTCCGCTTATACAGTATTTCCGTTCACTATTTGATGATGAGATGTCCCATATTGGATGGCCGTCACACCTGATGAAGTACATGATATTAGGTTGCTCAAGCAGAAGATGATGTACGTACACGATGCACGCCGTCACAGTTCGTTCGGAATACATTTACAACACGGAATGTGATTCTGCACTGCAGCACGATCTTCTCGACACGGCTGTTGACAGTTATGTCGATGGCGTGATCTGTCACCACTATCTGCCCTTAGTTAACAGATGGCGGGCTGATCCAGTCCCGTCGTCTGCACCTTATTGCTAGCTGAGGGCAAAAAGCATTGTTCAAAGTCGTGAATGTACTACACACCACATCTCTTCGTTGCAGGTTAATTAGCATAGTTTTTGTCCATCCAACAGAGTTGTAGAATGCAATCTGAACCATGTTTTTGACTGGGATTTATCTACCCTGGAACAGCATTGATTTCATTTCAGATCAGCAAAAGTACGTGGTTGTTGTAGTAGTGCTTTTGTCAATAACGGCGATAATGCGGCTCGGCTTGGGAACCAGCGAATGAGAATGTTCATATGTTTGCCTGTAATGTGATGCAAAGTTCTAGGACTTAAACGGCTCTCATTTACGCATATATTAGCTGATTCCTTGGATTTTGTAACGTCATACTGCTATTTTGTGTCCAGTAAACGTTATGTAATGGCAAATCATTGTTGAAATGGAGGTACTTTTGCGTGTGTGGAAAATTCAGTGTCGCAATAGTGCACGGCTCATGGCTGGAAAACTCCTGCTTCACGTAAGCATTCCGGAAGATGCATTTTCTGAATGCTCATGTAAGTTAGCCTTTAATTTTCCTCCGGGAATCGCCCTGGACAAACTTCTAAGTAAAAAACTAAACAGTGTATTCCGTTACCGCGTTCAGTAGCGCTTATAAATTGTATTGGTAATCGATCTGTGAGAATGGATAAACGAATGGTAGACTGGACTTACGTTTGTGATGAACAGAGTAGGTCTAGTTTAATCTAATTCGCCCATAGGTTGCCTTGTTTGTGCGGCTCCTAGATAAATCCTTAGTGTAAGTAAGAAGTCTAGATGATGTTCTAATGGGCGAAGCGCAGTGCAAATGATAATTGATAAGCATCTCTGATATAGCTCTTCAGCGTCATCAAATATCCGGTGGAGGCTCCGGGACCGCCTGATCACATAGCATGAAAGGATTTGTCCATCAGATGGTCCAAGTTGGTTCTCACTGCTTTATCTCTAATCCGGCTCCGATAATGCTGCCAGATCATGTGAAATGTGCTTTTCATCCAATGAAGATTCCTTTTCGTAAACAGAATGGGCGACTGAAAAGCTCATCGTTGATGCACTAGAAATAGCTTCCTATTCGATATTCTCTTCCGTCGGACAGCTTTTAGGGGCGAAATTGAGAAGATGAATTACAATTGCCAATTTCCACCGAGACTAAATGTCTGCTAAACTGGTTTGACTTGATATTTCTTGTGAACTGCAAGCAAAATGACTTCTGTTTTGGGACGTTGTGATTAGAATCATATCTGAATCGTTCTTTTTCTGCTATGCGATAAGTTAGTCAAAAAGTATCCGGTTGACTTAGAAGGGGTTGTTTCGTTCTTATTCTATGCGGGATCATTTGTCAGTATATCTTCTTTAGTGTCTCGGTCGGAAATAATGATACATATGCTCTACGCCTTACATACACGGAGCTAGGAACATTGTTCCATTACTCGTCACGTATTTGTTTCTTGTACATCTAAAAATTTGTTATTCCACTTAGGGCCCAATGGGCAAAACTACAACCCATCCAATCCCATTAGTACAGGCCACTACCCAGAACTAATAATAATTGACTGGACTAATAACTAAACTGAACTTGCTAGCTCTCTTCCTATACGGTCAGTTCTTGTCGATAATTGCGCCCCGAGAATCCGCTGCCTCAAGCTGGTCAGTATGAATACCGTTCATCAAATTACAAGCAAACCTTTATATTTTGTCATCAAGTTTTCACTATTAGAATGCCACCAATAATTCACAATTCGCACCGTTTTAAAACGCATGAGAGACGTCACTATTCCGAATCACGCAATGATACTGTAACTGGAATTCGTATGGTTACCTGAAGGGGATCACTATTTTACAGTAACTTGATTTCCGTCTGATTGATTTCATCCAAATGCAATTTTACTTTCGATTTAATGACGGAGTCAAACAAATGCATTAAAATCTCAAAGATACTTGGTGACAAGGCAACAAAGACTGACCAGAAACCGAGTAAAGATGCGTGTTAATAACCCAAACTTAGACCCACTCGGTTTATCCAAAGTAGCAGAATAATTCTCAATCGATAAACAGCTAACTAAGAAGCCTCATCAAGTCCAAACATGAGACGGTCTTCAAATGGTGTCTAGAATTTTCTCATTCAGTTCGCCCAAGCAACAGGTAATAACAATTAACGATTAATTGTTCCAAATAAAAAGTCATATTTTCTTACCCAGTTAGACATAACAGGACGTAGGAATATGCATTGTGGACTTCATTTGGCTCTTATTGTGAGTAACAACAATAAAATGGCATTGTATAATTATCAAGAAGAGGTCATATAACGTTAAAAATGTCTTCGTTATTGTTTGAAAATACAATGGGTTCCGTATCGAAGGACGAAGAGCCAGGGGTTGGCGCAGTAGCGTCTATCCTGAGCTTGAATGTCTAACTGGCGACCTTTTTCATTTTGAATCCAAAAGGTGAACAGTCTTTTCCTCACTTAGTCATGCAGCAACAACAAAAGAACTAAAAATTTACAAACAATAATCAATAGTGATCAGATAAAAACAGGACAGCGAAAACACCCAGCTTCAATGCAAAAGCTGTTTTTTGCTTCGCTAATGTATCGGGGATATTTGGATCCATTTATCCGTCAACTTCGTAAATGAAGTATATTAATGATCTTGCATCTGCATGAATTGCTCAAATATGGTATTTTATTACATCGACGATGGACTCACTCTATCAGGATGAGGTAGAATCATGTGAAATTCGTTACTGGATTAACCTGCAAACAAATCGTGCATCGATTTACTGAATCCGGGAATCTTTAGGGACAAAATGTCACAGTCGAGAGAAATCGTCCGTGGGCCCGCCAGATAAGCATCGAAACAGTTATTTTATTCAGAGATCTGAGTTGATACTAAGCACTAGCGAAAGTTTCCAAACGGGCTTTCGTTGGGTCCGATGGAGTAAGTACATGACAACCAGTGAATTGGAATCGCTACTAGGTCCCGCGTATCATTAACGAGCTACCTCGTTGATGAATCGAAAAATCGATGCTCCAGTTGTTGAGTTTGATGTTAAAACTAAGATTTGCCAGTAGGTTTATTATTTAACATTTTTTTCAGGAGCAGACACAGTCTCACAACAAGTTTGACATAAAACTGCAGTTTATTTAATCTTTCACGTGATCAAATAGGAGAAATGTAATTGAAAAACTGGACGATAATTCAGCTCCGGCTGTGGTAGCAGTTGGTTCAATCGTGTATGGAGGAGGATTGGCACGAAATTACCGGGGAGAACAGAGAGTACAAACTAATTCTGTTCACTTTATGAGAATTCCGGTTGATGCACCAATGGGGTGTGTAGAAATTATTCTGGTCGCCTTGGATTAATCCTTTCCAATTGATTCCTACTAGTTCATTTCGGTAATTCTAGCCGCAATAAAGTTGTTCTAGAATCTTTTCGCTTCCAAATCGTCTAGTAGATGCAGAGTCAATAGGCCTCTGTTGTAGGAAAATAGTTCTATAATTTATGATTCTTAACAAGTAGATTTAGACGAACATCCAACTGGAAATCTGCAAAACTACGAGAAGAAACAATCAGTGTTAGTTGCATCAAAACGGTCTAATGGAATACCGCACAGTGTACGGCAAGCGTAATATTTCATGGATTTATTCTAGTCTGATTGGTGCTTGCGCCCTCAAATGAATCTTTTAGTAGGTAAAATAAGTGCGCCTGCTTGTGCATGGATCAAAGGTCATGGACTAGACTGCGATCAGCCCAATGCAAGCTCGAATGCGCACATATGTATGACTTAGCGAATTCATGTGTTTAGTAGCAACAGATTGAAGGTTTCCATGTAATAATTCACCATTCGGTATGATCATTCAATTCACCATATATTTCAATGGGTGTGAGTGACCAGCAATCAAGGTAAGAGTTCAAACTGGTGCGTCTGTGACAATCGGGATCAGTATAGGGTGAGAAAACTGTGGTAATTGAAAATCTAGTAGTTGGCAAATTGGAGTACACCGAGGGGACCTTTATGTAAAGGTTTGGACAAGGCGCATGCGAAAAGGAACATTGGTGGCATTTCACAAAATAAAACCATTCAGGGTAAATAAATAGGAAATGCAGCACAGCAATCCGAAGTTAGTTCCCCGACTAATTCATAAAACCAACACAATCATTGAACTGACCGTATCTCGCTGCAAAAGAAAAATCATCAAGTTGGCTGATTTCCACCATTTCTTCTATCGGGAATCAATCGTGAAACCGACAGAACTCCTAGAATAGGTCGAACGGAGTAGTGATTGTCTGCGCAGTCAGTTATATGGGCTGCGGAAATTCTGCGGAAATTCTCGTTAGTTTGGAGCAATCGTTTTTTTTTTGATGTCAGTTAACGTCGAAGCAAAAAAATGAGACTGCATAGTTTGCCTTCATACATGTTTCGCTGTTACAAAAACTAAGCACCGAATCTTTGAAACATGCTTGTTCTTAAGAATGATTTCATCACATTACCAAATGAACAACTTTTTATATTAAGACCGGAAAATAAGTGCTATCTGGTCCATACGAACTGGAGTTCTATCGTTCATTTCCTCCGACTCAAAGTTGTTTGTTCTCACTACCTCTACCGAGGACATCTAAGTCAAACAGATCTAAAATGTGGTTAACCGATCAAAGAAAAAATGGTAAATCGGGTTCTCGTGGTCAGCACTCATTGATCAAATATTTGGCCGATTAAAACAACTTATCACCAGCGACTATTTTTCCGGTGACATCTTACTCGACCGGTTGAACCAGTTTTGCGTCGTCGCAGTTGTGCGGATCATTTAATTTGAAGTACTGGGAACGGCAGTTCAATGTACGCTCTACTTTACGGTTACTTCCTTAGAAAGCAGTCTTTCTTTCTTAGGATGTCACTCCTTTCTCAAGATCTAAAACGTCTGGTATGAAAACTACAAGCTAAAAGATCAGAAAACTTAGCGAAAACCACCCACCTGAATTACGCATAATGGCAACTTGTAGAGCTCGTTTCTATTTAGTAGCAAATTCATTTGAAGTTTGGAACCTCAGGTATCCAGTATTGTTTTATCTGATTAGGATTGTTGTGTTTTAGTCTTCATACTCACTTTAATTTATCCAATTTTTTACTTCCGAGTTAAAGTTTGGAACCTCACAAAAATGTCAAAGAGTTGAACGATTGTGGTCAGGTGTATTAGGTGTCTGTCACACCAAAAATGTCCGAGGTTTGAACCCAAGATCAACCGGTCACTTAAGTAGCAAACTACGATTTGCTTTCCTCCGGCTCATAAGCATACATGAGCCATTTGATGCTTTATATGATTCTACCTTAACTCAAGTTGCAGGGTCATCTTTTTCGATTCTCAACCCTCCAAAACAGGCATGGGTAGTGCCACTCTGGCTGCACATGTCTTAAATGCATCACAAGAACTTCTGTGACCCAAAATGCCTGAGAAAAAACATTGGAATAGAATCGAACAAGCAAGCGTCGTCTAGTGAATCATAACCTTATTATGAGCGGATGGTAGAATATTGTATTCAGATACATATGCAAACTTTCGGGCATGTTGCACCTTCCTGGGTAAACCAAACCCGCCGTGATCGGGAAGCCTTCGGTTTGAATCCGACCGCTGCCGACTCCTCGTCCATTCACTAGTCTTTGAATATTTGTGACCACATTTCAAATATATTGCAAATTCTTAAAAGAATAAAAGGAGTTAGAAAAATTAATCATTCCGCAAATTTGTGAATTCATTTTACGAGGAACACATATTCCTTTTAGTGGAGAGTTCATTCGTTCAGTTTCCCATTTGGATGACTTATTTCACTGCAGCATGGGTTCACGGAAATGCGAAATCACTTAGATGGAGAATGCAAAGTTATCAGTCGATATGTACTATCTCTAACCCGGTAATTATTGCTATTAAACAAGTCAGACACAAGCTCTTTTCTGCCAAGGGCCTTAATTTTGGACTGGTTCACCATCGTTTTCCGCTTTTATAAACAGAATTTGGGTAACCTAAAGCGAGTTTCAACGATAAACAAATCACGTGGATTTCTAACATGAAGTAGCTCGAACGAAACGGACAAGCGCGCGTCTTGAAGCAATTTTACTGATCAACATAATCAGTGCGCGGAATAAGAGTATTTTCATTATTTATAAACTAGTGTTTTCACAAATATCGAACAAACTTGAAATTGTTTATCAACTTTCCACTGTGCATCATTAAATTTCAAATTGGATTAAAATTTTTAGTGAAACTTTCGCTCTTTTCTCGGCAGATCCCTTGTTTTTGGAAACGTAAAATACAAAACAACCATGGAAATGATTTTTAAAGGTCTATAGAAATTCCTCTACGGATTATTCCTAGACTACATTCTGCGCGTTTCCTTTCTTTATGTGCAGTCTGGAACGAGAATATTCACCCGTAAATCATTTTGTCTGCATTGCTAGCGGTATTCACACAAATATCTAGGCCAGGCTGCTTGGTGCACTGATGTGTGCAACGCTCTGTTTTGAGTACATCTGTTGTTATGCCAACGAGACAGCTTGAGGTTTGTCATGACAACCTCATGATCAAAGAATGCGGGTTGTGACAGCATGGGGAACCAAGTAAGGGTCCCCAAAGTGTTGATGCAGTAAGGCAAAAGTTCACGCCTTTTCTCTGCCCGGTAACAGTGTGAACTATACATAAGCCATAGCTTTCGGGCTCCAGGGGAATTAGTAATGATTTGTCTACAGTCGTTCTCTTCCTGGTTGGTTACTGATAAAAAATAATTGTGTATTATTTCTGAATGGCATCTGCATTAAAAAGATCCTGTCCAAAGAACTTGAAAGCTTGCATGAAGCTCATCTTATCAGTTACATTTGCACTGTATTATCGCCAAAATGCTATCGCATCTTATCACTAAGACTGACCGGTTATTTTCATTATAGCTTACTTTCCACCATCCCATTTGGCAGCTCTCTTTTGAGCGCAACTCTCCTATCGAACATGTTGCACTTCGCATTTCCATTATTGAAGGATGCAAAACGATGAAAAACCATGTGTATGGATGGCAAACGTCTGTGCCTTTGTCCAGTGCCATTGAAATTACGGGTTGAGAGTAAAACATTGCTGAGAGAAAATGAAAGACCAATGTTTGGCGGTCACTACACAGGTAGACTGTTCTGTCTTCAGTTGTCGATCGTAATCTATGCCTCTTCTCGGAGTCACCTACAACCTGATTGGCAAAACTGGGGTCGAAAGTCAAATACTGAGGTTCTCAACCCTCAGCATTTGACGGAAAACCTAACGTTCGAAGTAGAAGGATGTTGTAAGGGTCTTGAAGCCTAGTAGAAAGTGTCAAACATTTATATATGGTTTATATGCTCTTCGAATGGAACAAAACTTTCCGCGATCCTTGCAACATTTTGCCACAAACGATGGCGGATATATTGCTGCACGAACTGCACACTGTTCTCAGTTGATTTTGAATTGGTATTTCACCACATCAAAGAGGCGCAGTTCTTGAATCCTGAAAAGAACACCTGCCACTCACCTTTGTCTTTATACTATGATGGTGAGATTTTATAAGGCCTTGACTAATTGCCAGTCCCTATCTAATGACGATGTTTCCTTTTTCTTCGTAAAATTGTTTAAGTCTGAAAGATTTGGTCATAACTGTTCTTTCCATGACCACTATTGACAAAAATTTGGAAACTTTACCTGCCTACCCAAAAGCTACCGGAGAAATCTGATAATATTCAGACAAATCCGGACACGGAAGGTGGATATTCAACTTTCAAATCTCATTGTGAATAATTTGAGAGGTCGATGAAGGTTTTGCTTGCGTCTTATGCATTTTCCATGTACGCTGGCAACTTGCTTCATGTTCTACTTATAAATTCAAACAAAGAAAGTCACCAGATTCTTCTTTCTTACCACTGCTGAGTCCTAGGAAATTTTGGACCTCTTTACAACTTTCTTAGACTTAATTGTTTCTTTCGATTATTGCTTCCCTTGGTATTACCCTCGCTCCTTTTCAACTCGTTTGCTTCACAAATGCGTTACACGAAAACTGCGGGCGGGATAGTTAGGAAAAACCAGCCTTTTTCATTTGGAAATCCCACCCTTAGACCGTCCTTCTTTTCAACAAGTTGTTTGGGAGAAAATGGCACAAATTTGTACAAAGTCGATACATGCACAGCTCGATTCTCCAGTTGGAGCCCTGACGCATTGTCTGGTTTTGATAAATGTCTCAATGAGCTTTCTCCCACTTATTCATAAATAGGGTAACGAATTCCTATTCTGAAAGATATAGTGTTAAGAACAGCGTTGTTGGTTGATGTGTAGCTGTGTTATTAACACGATATCATGCACAATAAAATCAATACATAGCGCATCGATTTTTCGATACTTCCCTTACTTCCTTCGGTCGTGATATTTACAAGGTGAGACTTTAATCCCTTCATCTGTTTTTAACTGACTCACTTACGGATAGAGGCAAATGCTTCTACCGGAACCCTCGTTAAAATTATTTTCAGGAACGTTGCTCAAAACTCCCTTAAGACGTAGACATTACGCATGACGATTTCGTGCAATGTGATGCTGCACCAAATTCACCCATTTGAAACAATGTGCTCAGCGCAAATTTCATTGATCTAATGTCCAGTGTGATTGCGGATGACCCAGGTCCGTATTCAATGCCATCCGTGGCACTAGGTAACCATTCACATCTGACAGAGATAAACTTTCTTGTTACATAAGTAAGAGCTGAATTATTTTAGTATACTTCTTGGTGGTGATTCTCTCTGTTCGAATCTCGATTGGGGAGTGTCCAAATCCGTTGTAGAACTTTATTTACTTTAACAGTATACCATTTACTACTCTTCTTTTCCGAAAAAGTTTACCATGCATTTTAGTCAATTAAACGCCGTGTGTGACACTGTTGTGAAATAGGACTTTGAGTATTAGTGACAGATAATGTACTATAAATGACAGTGAGTGAACAAGAAGAGAGGCTTTCGTTAACCCATGACATCGCTCAGTTTCAATAGTGAGCGCATTGACCAACTAACTATTTACGCAAAGAATCCATAATAATTATATAAATGATCATCAGACTTTGGAAACTATCAAGCTGGGTGTTCCATGAACTTAACAGCATAATAAAAGAGAAATATCAAAAGCTGTTGTTTGTAACTACTAAATCGAGAGACAATTTGGACGCGCGAATTGCAGAAAAGGGTGTAGATTCATTGCGAACTTCCAGGAAAAGCTAATCGAAACCGAGTTTCCCCAGATTTAGACACAGGTATGTGATGAGCGAGTATGTAGCGTGAATAAATACTACGAACATATTGCTCGTACGCTTAATGTGCCAGAGAATGCATAGTTCTTTCGTCTAAGCTACTGTGATTGCAAGTCAAACTGAACTTTCGTAGTAGAAGTGAAATCCCTCAGGGCATTCGGTCGGATTTTTTATAACCATTTACGGTTTCTTCTTGCAAGGCACCAGGACGTTCTGTTCTACTAGATATTAACGATATGCAGAATAAAGATAGTTTGTCGATCCTATTCAGACTGCCGGTGGATGCAGTCGTTATGCCACCTTTCAAAAATCATATATGCAAACAAACCCGAAGTCCTGGACAAATGAGCACCAGCAGTAAAATCAGATGGGCAAATGCCTGGTTTAAAATTGCAAATGGGTCCTTTCGATGATCCGCTTTACGAATGCATATGTTGCATTCCGCAGACCTTGTCAAGCGTTTGGTGACCGATTGCATTCCACCGTTAAACTGATTTTTCGTCTTTCAGTATAATTCTGCTTTTTTGATTATTAGAGTCATTTGAATCCTTTGTCATGGTTATATTATTATTACGGACATTAGAGCATTATTTGTTACTCTTCTATTTAGTTTGATTACTCCAAGTGTCGATTTGGTGTGCAGCGCGACAAGGAAGGTACCGGACGCATTTCTATGTGGCGCGAGGGCATTGCCAACAGTTATACTTTGGAGGTAGGTACACTACGACGTCCCTTGCCCATTGGCCTTCTTTGTGCTTCAAACCCTTTTACTTCGTCTTTTCCCTTCAGAACTTTACTCTGATTTCTATGATGCAACATCATCGGGCTGCGGTGTCTTCAGTTTCTGCAATATTACTTCAGGGTATCGAGAAATTGGATAAGCCAATCACATGTTCTCGTCATGCTTTGCTTCATTTATTTTTTTTAATCAAAATCCTGATTTCATCTCGCCAAGGGATGTCGCCAGAGGAAATTTTATTCCAACCAGCTCAGTATATTTTAAACAACACTAGACACTTTAGTTTACCGTCGAATTTTATTGTATTCAACTCGAACAGTTAGTCAGTTAGCCAGTCAACCACTCAAGTAAGTACGAGGCCCCGAGTGATTAATCTTCGAGGTGTCATAACCATCGTTTAACGACAAAATTAAGTCAAACTGTCGTACTCTGCAATTGAAAAATTGTCTCCAGTGTAATGAGAACTTGAGAAAAAAAGAAATGAGCTCAGTGCATGCTCGTATAAGACGTAGAATTGTATCTGGTGTATTCATCGTTAGATGGACGCGCGGTATCCCGTATAGTGTTTTGGGATAGCTTTGTGAAACAAACTGCCGTACAGGGTAAGTAGGTGGAACAAGTGTGTGTGTGTGTGTGTGTGTGTGTGTGTGTAGAAGGACAGTTGAGAAATCTGGTAGCAAGTCTAATATCCTGATCGAGATGATCGGAAAGATAAATGCAAATGAGGCCGAATGCAAGCTAGGGCGACGAGGTAAACGATGCAACGTGGAATATGAAAACTTTCAGACTAAAAGCAAGTAAGTTGAACATTCTAACCTTTACAAAATGGCTTCTTCTTGATCAGAGGGATCTTGTTTTAGTATTTTAGACAAATATAGACCCGATTCCAATATGAAACGTACTTCAGTCGGTAGGGCACGAGCAGTAAAAACTTGTAGATTGTTTACCAGTGTGATCCAGAAATTTGCTAAGATCGAAAACATTTTACATTGGGAACAGAACCAGTTTTCGCAAGGCTGTTAAGCCCAAAATGTGCGATAAATTATTTCCATGAATTCATGCTGTTGACTGTGTTTGGATTCCTGGGAAACACCACTGTGGTAGCCGAATTGTGAAACTCTTGTTTGGATGGATTTTGTGCACTTGCATCAGTTCGTTGGATAACCCAGTGATCCATAAATCCTTAGCTGGTTTCATCGTAGATTATGACAGCCGCGGTATCAAAACTTCCAATGGATGAGTTATGTTGACCGCAACCGGAGCCGAACTTTTGAAACGGATTGTCTAACTAAGCGTCGATTATTACTGGACGATTTGCGCGATTCCTTTTTTATATCACACGGGCTCACGGAGATAAAACAGCTGTCAAACCTATTGAAACTGTCACTTACGAAGTACAGTGCATTATCGATGCTGTCCACTCAACACATTCAAAATCGGTCACTAATGGGCAAATTACCTGTTAGTAGACAATGTTAAAGTTGAAACGTTCTCGTGAATGGAATAGCTATTGTTATTAAGATATCTTTTATAAGCAAATGTGTGGATACTCAAATATGAAATGTATAATGCGTGAACAGTTTTCCATTGATTTTCTTGGACGATCATTTGCATAAATTATGTCGCTTCTGGCTTGCATGTGATAAGGAACACAGCGATGGTTGCGATGGTCAGTGAAGACTTCTGGTTCTACCAATCTGCTTTCAGTATCGTCATGCAACTGTGTTCCATGCAGGAAAATTGTTCCGGATCTACAATATTTAGTGAAATTTTGGCAAGCAGCGATGAGATTTCTTCGTTCTGCAGTGAGCGTTCGTTTTGTTCCGAGCGTAGAGCTGAGCCTATATTAAAATGACATCAAATTTTGGACATGTGGTAATTTAATTTACCAATTTACGAACCAATACTCCTAGTGATTGTGAGCGCTAATTTTTGACTCACAATTCAAATTGCTTCGGAAAATTTTCACAATTAAAGCGAAGTTCTGGGCCTAAAATAAATACTGCTACGTCGTTTGTGTAGAATGAAAGTTAGCATTCCGAATTCGCTGTTAACTGCGCTTCCGGATTGCTTGAGTTTTATGTAACCTTACGGAGACTATGCTCCGAATCACAATGGTATTTAGCATATATTTCAACTTCCGAAGCCGCCCTCGGCGGTTTGGTAGAGAATGATATTTTGTGCTCTTCGAATATGCAACTTTCGGTGTTCTACCACTGATGACTCTGAAACATTGCTAGTGTCTGGTGTGGACATCAAATGGGCAATGATGTGATCCACCGTCGTCTGCCGGGTGCAGACAATCGCCTTCCAAATGAGATAATCGCTGTATGTCACCTTCGGTGGATTGCACAGGTATTGCGTGCACGTGGGCAGAGCTGGAAGAAGCGACTAAGCGGTCAAGGTATGAATTTATTTAGAGGTATGAAGAAGTTAGTTTCGACTTTGGCCTTGGTTGGCGCTTCCCGCTTTCCTGGTCGGGGACCAAGAGATGAGGACTGCTTTTGATTGGAGACACTAAGAGATATGGCTCAGAACTGAAGTCATTGGTGCAAATGTTGTATGGTCCGTCTGCAGAACTTATCCTCCTTAAAATTAATCCAAAAACAAAAAAATAATCACGACATTTGTGCGGTAAAAACAAAACAACATTTAACATGTCAAGGTTTATTTTTCCCTTTGGGAAGTTCCACTCCACCTCAGGTACAATTATCGCGCCTATGAACAATGGGGAAATACTGTTGGACAAATAACGTTACGCTGGAACCCTAATAAACATGATCACCCGTCACGCTGTGATAGTTGCCTGAGACAGGGAACGCTTTATGTCTTTGTGGGACCCTCATTCGGTTTGCAACTAACTGCTTTACAAAACCTGTCGTAGTTTAATTTACTCTAATTATAAGCATTCATTAAATAGAACAGTTCTGTGTGAATCCAAGTCTTTTAGAAGTTATTAAATGAATTTATTGTCATAATATGTGGAGGATAGAATTTTTACTTCGTTTAGCACTCAGCGTTTTGCACCAGTCTTACAGTATCAACCACTCAGTGCAAATAACTTGAACAGCACTTACACCTAGACAGCCAATCTCTATTACTCATCCTCAACCCCCCCCCTTGGATTTGCACATTTCGATAGACGAGGTGAAAGAAATTGCCGTGCCCCATTCTCTTTCAGGCAACATTTTGCGGATTTGGTGAAGATCCACTTATCGATGGGTATCACTTCAATTTTATGGACTACGAGAAAATGGGGCATCAGTTTTGCGAAACGTTACTAGACTTCTGTGATCCGGATGTGTCTAAAGTAAGTGCGTTCGGGGAGCTTTAAAATCCGAATTTCTCCAAATCGTTTGCATGTCGCTTGACACTTTGCGTCACTATATGCAACACGATCTTCTGGAACATTTTATTTGATGGATTTCTTGTACTTTTCGGATCAAATCCAATGGCAAACTGAATTCGGATGCCAACCGTGATATACACACCAAGTGTTCGCGTGTCGGTTGCATAAATTCTTGTACAGCTGTTCATTCTAATGATTTATAGCTAACATTTGATGGCAAATTCCTTCTGTTCTAGCTTTAAGAATTTAAATAGTGAACTAAAAGATTCTGTATACTGAATTTTATTTTATCAGCTTTCAGGAGACTGCTTGGTTGCCGGTTCTGCTTTTGTACTTGGTCGAGTAGTTAAAAGATATGAAACACTCACGGGGAAACCCGCATAACAAACTTCGCCTGACTGTACTTGTCTTCTCAGCAGTGTCATTCTACGGAAAAATTATTGAATTATCATTTTTTTGGTTGCCGAATACAATATGTTCTTAATATATTCTACAATAAAGCTATCAGATTCTGTTATTCATTATCAATAGAAATAAATTGTTTTTGCGAATCCGGTAAATGAGTACAACGCGACTGAGGCTAATACGCAGTATAGGCGAATTTTCTAAGAACGCTTGCCCACTTCAATAAGTTGAGTAATTCAGCTTAAAATTAGACAGATTTTACCGGGACTGTTCTTTATTTCATCGACCTGAAATGTTCAAAAAGTCACGTGAATACGGGTAGATGATAGAAACAACCAAAGAACGTAATTTAATGATTGGTTTTCAAAGCTACGATAGACACAAAAGAAAAAATTAATCATTTGGGTCACTAACTGAACTCCGCAAAAAAACGGAGGTAAAAGAACCGATTAGGAATATGTCACATCCCTTTTTCAATCATGCTTTTCTATGTTCTAATAACACAGCGAGAACTCATTCTGGCCGAACTAGAACGGATTCGGAACTGTGAACGTGCTCGACAAGGAAGTTCAACTGGTGGTTCCTTGTCTGACTACTCGTCAGACGAGTGCAGGTTAGTCAACTGAAAGCATGTCACATATTGATGAAATCATCGAACATCCCGAAAGGTTACCGAGACTTTTTGTTTGGCTGACTGCCATTCGCACTGCACATTTCACTCGCAAACCTCAGGTCATCCGGCCAACAGTACAGTCGGAGGCACCAAACTCAAGCGTTCCACTTCCCATTACGGCTCAGCAGTGAGGCATATCCTCCATTATTCTCAGAGTTTGAACTCAAGCTTCCTAAATGAAAGACGTGTGTGATGTCACTGGGCCACTGGCTCTTGCCCAGGTTGATCAGAACTACCGATTTGGGTGAGGGGCAGATTGCGAAGGGATACGCGCGGAAAACATCAATCCATTGCAGTACATGCAATTATTTCTGAGCTTTATATAAATCAACTTTATTTCTAAAAGTGAACCATGGCAGAAAAAGCAAATGCGGACAAAATATTTGGTAATAAGACTAAAAGTCGAACAGCAAATACCTTGAAAAGGTGCGGGATGCTGCAAAGTGACTACCCAAGGATTTTGCAAGCCATTATCTTTATCGTGAACCGACTTTTGAGATTCGCTCAAACACTCCTTCTCGCCTTGCAATGATCATTTCTCCAAACGGTATCTTGTCTTCAGAACTGTACCCGTTTTCTGCACCATTTTCTCAAGAGATGATGTACGCAGAAGGTTATCAGGGTCCTACTTCACTTGACCCGATAAAGAAACATTTGCAAAAACCGAGCTGAATATGGACACTTCACAACCTAAGGCTTAACAACTCGGTCGATTTTGTCGTTCATAATATTGTATCATGGAAATTGAAATATTCATAGTAATGAAACATGGCATCTATGAATGGTAAAGCCTGGGAATATCATACCATTTCTCCACGTACGTGTCTAACATTGTACAATTTATTCGTTTCCCAGTGATACTGGATCGGACAGCTCCAATTGTGATGATTTGCCGGCCTACTATATCGAAGTATTACAAAAGGTATGTATTCACTTCTCTTGTCATTTATTTTTGTACAGCAGATAATTATTAAATTTTTGCAACGGCAGTCTGCAAACGGATATTCAGCCCTTCAAATGGAGGGCGCGAATGAAATGTTGTAAAATGAACAAGCAAAATTAGACATGTCACAACGAGGTTTACAGAACTCAGGAAAAAAGGAGAACATCAGGGGATTTAGAGAGTAATTCCGTTTTTCTGCCGACTAACTTATCGGTAGTCCGATCTTATACGCCTTTCACAAGTATGATCAACTTAATCTAGGAAAATGGTTACTGGAATTGCAACCGGTTGCCTTTGCAGGAGAGGTCGTTATGTAAAAATGGACTATATCTTATATTGGTCTGCATGCCAAAGTGGATTCAGTTCGTTTGACAGGACAGCGACGAATGACAGTGAACTGCACTAAAGAGCCACTTTGGAAAGTATCGAATTTCCACTTCAAGCGGCTGGAAGAAATCGTGCTCGTATAATTTTTTGGAGAACTGAGCCGAAAAAGAATTGGGGTACGATTGGCCACTGTGTTCAAAACTGTTCATTTTATACTGGGGAAGTAAAAACACCGCAGTTTTCAGTGCGGGATACTCACTGTGTAACAATATTCAACGAAATCCATTTTAAACAAAATACCGACAACATTTTTCCTGTTGATAATTCGTCTGCAACCAATGAAAAATCAGCATCGCTTTTTGAGCTCTTGTTGTATAAAGTTTGATTGCAGGTAGAGTTATAATGTGGATTTGGTTAGGCAATACCAAATGTGCGCAACATTCTTTCAATGTTCAAACAAACACTAAAGGTCTCAGGATTTATGCCATTTTAAAATCACCAATAATTCTGAACAGCTTCTAATCACTGGTGTTCAACCTCATTTTATCTAAAACATTAGAGCATGAAGTTCTTGTTAGAAAACCGCTTACTGAATTGTCATGACGATTTCGTTCTGTTTTTATTTGAGAACAAGAGGAAATCGACGAAAAGGAAGACGCTTATGCAGAGACAACGGGAAGCTGCGTCGAATTCGACGACGATCTTGGTAGGTAACTTTTCTATTTCCGAGTGTCTAATTATTGTCCACGTCTTATAGCACACAGGATTCGCATGTAATCGGGTGATCAAATCATACCCACTCTTTGAGCTGCATTCTTCAAGGATAATAGGTAATGATTCAACACAACCACAACCCGGGTTAGAGATCAACACAGTCGCGATAATTTCACATTGATAGTCTAAGCGAAACCTGATGAATGCCGAGCGACCGAACTGTTCGGTAGGAAGATCGACGAGTGATGTGTGACCATGAAAGACCAATATAAGCAATTTGATTTTGATTAATAAACGAACTATTTTTTCTACTCCAATTGATTTTTCTCTTACTAGAGTCACAGGGAACGAGAGAAAGGATCGAGTGCTTGTTTTTTAAACGAAGCTACTGCAGACGTCTTTTCTCCCGTTCCTGCTTTTGAAACGCATGTTTACTTTCTTTTTTCAATTAAACGATCCATGCGTGAGCACAACCAAAGTGTTTGCCTCGCGGCTGCCTTTAACGGCTGCACTGGTCGGGGCCGGACGAGGGAGAATAGGCAAACATGATCTGCAAACCTCGTTCTCAAAACAAGTAGTACTACGAACTAGTGTCTTATTTCAACTGTTAGGGATTCTCTCAGCAAGTATTTCTGATTTCATGCGCGTGTACTAATATTTAACGAAGTCCATCAAAATGTGAACAGACACTTTAATTCTAGTACTTGGTAAGTAGAAAATATGAAACCCGTGGCATAAAAGAAAGAGAAAATGCTGTCGGTTAGCCATGCAAAACAAAAGATTTTCTGTTGGAGCAAAATTACGGTTCATCAAGATGCCCAGTTCGGGTAACGTCTTTGACAAAATACTGAATTCTAAAAGAAAAACATTTCCTCGATCTAACTTTTAGAGATTTGGAAAAGTTTCACCCATGAAACAGTTTTTGCCGTCCGCCGCATATGAGATAACAAGTATGAGGTGAACATTCGTGACCAAGAGTGTATCAAGATATTAGTTGGTTCCGATTTCTCTAGATATTTGTTAACCTAGTTTTGAGCTATAGTGCAAGTTTGAGAATTCCGTAAAACTGGGAAGAACAGTCTCGCTTGCCTATTGTTCTAACTCAAGTCTTTGTCTAGAGTGTGTACAAAGTAGAAAAATGTACTTCTCGTTGATTGACCCCACATTTTTTCCCTAAAGACTGACCCAAATTATAAGGTGCAAATTGTATCGGCTACATCACTCTGGTTGTATGAACTGCTATTGCCTCTGGCTACATGCATATCGTCCAGAAGCAGACTGTGCTAATTAATTCACAAATAACAAGGGTTTTTTGTCTATTGACGAGTTTACAATAACTGACCGGCTATCAAACACACTGAGTCTCCGGTCAAGCACTGCTGGGGTTGAATATCTCCATAAGTGAGAAAACTCAACTCAGATGAACAAAGTCACCGAAAAATGAGATTTTTAAAAATCATATTCGTCTGTTCTCGGTGTGATGGATATCACGGATCCCCGCCCGATGATCTTCCGCACCAGTAAACGCGAAAAGTTGTGGGATTCGGGCAAAATTCTGCTGCAAAATTTGTTTTTTAGATTCGGTGTTTAAGTGCTGAAATTAGTTCCTTGAAAGCCACGTAGAAATCGGGATCTGTTGAGTAATACAAAACTAAACTTTAGTTTATATAAAAATGTTCGTATTGCAAGAGGAGAGAGACTTAACTTTGGAATTCATTGAACTTGATTAGACACATCTGACACTCGAGTTAGGGTTCCCTTGACAAATGCGTGCAATTTAACCTTCAATTTCTAAGACGTGTCATCCGCAGCACAGTCTGTGGTGACCGTATCTGATCTCCAAAAACGTGAATTGGACCAATATCACTGATAAAAACGCAACTCATTGTTTGTTGCGCTGTGCCTCCTCGTCTGAATCTGGTCGCTTCGTAAATGTCCTAATATCATTGTGCGAAGCCAAAAGTAGTACTTCGTTTAACGACCTAACTTTGCTAGATGGTGTCCCGCTATGTTGGACCTTAGTTGCTCCAGAAAGCATCAAACTGCTTTATTTTGCCTCGAAATGACCTGAATAAGTTTATTTCGTTAATCGTTCGTTTAAGTGCAATTTTTAGTCAGGTATTGCTTAGTTTTTTTTCTATTTAAACACTCCGATGTAAGGTTATTTTTATTATGATTTTTTTACCTGACAACAATCACTAATGCACACGGACATGCCACAACTTACAAAGACATAATCTGCATCATACATGCATATGCATTATGATAAGCACGCATTTTAATTTGTTCTTCAGAATCGACCAAGCCTGTATGAACGCTCCACTCAATGCCCCGTAAGTGTTGACCAACTATTGTCCAGCTTAGCTCGGTGGCTAGATAAATTCGTTTTAACTAAGGGCAGTCCATAGATTGTGCGTGAAAATCTTTCCACCTGCGTACGACTGATCACCCGTCTGATTAAGCTAAATATTGCTTTTTCTCTTATCGATTGGCTAATTTGCCAAAGGCCATCCTCCGTGTGGAAATGATCGTGAAAAATGTCTGAAGGCAACTGCTGTCTTCCGGAAGAACGTTTTGTCACGGTCAGACGGCTAGAATTCTGCATTTGATTGACAATATTGAGTGTATATAGTGTGGTTTGCTTATAGTAATTTCACTGCAAAAGACCGGTTAATTCTCGGTTTTGCTTCCGTTGTTAAAATATGCTGAATGCAGTACGAGAATCAGCTAACAGTTCTACGCTTACATCAAACTAAGAATATAATGCAAAAGTTGATATTAGGTAAGTTATTCAGATCATCTAACTGCATTTCTACAGAACCATCGCTGCACGGTTTTGTGCAACTAGTCGTCAAACTAATGACAAGACTATGTGCGAACCTGTAAGGAAACAAACTCCGAGTTCAGAACCTATTTGCGTTTTTTGCTGAGACAAGGATGAACTGACTATCACCAACTCTTGTTTCCTGGTAGTTTGAATACATACACGCACCGAAAATGTCTCCACGTCGTCCATTAATTTGTGCACGAAACTCGTGATTTGTGGTCATGTGCCTAAACTCTATAAACTGACTGAAAGACCGAAATAGCTAGCCCAGCTTTGACTGCTCACGACGGCTTCCAAAGTAAGATTTGCTTCCTGAATAAGTGGGTATACCATTGGAAGTTTGAGGTTTCAAAGGTCTTGGTGGACTGAGCGATCACATAACCCCATTTGAATGAAGTATCTTTAATTTCAGAATTAGGCAACACAACTGATTTCTATGGTATAATGTGTACTGTGCATAGTAATTGACCGTTGTGATGACGTAGGTGATGCTCTATATTCACTATGCGTTTAGCTGACACGTGAAAATAGTGAAAAGCCATTCTTCAATTTTACAGCTGGTTTATTTCCAAAGTAACTCCCAACGAAATGGGACCTTTGGTCCGTCTTCCCTTCTGTTGTTTGCCGTGTTCATTGTGCAGCACAAGAACAAAACCCGGATGCAGCACATCTTCCAGCAAACAAATTTATACTTCTAAACTTCGTTTCAAATTTTCCCTGAATCTCATAAAGAACCGGCATAAATATCATCTTTCACATCTCTTGGATGCATTTTGCAAATTTGAAGTATAAAATGCTGCTGCAGGACTGAACTGGTTCAAAATCGTGCCTTGCTCTAACGGAGGAGCAAGCGGATGAGGCGGACAATTTTATTTACTTAGACAGCTGTATCTAACCTGGCGGTCGCATATCAGATAAATTTTCGCCATCCATATGAAAGGCCCGATTGGTATTTGCCAATTTGAGGCATCCGTGGTGTTGGTTGACATCCGATTGTCGATTAAAGATCGAGTATACACGGGAGCAATGAGGTCGGTATTGCTGTACGACTCCGAAACATGGCCGTTGACAGCGGGAGATATGTGAAGAATTTCGGTGTTCGAACGTCATTGCCTTCGTGGTGTTGGTAGAATATGATAGGAGAGTTCTGTAAGTACTTCAGAAGCTAGGCATAAACCATTAGGTCCTAGGATCCAGTCACGACCACAATTCCTGAATTGGAATTGTTTGAAGTGGTTGGAACATGTTTTGCTTATGCCCACTGAACACCTGTCTTGTTGCGCGCTGTTGTTCGAGGAAGTTAATTTTTCGAGGATGGTTCCGGGTGGCCAGTCGGTGAGATAGTTATAAAAGCATGGAAGCTTTAACCAGTGAACTGGTTCGTTTATGTGTAGTTAGACTACGAGTTTGGGGTTCACGAGATCCACCGAAACGATGGTTGGAGACGATAGTTGATATGTTTGAGTGTCGCAATCAGTGGTGTTCTTGCATTCGGAACCTTCCTTCTTCTGCTTAGTTCTTCAACTTTTCATTTTGCAGTCGATGTTCCATTATTCCCCATTCTTTTCCTGTTTGAATAGATGACGTTTTGTGATTGCAACCACGAAAAAGCGAATATCTAACTCGTCCAAACCGTCTAATAGAATGGGATTCTGAAATATTTTCTAACATTTTCTTACCTTTTTTAATCAATTCACGATGCTGGCTAGTGAAAATAGTCTAAGTTTTGATATTGATATGGCTTCAGAAACACGATTTATGTCACTAGTAACTTTTCCTGCTGTAGTTAACATACTGGTTTGTAAGCTAGTGACCACAAAGAGGAACCAGTTCGTATGTAAGCTTCCAGAGTAACTAGAATTTCGTGCTTGTCTGTCACTAATCGGTATGGCTACAAACGCCACCATTACTAACGATAGCAAAATGTTTATATATGTATGCTTTGTAGGTAGGCACCTGTCAGAGTGCATGAAGAAGCTGGATCAACTCTTAGCGAACCATCCGTTGTTTTTATTTTTCTTCTTTCTTTGAGTACCGGAGATCCACTTGCATCTGAAATTCGGCTTTTTTTGTAAAAAATCCCAACTTCATGGGGGTTCTCAGGATCATTACGATCAACAAGTTGTGCTTCGATTGTCAAGTTAACAAGAGATGAATTCGCTTCAGTATTTTGTTTATCTCATATGCGAGATGTTAAAATTACCCGTTCCTGCTGATCCTTTAAGATGGCAGTGCACAGATTTGCATCACAACTGCGGAAGTACGTCTGTCCTGTATGTGAAACCTATGTGAGTTAAGCGAGTGTCTGCAACACAATTAGTTTACCAGCGCTTTGAAAAATTCCAGTCAGTTTACCTCTTCTGTTGGTGCACTGTTTGTTTAAATTTTGTGGCAGGCTCCAATTTTGATGTGCTTATGGTGTGTACTTCCCGTGATTTATCCTGCTCAGTGATTTCATACTTTTCATTCAGTTTCTTTGATTGGGAAACTCATATCTCTTAACACCAAAATGGTTGGACTCGGGTTTCAGAATTGCGCACGTGAATGTCTTAAAATACTGGAACGTATTACCTCAACGGATATATCGGCGTGTAAAGCAGAACGCTGATCGCCAAATTCCAGTGACCGGAAACGCTCACTATTGTTTTGCAGAAACAGCATCTTCGGTATCTAAGATGTTCGAAAAGTACAACCGCTTTCTCCATTATTGAAAACTTCCTACCTATTGAAATTTTTCATTTTATCAGTTCGTTTCAGTCGTGAGAGTTGTTCACAGTTGATGCAGCGAATTTGAATGCGAGGCGTGAATAAAACTAGCACGCTAATTCCATTTTCATATGTGGAAAATGCGTTCGTATTTTTAATTTCCTAATAATTACACCCCGAAAGTGTGAGAAAGCCGACATGCAATCTAGTTCCCATGACAACGATTGGGATGTTGATTTCCCGTTGAACTGGTGTGTCGAGTTCGTTGAGCATGCAGAACCAAAACTAACGTGCCGTATAAGTCGACTGCAGTTTTGTTCCAACATAGGCCCGGTTTTAGCTACCCAAGTCTTATCTGACCAAGTCATCAACTGTTTGAATCATTGGGCACTAGGAAGTTTACGTCAACAGTTTGTAAATATCAGGACCAAATGACGTAAGCAGTGTATCAAAAAATCGATGCACCATGTATTGGTTCTAATTGTGAATCATATAATGTTAATAACACAGTGCTGTTGGTAGATGTAATGATATAGTGATGTAATGAGTAAGGCATCAAAAGAGTCTTAGTTGATCCCACTAGCCCCCAGAAAGGTGTTCAGTAACCAGTGATTCACATCGTTTGTTTGAAGAATTTTTTCGGTCCACAGAAGAGTGATTGGTACAAGGGTTTACAGTGAAGAGAATCAAAGATTTAAAACAAACTGTCCTTGATATCTGTGATTTCCATGCATGGTTTTCTAAACACTATGCTACTATGCATAGTTTCTTTTCATAGTGCGGTGTCTATCGTTTGCAGTACATATAGTTTTTCAATTTGCTTTGGTGAATGCAGCCAGATCGTGTGTATTTCCTAATTTTATTTTGTCAATTTTTCGTTCTTTGTAACCAAATTTTAGTTTGAATACAAATGACTCTCTAGTACTTTACAAACTTGGTGGTGTTGGGCTAGAACTGCACGGATTCCGCAAGCCTCCACATGGTGTTGATTAACGACAACTGCCCACGTGTTAACCTATATCACATTTTTTCACTCCTGTTGTATCCGCGTTTTGCATTGTATATGATTCTTAAATTGCAAAATTTAATTTTGCAGGCATGCCAAAAGGGGACTACTTCTATCCAGTGCGATCCTACAGTTAATGAACCCTTGCATCGAAAACGGGATACAATGAAGGTGAGCAATTTTGGAACAGTAAGCCGTTTTAATATAGAATGTAACGATCAATCATGCGGACACCTCATCCTCAACTTGCCGATAGAAAACGTGGAAGATTTTTACGTTTTATTTCCGGCCGGGCGAATGTAGCTCAAACATCGTTCCCATTAGGTTATTCAGGCTGGCACTAAAAGAATCACTTGAAACCATTGCTAAACGGTACCGTTTTCGTATATTTCCAGCTTTCATTATCATCAAAAACAATTACCAACAAGATAACTAACTCCCGTGTTGAATATCTGTTTATTAAATAGTCCGAATTAAGAAAAAGATATTGCAAACAAATTAGAGTGCCTATTTGCTTGATGTATTTTGATTGCAAGAAACCTCTTCCTGGTTTCAGTAGGGTCTATTGCCCTGCTAGACTGAAATGTTGGCAGTGATGAGGTTCGTGAAATCTACCAAAGTCTAACCGCTGCTTTAGATGAGACAAGACGGAGCAATTCCGTTGAAACATTGCCTATGCAAGTACCGATTTGCAGTCAACCGTTTGCAACGTGACGTGTTGGGGTTTGCGAATTTCCAGAAATTACTTCATTGTACATTCACAGTTTCAAAAAATGCTGGAATCATTGAAGTGAAAAAAAAATCATTAGGACACACAACAATAAGCGGAAACGTGTCTCGGAGAAAAGGGAATAGAAAAAATGGCCAAACAGTTAACATCGACCCCATGCTTTAATTTCAAGGAGGTAAAATATTGTATGAACGGAAAAGAATAAAGAATATTACCGAAGTCGATGTATGGATAGACAGTTCAGATATTTAGTGTCTGATAATTTTAGCGGTGATGCTGCAGTGAATTTGGGTGGTATCAACTTAGGGCCCATCCTCCTGTTGATCGTGTAGAGATATTTAGTGTTTCATCAACAGCAATAAATCACTTAGGAAGTCGAGAAATTCATGCAGAAGTTGAAAACGTTTTATTTCTTATCATAAAAATAACCAGGAACTTGAAAAAGGTCCCGTTCTGTGTGCGAAATGATGAGTGACTTTGAGGACAGCATGAATGTCTGCTAACAATGCCGTACGGCTAAAAAGAGATGGCTACGGATCGCGACCTAAGTTCAATTCATTTCTCATGCCGGTGATCATGGACCTCTGCACCCTTATCTCTGGTGGCTGCTGATCGAGCCAGCAGTGTCAACCAAGTTCACGGGAAGTGTGTGCGCGTTTGTTTGGCTTGGAATTTTCCCTTGTCTGTGAGAATATCATCAAACGTTTGTGATAAGTCTATCATGGCACCGGCAGAACCACACAAATCTGCATTTTTTCAAAGGATTAGGCCACTGACAACAGTTGGCCTCCAAATTTAAGGTTTAATTTGACAAAATCGTTTGCTAAGAAATCTCCGTGTCATGGATCGATCACTCACACAGGTTACTTGCGAAGTCTCTGCGTCTAAATCGGGGACGGATTTTTTCCTCACTTTGTGCGACAATGAGCAAAATGACGAATGATTTAGTGAAAAATAGGCTTCAAATAAAATGAATTCGAAACGGAAGATCTAAACTGGATGCTCCCTTTTGAATATTCAGTCGGTGTTAGACCAAAAAGTGCTAAATATATTCAGAACCAATTGGATCCGTCATAAATCATGGTTCACCAAATCCTGATATTGAAACGTTGATTTGGCCGCGGAGAAACGTTCGCAACGCTGGAAATAGGTAGCGATAGCATGTTTCTGTAGATCCCGATACAGTCTGTCCATTGGATTTTCCACATCGTACTCACTTCGGTTCAAAGACTTGGTGTGCGCAGTCAGATTAGCTTAGCTTCACTGAAGGCTAAATTCTCCCTGTCAGTATTGTTTAATATAGGTTCAAAACGTGGAGTGGGGTCAACTGTATCTTTGGTGGTTATCAAATGTTTAGTGATTGATCACCACAAGTCACATCAAACTCAAGAGATGATTGAATGGGACAATAAAATGGTCCATCTATAGAAAAAGGCATTTCGCAAGTTTTACACAAATTGCGTCCAAACGCGGCTTAATAAAGACTTTATCATCGTGTCAGGAGTATTTGCACGCCAGACCCCTCCCGGAAGAATAAAGCTTTCTTCGGTGCAACACTCATTCGCAACGCTTATTCAGCAAAATTCAATCACATCCACAGACGACAAAAGCTGAAGTGTGAATCAACCTATAAAGCAGTGATGAAAGCTGTATTCATCAGGTTGGTCTTCAACGGAGACTACATTCTCAATTATGTGCGTCACGAACTCAATTGAGTCATAAATCGCACATTCCCAGCCGAAGAACATCACCTCTTCCCAACCATCCGAAAAATCATTCTTAATCAACGTGGATATAGTCGGATGTCACAGTGTCTCGCATCTCATGTACCAGTTTACCTGTAGCCACGGTGACATTTACATCGACAGAACAGACCGAAGACTTTCACAACGGATGTCCGAAAATACTCCCAAATATCACAAAACAAAGAATAATTATCTTGATCGTGACGTGGAGTCATCAACCGCAGAACTTTGGTTAAGAACCGAACACATAATTGATCCCATTCCGTGTTTTAACCCCTCATTACACAATACTGATCGGAAGGTTTAAGCCTTCAGTGAAGCAGTGCTAATCCGATTGCTTAACCCAACCCAACACCGACTTTCCATTTGTTATGAGGATGATGTCAATTGTGAGTGGCACTAAGTTTTACCTCAGTCCGTGCACAGTGATCTATCCAAGTACTGGTGCCATTAAGACAGCTTATCGTGCCCTGTTCCATATTATGTATTCAAATAATATGCGCTTTGATCACGTCTAACTTTTGTCGCACCGATATTTTACTCTTAACAAAGATTCTAGGAATGAACACTTTTAACTGAATTTTATGAAGCCAGTTTTTAGGTTACACTATGCAGCGGAATTGGTTTTTATGTCGTGTAAATCACACGTCCCCACTCTCTCTCCCTATTCATAAGTCTAGAAATATATGGTTAACGATGGCATTTTTCACTTGTTTTACGTAAAAGATGCCAGATTACTGTCACTCCAATCACAATCGTGCACACGCACTGGAAATGAATATTGTTCCTCACAATGTGGTACACCAGGCCAGATGGATCGGGCGTCGAAGACCTAGTCTAAGTTGCCCGGAAACACCGAGTCTTGAGCAAAGTGAGCAGTCTTTGATTGCGTAAATTTTTGCCCAATTAAGTAATTGAATCCCTATTCCATTGCTCAATGCCACACTTATCATAACTGGGTTTTCAGTTCGAAGATGTGCATACACATTCTAAGTACATAATCGGAATTGGAAATAATTTGGCGATGGAACACTAGAGGGTTCCCGTGCTTATTTTGAATGCGGAAAGTTTCGTTATTACTTGCCAAACGCACACCGTGCTGTAGACGTGAGTTAATGGTGGAAATAGCTTGCTTGGTTGAAAAATTTGTCAACAACTTACGATTAGTCGATCCCCATCTCAGGTCAGCTCGATATGGTAGACTGATATCACTGAGATTTAGGTAACAAAAGAACGCCGAGAAAAGTGATTCCACAGCTTTAAAGCATTTCCTTTTTGTCAAACACCTGACTTTCCCGTGAAACTGATTCCGATCGAGTGACGAAGACGTTATCTGAACGAGATAAGTTAGTCTTCTGCCACTCAATCGCCTCAAGGCAATAATACCTTATTTCGGGGGAGTAAAGATAGCCTATAACTTGCATGTCACTAGCTTAGATACGGATGAAATTTCAGATATATTCTTGTCCAGACTTTACTATTTGAATGATTTGAGTATCGCCAATCTGGCCGGTCTGACTAACTAAAGGAGAAATCTCTTCCTATGACGAAAGATATGGTGATAATTCTTGACAGTGATTGCCTGTTTTCATTAATTGGGTGTCTCAAAACCCAGACCTCTCGGATGTTAGCATTCAGGCGTAGCTTTTTTATTTCAGCAAATTCCCGGCAGGAACATGAATATCCCGCTTAGGAAGGTCCGTTGGAAACTCTAACCTTTGTTCGAGTACGAGGGAAAATAGACTTAATGAGGTGCTCTGAAATCATTGGAGTAATTGAAAGAATTTCGATTCTTTTATTCCGGATCACAGGAAACCAAGCCTGGATAAATACACTTGCAATCTTGTGATTGTTGAATATGGTTCTTCGATCGTAAATGTTTCAGCACAATCGTCCGGGCATAGACGACTACAGGACATGGAAACTAATCATTTTGAACCGAAAGCCTACTGTTTTCGAAATTATTTAGAAAATATACCTAAGAGTATTTTGTGAAAACCGAGAAAGATCAAAGACGATGTGACACCTGTGCTTCTTTTGTTCGCTGAGAGTACTAATGAACCGACATTTCGACCAACTAGGACAGTCTTCGCTAAAGCAGTTTAAAGTAGATCATTTCGTATCACATTGTTCAGCTTCATAAGTACTCATATTTCGGTTGACGAGGAAAAATTTTGTTCGGCCAATACAACAACTGTAACATCATGTTCCCGCCAGTCAAGAGTTTGGCTTTGACTTGCTGACACGTTCATGCTCAAAAAAGCTGGCTACTTCCGCCTCTCTTTTGGTGTTACCAGGGGAACCCACAGGTTAAACCTACCCAAAAGTGTCTCTCCAAGCTTCGTTTAGGTACTTGGGAATGTGCTTATTAGTATTATTCGTGGTCATTTTGGAAAATCACATCAGAGTATAGATTTTTGGCAGACATGCACTTCTCAAAAATGGCTTTAAAATGATGCTTTTGTGTACAGTGTTGATTGGTCCGTCTAGAACAATGGTCAAATAGCTCAGAGGCTTGTAGTCATTTGTGACAGTGATAATAGAGCACTATTGTCCGCCTAACGTTCCCAAGTGTTGAATCACTTAATGCAGATCCACAGTCACCGTTAAAGGTCCATCATCTTCTATGGATTGGGTTAATTAGTCTACTCATATCCTCTGTTTAAAGAGTGGAAAAGTAACAAACAGTCAACCGACCAAGTGATATGGCCGACTGACATTCACTTTAGCGAGTTCTTTGAGGCGCATTCTGTTTTTCTCGGCAGTGGTACAATGAAGTGTCCACTTTGGACATCTAAAGAAATAACGTGTTTGAGCCCTTTACAACCTCTGTTAAGTCTACCCGATATCAAAATAACTGTCGCCGCAATGATGATTTATAACGTGTAATGATTCCACACTTCGAGGGACATAACTAAGGACGGTTAGAGAATTCATCGTCATGAACGCAGGTACAATCAAGCAGACGGTTACATGCTCCAGTGAAAGCATTTTTACCCAGTCTGTTGGTGGGATATTGTTCGTAGCTGAATTCAGTAAAAATAAAATGAATGCAGTGACTGGAAAGAACGATAATCTGTTGGAATTAAAGACTGTGTGAGTGAGCTTGGGTTCGAAAATTTGCCTCAGTACAAGATTCTAATAAGCAAACACATGTACTTTATCCATTGCAAGTAGGTCCGATGTGACGAACAAGCTCATTTTCGGTCATTTGTAATCATGCCAATAGACAACATTAAATATGACTTGCTATGAATGAGACGGGACGCGAGTTTGCAGTTCTTCTAGTCAAAATCTGCCTTGTGTAACGTGTCTGCATCTGTGTGTGATGTACAACAATTCTGTTCGAAAGTCTACTGAACTGCGCAATATCAAAAGCAAAAACTACTGACACGACAGATGACTTGGCCGATTGTCATCCTTGCAGGGAGCGATATTCTCTTTAAGCGTGCTCTTTGTCGTATTGCTTGACTAAGGGCCTTGAAAAATTCTAAACTATCCGAGGAACTAAATCACATGATCATCTAATGGATTCAACGGTAAAACTAGAGAAGGTTTTAGGCGAGAACGATATTTTTGAAAGTTCGAATATTACTTTGGTGAATTCCTAATCGTCGTGAAAAGTCCAGAAGCTACATTCGTAAATTTATAACCATCACCGAATTTCAAACGCATAAAAATTTTTCGTCAAACTCGAAGGATATAGTTCTATCCGTCCAAGTGGAAGGACACTTGCTGTTAAGTGATAGCCCATTTGCTGATAATGAACTGCCGGTTTTAAACTTGTGAGGCAGATACGCCCGCTTGCACAGTTGATTGATGTCTGGTGGAGCTATAACAACGTATTCAACCAGTCTGTAAACACACACACATGCGAATAAATCAAATTTAATCATGCACGCACAGGTGGACAATGACACCTAGATTGAAAATGGAATGTTCGCAATCTAAATACTAAACCCAGCTATGAGAACCTTACGAGAAACAGATACACACAAACAACATAATGAGCCGGTTTACGTTCGACCGGGATATCAGCCTCACGCGGCCGATCGACAGAGGAACCTTGGGTCTAATTCTTTCGCTTACACCGACTGTTTACTTGTGGGACCGCCTTCCCGGGTTGTTATACCTTGAGTACTTTGCCAACTGAGGCTGTGGGGCTTCACACTGTGATACTTTGCATCGTTCATGGCTTCGTCCAACTAATACCGCTGCACAATTACTTGTATTGTTTTGAAAACGAACTGGTGCAAAGTTACCACTTCGAATTAAACCTCACCTACCTTGCACACAAGAAAACCAACGCGAGCATCGAGTGATACAAGATTTTGAGACCACGGAATCTTCAACTCAGCGATTATCTACTTGTCCTAGGGTCTCCCTGGAAACGTTAGTAGTTTGCATGGATGGTGAATCTGTGTACGAATCATAACAGTGATTCATGGAAGGTTTCATAGGATAAACAATTTGATGCTCGCTATTCGAACGAATATAATTCCAATCGTTCTGCTGCATTCAAAGGTTGCGAAATTTTACGTCCGTTTTCATAGATCAGGCCAAGAATAACGGAGTCAGCAATAACGAACTTGGACAGTCGAATTCTAATCTCAAGGAGCAAATCTTATCCGACACAAAACCGCAGATCCCAACTTCCCAATCGGAAATGAGAAAGGTCAGTTCAAGTATAAATGGTTTATTGGTGTCTAATTATTACAAACGGGAAATGACGAGGACGGCAATCATGCGTTCCATGGTTTTGCGGTTTTCAGTCATGGTTGAAGGTTTTCAAACTTTATGATGGCTGAACTTGAGGCTCGTATCGCGGATGTCTCATCACTAGTTACAATGGGATCTTTATTGCGTGAGCTTTGCCGTATGACATTGCTATAGTTAAAGGTACAGTATAGCACAGTTCCAGATTCGGTGCTATCACGAATTCAGGCGCGTGCGACGGTGGTTGCTTTAATGGTTGGCTGCAATTCGTTGTCACCGGTCAGTCAAAGTTAGCATAACCTGTCAAATTCTTATTCGGCTCCATGTCTTAGTTAGTCCCAATAACTAATAACTAGTCTTTCATGTGTGTGTAATTTCACCTTATTCAAACGAAATACCACTCATCGAATCTGTCAGTTGACCATAGGCAGCCGTTACTCTGAGCCTATGGATGCAGACGATTTTGAGACGTGCACCACATCGGTGGGCTTTCCGTTAATCATCGTTTTGTATGTATCTTACCAGTCCGTCTTTAGCTCGTATTTGTTGACCCGATGTTCTGTTCCCATGAAATCACGCGCAGTGTGCCTGGAGTCTGAACATGACTGTACCAGTCGTCCCTCGTTGATGGATCAGCCATTTCGCTTACACTGTACTACTCCAGTTTTAGCAATGTGGTCCACGGTTCCGTTTGCACTATGGCTCCTGGAGTCTATAGGATAGGTTCCTAACCAAACTAATATTCAAAACCACTTGGTCCTGGAATTTATGAGAATGACTTCATTATATCATGGTTATTTGTTGCAACAGTTTGTTTGTAAACCGTTTCGGCCCGTAACAAGCGGTTTACAATGAACGCATTTGTCATAGTTAAGTTAGCCAATGGAATTTCAAGAGTCATTTGGTTTAACAACTTGACGGGAGTGGTAGTGGAATCAAACAAATGAAACTCCTCTAAGATTTGCGATGAACAAGAAAAAACGAAAATAATTTACTTTTCGTCAGGATTTTCGGCAGTCTCCCCGTATGATCGAGGAAGTAAGACTTTGAAACTGCGGCGCTTGACTCAAGCTACAGATATTCCTGCCGTTACAGGGGCTTTCCTCTCATTTTTTGTTTTGGTAGCGTAGTATCTCATCAGCTGCGTTGTACGCCGACTTTCATTCTAGTTTCACCCGTTTATCATTGAGCAGCATCTTTTTACCAAAAGCACAGTGTGCTTTAATTAAATCTACCCAAAGCACCTCTAAATGATTGATGGATTCCTCTCAGTGTACATAGTCAGCTGACCATCACTAAGATACCGACTGCTTCATACATTCAATCATCCTATCCAAATTAGATCGTCTAACATACTTTCACGCGGGGTGAATCGTTGAATCTCTTCTTCCGGAATACTGCACAATTGACATTGTATCTTAGTAGTTGGTTTTACTAGAAATTCTTTCATATTCACAAAGTTTACAACATTAACCGATTCTGAGTCCGTCTATGCATTGGGTAATCTGGCCCAACCAAAGAATTGGCCATTGTGATATCGAGGTAATAAAACCTGCATCTCCGAGTGCACCAGGAGTCAGTGGGCACACGGTTTTTCATGCATTGCGATAGTTTATATAGAGTTTCGCCGGCCTGAGCAAAATATATCCGATGAACAATGATATATCACTCCTCCAAAACTCAGATTCTTCCCCGAGGATGACTGGGGCTCGCCAAGCCCCCGGGGTCACCAGTTTATTTGCATTCCCACTCAGGAGGCAGATTACGATATATACCGCTCAGATGGGCGACCCTTTAATTAGACTACACCAGACTGGTATACTGAGTCCGAAACTAGGACTAATGTGGGTTGAGATTGATGGCACGATCGCCCTCCCCGCCAGAACAGGCGATATCGAGGTGTTTATGGTTAACCTGATGGGTCGAGATGTACCCACTATTTTGATGTTCATTTTGTGACTACCACGACTAGAAAATGCAGCTTGACTGATTGCAAGCACTCCAGCTTAAGACCAAGCCGTGGACTTCAGTTTTTCCTCATGTCCTAACATTTAAAGCAATTGGCTGGGTCCGAGAAACTGAATATCACTAGTGTACAGAGTGAAGTGTTTGGGGATGGACAAAACCTACTTGAATGTACTAGTAGATCGCGTGGACCTTTAGCCGGAAAGCATGACCGATTTATTTGAATGATTTTCTATTCTCGATCTAAATGGGCGTTGTCCTGAGGGATATCTTATCGGACTGGTAATACATCACATGTGACAAGTAGTCGCACTCCTTACTCATTCGACGGATTCGGTCTCAGGGGATCATTTGAAACGACAGTGCTCCATCTCACCAGTCAGCTGCAGTGCGCAAATTCCATACACGCTGTAGAATTAAAGCATTTCCACGGTATACACACCATGATGGTAGGTTCTATCAAAAGTTGCAAATATGAGATGTACAGTTCAGATTCGCGGGCCTTTGCCCAACTTTGATTAATTTATGTCCACCTGAGATAGTTCTCTTGAGTACAGGTTATTAGGCTGAACATCACAATTCCGATTAAGGTTCAGTTCATCGAATTAACTTATCTTTTAACGCTTTTCCATTGCTATCTTCTGGCCAAAGTACGGTACATTCAACCTCGGCTTTATTAAGGGCGACAAAATTTGGTTTGAGCTGATTCACACTGAGAATAAATGTAGAGTTTAGCAGCGGTCGTCGAATGTCCTACGACCAGAGCTCGGCTTTGCTAGAAGATGGTACACAACGGGTCAGCAGATGAAACTACAAAAAGACGATGTCCACTATGCAAAGTTGAGGTATTACGACACAGATAAGGGGAGATATATGAGAGGGCTAAAAGCTACCAGGCATGGATGCGAACCAACAGAATAAGGATGCTAAACTGTGAGGAAATGCCGCAGAACGACGGGGAAACTTGTGGGAGTGACTAAGAACCACTAGTTCACTCGACAACAGTAGGATTCAAAGCCCCAAACGGACTGGTATTAAACAGTTTACATGACCGAATCGGCAATAAAAATCATAGCACAAAGACGTCTGAGCCCACCACTATTATTGAGGGTGCATAGCTCGGGTGCCGTGTTGGGTTTTTCATTCGAACAGTCTTAGATATAAATTACTTTCGTTATTCGGTAGATTTCTGTTGAAAACTTTCAGCTGTCTACTTGAACACAGAAAATGCAAATAAAACATCACGGGGCTGACCTGCAATAAAATTACATCAAGAATGTGGCAGAGTGGAATTATGCAAACCGAACAATCATTGCAGGTGGTTCACATTAATATTCCATTCATTCTTCACTAAAACATTTGGATCTCAGTGGTTATCGAACTCAAACAGTCGCAAACCACTGTTTCTCAGATTGTGAGGAATCTGTTGGCAAGCTAAAGACTATCTTATTTATTGTCGGAGAGAGCACATTACAACTTCAGGAATATGTGATTTAGAACCGCCACATGCGGTATTCGTATCTGAGCCCGAAACTTTAGTGGTAAAATCGCGCTGACTTATTCGATAGACAGGTTGGGCGAAAAACCACACGAGACAATTAGCCACTCAAGATTAACCGCAGTAATCAGCAGATCGCAAGACTTTGGATTACCGCCCAAAGGGAACCGATAGACGAATTGGCTCCTAAATAAAACACGAAAACCTGTCACCGTGGCATAGTTATACCTCGAGGTGTTTAGTACGGTTTGACATGTGTTTTGCTCCTTGAAAGTGTAAAGTGGTGTTACAAGACCGGACGACACTAGCCCCGAACTTGATACTGGATGGAGAGAAACTAACGACTGTGAACCGTTTCACTTACCCTGGTAGCTGCATATCGAACGATAGTAGCTCGGCGGTAGAGGTAAACATGCGTGTGGCCAAGGCTCGAACGGCTTACGCTGGACTGAAACACTTGCGGTGTCGGCCTGATATTTCACTGAAATTGAAATGCGGTGTGTACTATGTCGCCGTGTGTTCAGTTCTGCTGTATGGTTGTGAGACATGGAATATTCGTGTGGGCGATGTCCGTCGCTTGGAGGTTTTCGATCAGTGATGTCTACGTAGTATGGCTAGGACTGGATGGAGTGACCGATTGAGTAATGCGGAGGTTAGGAATCCAGTACTCGGTGGCAGTTCTGAGAATACTTTATCTCAGCAAACGAAGCTTAGTAGGCTAAGTTGGTTGGGTCACGTGTTGCGTATGACGAACACTCGTCTGTCATATCATGACCTATTTTGCGATCCTCTCACGGAGTGGAAGAAGCCATGTGGAGGTCAGCAGATGACGTGATAATGTGGAATGAGGAAATGCACAGTGAAGTTAGGTAGAGTGGGTATCTGATGTCTCCGTGGCTGGGGTCGGAAAGACCCGTCATTTAGCTGACTGGAGACACTGAAGGATATGGCAGTGGACCTTGAACGGTGACGATCATGTTGTCATTTCCTATTGGAACAGAATGGTTGAAACAGTGCGTTTGTGCAGCTAGACATTTCTGTTTGTTGCCCACTGCAGCGTCCTTGTCCTCTTCCACCTGTGTAGGTCCACTTCTCGTTTCCCCTGGATATTCACTCTTTTTATATAACAATGTAACCTTGGGTAGAAGGCAGTGGTCAGTGGGGCTTGCCTTTCTGTTTAACGCTGAACGATGATGATCATGGTGATCATAATGATGATGTTGCCGGTTTTACAACTTTTGATGATTGCGGTATACATTTTGCACCTAAACTGCACATTATGACTGGAAAATCTCAGAACGTTATTAAATCCATTGCTCTGTCGGAACTTTAGCTACAGAAATATCACATCTGCAACAAATGCACCCTGTTTATTTGTTGAACACCGAGAATTCGGCTTATTCACATAAAAAACTGATACAAGATGAAAGCCTTAAGTAAGGCTGAATGAAGCTGGGCACAAATTTAGCCATATTCATTCACGCGTGAATTACTCGGCTTCACTTCACTGACGCTCCACTAAGCACTTAGAGCAGACAAGACACCGTGGATAATTGAAGTTGTTTTCGTAGTGATTGCCAAGACGATACTGAGTGAACAAAAATAAGCGAATTCCGATATGGTCGTGGAGAGACTTCGATTTTGAATGATGTGAATATATATGTGCTGTCTTTCATGTTAATGAACTTTATTTTCAATACATAAAGCTTTTCGGGCTGTTTGGGTTGAAAATTCTTCCCAGTAGTGAATTCAGTTTCACTGAGAAAATCCGTTTTTGGCATTATAGGACGGTTTACTAACGAGTAGTCAAGCAACAGAATTTTTGATTAACGAAACCGCGTACAGTCCCTCAGTGGTGATATGCACGTCCGCCTGGTACAAGTTACTGTCATCTGGAGTCTGATAACTTTTAAGATATCCAAGAGCTCTCATAGCTATCGAGTCCTGACTTGATCTCCTACAGTCTTCCCGTCGGGACATCAATCTAACCAGGAAGTATTTAAGCTATACCACCGGTGACAAAATAAGTCCCCTGTAGTCTCATGTTTAGACTGCCTACCACGTGGTTCGACAGACATGAGATTTTCTGCCGACTTGGACCAATTAAGGTGGGATTAAAATAACATTCAATTTGGCGGGATTAAAGTGCATCGTATAAGCCTGGCAAGTATCGATGTTCTAACCCTGATTATTTGTCACGTTATCTGCTGAGGCAAAAACTTGTGGTACCCTAGTGCACAGTCGAAAGAATATCGGATGTCTCAAGCCGTAAGAACTGTGGACAAATGCCCTAAGTGGGTTAAATTGTAGCCAGCTGTACCCTTGGCAGAAAACCAGAACTGCCTTACTAAACAGTCGCAAAACTGTAGGGACTATATCAGCATCGTAAACCCACAAAGAATAAATTCAATCGGCAGCTGCCGAATCGCAGAAGTGAACATACTGCGTGACAAAAGCCTTTATGAATAGTTGGCAAGTCTAGCTGGAGCTCAGCGTAGATCCAGATTCCCAACGACAAATGGACTGAATCAATTTTGTCAAACACTCCAGGCATCCAATCCCCCAGCAAATCTTTCGTGATTTCTTGTACACACCCATCATCATTCTTGAGCTTTAAACCCCACTCGATGCTCCCAACGATCGTCCTACTGTGTAAGAGGCTTTAAACACATAAGCGTATCAAGCAGTCCAAAGAAGCTCATTTGTGCTTCCTATTAAACTTAGGTAGTTCTGCTGACATCCTGACAGTCAAACAGCAGTTATACAGCGTTTTTTCCAAGACATGTTACGGTTTGGAAAATTGGCTTTGACATTAAAAACAATCACACGACAAAAACCGTTTGACAGTAGCTTGGCATCTTTTCCATTATTAGGGCTGGGACGACCAGAAGATTTCAGTGGCTAGAACAATGAGAGGAGAGATCAACTAATTGTAACTGCTGGAAGAAATACCCTAAAGAGGTTATTTGCACATCACTCGGAAGCTGTGAACGGAAAACTTCCAATGAGCTTTTCAGCGTGTTATGGTATAGTGAAGCCCAAGCGAAAAGTGCTTCTCACAATGCCTTGTAGTCATTTAAAACGTTTTCATTTGGCAACTTTTGCTTTTGGTTGCTACTGTTTGCCATTCTAACAATGAAGTATGGGACTCACTGTATTTCTTTTTTTAAGCCATCAATCTTTGTTCTCTGTCGGTTCAAAGCCCTAATCGAAGTGACTATAGTCCACACACAATCCTTATGGCTGCTGGAACTGGAGTCTTTCCCGTTCTCGTAAGTGATAAGTATATTCCCAGGGGGTAATTCGATGGTCACATTTCGGCGAAATTTGATGGGAACGGATGAAACTTTCAGTCACGAACTGTCAGAGTTGTTTGCAAACAAAAATTTACCAAGTTCTCGATACCAGTGGTCATCTCGGAAACCTTTGGCATTCCAGCGTTGAGAACCTTCGACAACCGATTAAGAGCTTGTGGTGATTGTAAAGCACCTTCGGCCATCATGATGGTCAGCGGATCTTGAACGAATGCCAGAGGCTCCGAAACAGCCGTGAAACTGACAACCTTTGCAAGATCTGCTCGACATTTCTCTGTGTTCGTGATCCTAAGAAACGGCCTACCGGCATCCTAGGAACACAGTCAATGAGAGAGTGAGCCAATGATCTCCGTCAAACAGAAGAGAACCAATTAAATGAAGGTCGGTTACCTGTTGCTTGATATAACCTAATGTTACAAGCTTGGAACAGATTGTTTCCTGTAAAGAGTTTGAATTTTATATTAAAAATAACTTATACTTCAAAAAGTCACAGTAAATAAAGTGCAGCTCAGTAGGATGTAAAAAGAAACTTGCCCCACTGAGTTATCCGTTGTTTAAATGTTCGTCCATTTTACGTTGATATGCAGCAGAATCGCGTTTCCTGGAAGCGTACTGCATCTGCACCGACGCGACGCGGACGTCGACGTCAATCACAGACAGCTCGCCAAGTTCTGGTCGGACCAGAATCTGATGCACCCTACACACTGGTTGTAATAAGCCCCGAGACAGCAACGGGAACGCATAACTCTGACCGCGGTAGTGAAGAATCAGGCGACGATGGACGCAGAAATCTGTCGTATGATTTACTCGGTAAGCTTAGAAATTGAACCAATTTCGTTGAACTAAACCTCGTCCAGTAGCTCGCTTGACCTACTGAGGTCCAACCTGTTTGTAAACCACACCAGAATCAAGATACAGGGCTCCCAGTTTACCTCGAAAATGTCGCAGAGACTAACACTTCTGATGTACTCAGGGTTACAGTATTTATAACCTACAGAAGTTGATCGATTTACAGATCGTTTGTAGAATTCCGAAGTATCACATGGAACTGCCTGTTGTATGCACTAGAAACCCCAATGGTATGTCTCGCATCCTAAAATTGGCCCCACAAACAAAGACCTTTAGTTACTAACAACTGCCTGTCATTCGTGTGACATCGAAATCCTACGATATAACTTCCTCACGGTCTTCAAAAGTCACTTTAGCCTTGTTGTTTAACTCATCGAAGTTTGTCTAACTGGGATATCCCAGTGATCAAATGCACTGTGTTTGTTATACGTTCATCAGGGTGGTTCTACTCCGATGATGGTAATGTTGATAGTCCAGTAATCAGAAGGAGTACCCAGTAAGCCCAAAAATTTCCGGTTCGTTTCACCTGGAATGACCAACTGTTGGATGCTAAAAGTGCAAACGAAACTTCCTACGCCTTTTATTTTTGATGCGCATGAGGGACAAGCAATATATATATATATATATGTAATCACCAACTAAAAACGACCGATGTCAAGTTGTGACTTGTCTAAAATAAGCCATACGGGACAGTGAAAAAGGCATTATGGCGCGCAGGGAACCGGTTGCAGATAAATCCTAACTGGGGCTAGATTGTCGGTCCACTTGTATGGGGCACTCTTAGATAACGTCGTGAAACTACATCTAACTTCTCGCTTTTCGGCAAAATAGGTCGCCGAACTGAATATGATAAACCGATCAGCAAGAATTTCGACAAGTTTTCCGCAGCCTTTTGATCGGCAAGTTTTTGACTTAGATACTGAAGGTCCAAGCATCTTCTGAGGGGGCACTATCAGTAGAGTACCCGTACTTATCCAAAGTCGCAGAAGGATTTGACTCCTGACGACAGGTGTACAAACTTGAATTTCATTTGAAGGCTTCGAAAGTTAGGAATCGGATTTTCACGGTGAAGAAACGTGAGGCACAGCCCTTTATTGTAACATTAGGATATGTATTGACGGACTAACGCCCGTCAAGCGAACAGGAGTTATTTCGGTGATTGTTTGGCTGGATTCATTAACTCTTCTTGAGATTTCTAAAAGTATCCACTATACCCCTCGACCTTCGTCGAATCGAAATTCGAAGTTCACGCATACTGGACCTAAGTCCTGTGATTCTACTAACATGAACGACTGACCAAACGACATTTCCAGCTCAACAAATGGGCGAAATCAAGGGTGGGAAACACATCCGAGATACCCAGTACGTAACCGAAGGCGGTAAATACCTACTACTTAGGAAAACATTGTCGAAAACGTGTCAAGTGGTATCTAATTCACTTGAGTCTCATGAGCCAACGTTCTCTTAAGGTACTAGAACGCAGACTGCCGTGGCTACGTTTTCGGTTTCCCAGTGTAGGCAGCACTAAAGAAAGGCTGTCATCGAAAGGTATTTTGTGCCAAGTAACCCAATTGACAGTGGTTACAAGTATGACACAAGTGGTTCTTCCGAGTTACTGTATGGCCTTGCCCCGACTGATCGAGAGTAATTTGAATCCGTGCTCTAAATACAATCAGGTCAGTCGCATTAAGTCTGATACACACTTATTTGCCGGCATCAAGATCAGCATCTCAACATGGTTGAAACGAAAAATGAAATCAGAAGTGTTTAAAATTATACGCAAAAGTCTATTCGCAGTGACCCTAATTACAAACTAGTAGTAGGTACCAGAAAAAAGTCCATCACGTCCAGCCATATTGCAAAAAGGAACTTCAGCCCAACTGACGGACAGTCAGATGCATTATTTTGGTCTACTTGATAGATAAGAGGAATACCACAAACCTCCATAAATATCAACTCATTTCCGTTCTTTTTATTATAAACTTACTATTCTGGACTAAGTCAGATTACTCAAGTAACAGAACTAGCTGATTTTATTACATTTCGAATCCCGACCACAATCAGGGTGCGCAACTGCACGTGAACAACTACCACAACAACAGTCACACCGAAAGGCACGAAATGGCCAACTCCGACTATGCATTCGGCCAACCGATCGACTAACCTATCAATTCTTCAGCTCAGAGAATCTTCAGAATACCAAAACTGCGGAACGAAAGTCACGACCATCGAACAGCACGGCACGATGTCGCCTGCGCAGTTCACGAGACTTGGGGACTCGAATCAACCAACCACACCGTTTGGATTTGAAATCACTTGTATTAACTGGTCATTCAATTCAAACGGTTAACATGGGAATTCGCACCGGAATGGGGCGAAGTGCCGGTATACCCAGGTAGGACCAACGATGAGATGTTATTTACCGTCTGTGTGCCTAACTGCTTCATAGACGCCACACCACGCATTAAAGTTCAACAAGCAGTCTTGTGGGTCTGTTCGTCTGGGTTCGTATTCCATTTTGGAGACGGCAGATATACACTGCTAGTGAATTCCAGATAGGACCAGATAGTCGTAAATTGCCTAATCGTAATTTTAGTCTTGCTACCGCACGTATAACATCCGACCCCTCATCAGTCACACTGGGTGATGACGAGTAGTCGACAGACCGAGAATAAACGGGCATTGCCCAAGGCTATTCAGCGGTGCTTAAACACAAATGATCGCAAAGCTAAGATTTGGTATACGATATTGGGGTCCCGGGCCAAGTCAATCAAACAGTCCCGAATTTGACTAGATTAGGGTGGCTGGCACATGTTAGTCATGCCTTCACACTGACTTCGTCGCTGCATGCTGTTCTCCGAGACAGGCATTGGCTGAAAGATGAGCCAAGGTGATCGGAATATGACATGCTAAAAAGGTATGCAAACCTTCACCAGTATACGGTCCCAATTAGGTCCGGCTAGATAACCTATTTGGAGTGCACAAGATTTCTCAACGTGATGGGTGGAGACCTTAGGTTTCAGAGTAGGGCTAAAAATGGGGAAGACGATGACTTCATACGTAGTTGCTCCGATGAATCTTGAGCAATAGGAAAATGTGGAACAAACCAAATTATCGTCAAAAAGGATGCAATCAAATTAAAGGGAGATTACTTACAAGTAGGGTAAGAGTATTACGGTTAGAACGGCGCTACAGTACATTCCTAGTTTATAAACCTCGAATCACAGCTGGACAGCCTTGGGAAACAACGACAACCGCAGAAGAGACATACGTAACACTAGGCCAATTGCATTTGGCCCCCAGACCGTATATTAGGACCGCTACAATAAAGCCTACGGTGCTCAAACTATCCAGCTTGATGCAACATTGCTCTCCGGCTACCAAATAACGGGATATTTTCAAATCATCGAAAATATCCACCAGCATCAATCAACAAAGCAAGCCCCACAGAACAATGCCTTCTACCCAAGGTTATATTGTTACATATAAAGAGTGAATATCCAGGGGAAACGAGAAGTGGACCTACACAGGTGGAAGAGGACAAGAACGCTGCAGTGGGCAACAAACAGAAATGTCTAGCTTGACAAACGCACTGTTTCAACCATTCTGTTCCAATAGGAAATGACAACATGATCGTCACCGTTCAAGGTCCACTGCCATATCCTTCAGTGTCTCCAGTCAGCTAAATGACGGGTCTTTCCGACCCCAGCCACGGAGACATCAGATACCCACTCTACCTAACTTCACTGTGCATTTCCTCATTCCACATTATCACGTCATCTGCTGACCTCCACATGGCTTCTTCCACTCCGTGAGAGGATCGCAAAATAGGTCGTGATATGGCAGACGAGTGTTCGTCATACGCAACACGTGACCCAACCAACTTAGCCTACTAAGCTTCGTTTGCTGAGATAAAGTATTCTCAGAACTGCCACCGAGTACTGGATTCCTAACCTCCGCATTACTCAATCGGTCACTCCATCCAGTCCTAGCCATACGACGTAGACATCACTGATCGAAAACCTCCAAGCGACGGACATCGCCCACACGAATATTCCATGTCTCACAACCATACAGCAGAACTGAACACACGGCGACATAGTACACACCGCATTTCAATTTCAGTGAAATATCAGGCCGACACCGCAAGTGTTTCAGTCCAGCGTAAGCCGTTCGAGCCTTGGCCACACGCATGTTTACCTCTACCGCCGAGCTACTATCGTTCGATATGCAGCTACCAGGGTAAGTGAAACGGTTCACAGTCGTTAGTTTCTCTCCATCCAGTATCAAGTTCGGGGCTAGTGTCGTCCGGTCTTGTAACACCACTTTACACTCTCAAGGAGCAAAACACGTCAAACAGAGCAACCAACCTCGAGAACCTATCTAGTTCCCGTTGTGCATGGTCCGCAGACTCGAACAGACACGTCATCTGTGTAACCTAGATCACATAGCTTCCCTCTATTTCCCAGTTCGACTCCTACATCCCAGAGACCTCCTAAAGCACCTTCCATCACCTCGTCCATGACGAAGTTGAACAATAATGGAGAGATACAGAACACCCTTGTCGAACGCCACTAGTTGTTTCGAATGAACTTTATACTTCACCGTAAACCCTCACGCGACCGTAGGTATGCAAGTACAATGCTCGCAACAGGTTCACAAACTTCGTTGGCATACCGTTTCGGTGGAGAGCACTGAGTAGTACTGGTCCATCCACGGAGTCGAAAGCCCCTTTCAAGTCGAGGAAGACTACGATCGTAGGGCGGCGGTGTGTGTGCGCGTTTCGAGTATCTGTCAGAGAGTGAATATCTGGTCGACGAAACCTCGATCTGGACGAAATCCGGCCTGCTGTTAGTGGATTTTACCCTCGCGAACAGGGGACAAAGAAATTTGTTTCGGGACAGATTGAATAAACGAGAGGGAATTTCGAGCAGTAACATACTTACGAATACCCGCCCCGTTCGATGCAATGGGCAGTGCGGTCTTGTCGTGATTATCCTGCGCGATGACGAATGAATTGTGGAATTATTTGTAGATATGTAATTCACGGGGATTTGTGGACAGGTGGTGTTAGGGACCCCAACCACCAAGCGATCAGAATGAAAATATACACCTCCGAATAAAGTGGGTTAGAGATATGATCATAGTGTTTCGCAAATGATGGTAAAAACAACAATGGGGAAGAACGAGCCATCAAAAAACTTATTCGACAACATAACCAGTACAGCGGAGGCCTAAATCAATGAAGTCAACATCTCTAAGTGAGTGAAGTCTGTGGTGAAAGCTATCGGTCAAGAAGTGGCCCGTGACCCTAAATTGCCCGTTGTAAATCTACTTCAGAAGGTGCGTATGCAGAATATTTCCCCAAAGCAAGCGATCCCGCCTCGCTTCATTGGTGAAATGTTTTTATGAAAATCGATGACTACAAGATTTCGCGCGTTGCGTACAACAAAGAATTGTTCATGACGGTCTTTCCTTTCTAATTTGACATTCCAGACAGTAGCTACCTATGAAAATGCGCACTTTGGACCAACTGAAAACACTCCCTGCGTGGATACACCCCACAGTTTCCACACAGCTAATATCGCAAATTCTTTCGAAACCCGAAAAACAAATGGCCAAGCACAAGCAACAGCCCACGCGCTTCATTGAAAACTGTCTACTGAACAGACGCAGAGTACTTTCGTCTCATTTCTTATCTTTGTACTTATATGCACACAGACTACTGAAAACTCCGGGGATCTGGAAAATCCTCTCAAGATCCGGCTGTATCCACTGGTGCTCCTGTAAGATTTTAGTTTCTTATTAAATAAATTATCACAATCTTCAGACTGCATATTCGAACCAAAGGTATATTTTTTGTTCGAACAAACGGTCTCATTTATGAAACAGTGTAAAGTTTGATAGTAGCGGGCAACAAAATGCCAACATAAAGAATAAGTTTCAGACAAGAAAAATCAGCCATCTGTCAATGAAAGCCACAGCTACCAGGTGTCCGTATTTTTCACTGGACGACTAAGCGAACTGTCTTAACGCGCACAACTAGGGACAACTGGTTTACATCAGTTTTTGGGTCGCGCGCCTATAGCTGAATATGAGACTTGTTTAAAATCTATTTCTCGGTTCATCTGGAACTGTTTGTAGAAACTTTGTATCAGGCAAACCTAAAAGCCAACAAATAGGTAGACGCATTGCCAGTTAATAAGGTACCTTGATGCTATTCTATTGTTCCTGACATTTCCTGATCAGAAGCCCGTAGAGGTCGAATTTGTGACAGATTTTTCGTTAATAAGGCAATTGAAAATTTGCGCAAAAGCTAACAGACGGATAAGAAACGAGGACGAAAACGAAATGGTGAGTACTTAAACAGTATTCTATACAATCAGTAAGATAGTTCATCCCGGGGGAGTTAGTCATGCAACGATGCCACAAACGAAGTACTCTGATGTGCCTGTGAGACTTAATCTACTTGAGCGACTGATTTTGATCAGTTGCATTCTATGGTCGTTGCTTGATAAATACTTAACGATCCCGATGGGGTGTTTACGGAAATGGTTGCCTCGAATTCTCATTCCTAACGAAAACGTCACTCCATCGAGCTCGTTAAGTTTTTGCGATCCCTAACGTTCCATTGATACGCTCTGGTGTTGGTTGCTACCACACTGGGTTCGTTGGCTAATGAGCATGATACGTATATCTTTCCATCAACATTTGTAACATGTTATATGTGGCGAAATGGACAATTACGGGAGAAGCCGCGTGGACGGCAAGGCATAACGTAGCAGCAACTTGTCAGTATTCGAACATCTATGCTTGAATCTGTCGGTTTCTCACGCTCGCATATCTCGAGACCTCGACGTCCACAACGAATTTTTTTAAATCGGCTCACAGTCCTGATCTGGGTCATTATTTATTTATTCCTCAAACTTGTGTACAAGTCAAGGGCTATCGAAACAACGATTCAAGAGGAGAACGATCAGGGGGAACAGTGTACAGTTCACCGCACATATGATAGCTGTTCCATTCCCTACCTCTACATCATCCGCTGCCCAGCAGCGTCCAAAAATCGTTAACGAGCCCGATGCTACTCGGATGCCCAAACAAATAAAAATTTGACTTGGGATTCCCACCCCGCGCCTTCGGCCAAGGAATATGATGAACAAGGAAGTAAGACAGTCTGAGAGTCCTGTAGCATACTGTTAGCGTTCCGAGTGTTGTTCAAGGAAAGTGGTTCGTTCCGAGTCTAAGACAATCACCCTCGGAAATGTTGAGGCCTTGCAGACTCGTTGCAGCTGTTATGGAGTATTTCATTGCAAGCGTAGTGATGGGTGAAACTATCCAGTAGATATTACCCCATGCAACATAAACAATACACAGTCGAGTGACAAATAAAGAAGATAACGGTGTAATTTTCAGTATTCCGTAGGAAGATTCTCTTAAAACCAATATGTAAATATCACAGTAAGTATTACAGTTTCCAAGGAAGGGGTTGAAGAACGTCGACACCTATATACAAGCGTCACTCAGAAGACATGACCAAAAGATCATTCAAAACAAGTGAAACAAGCAGAAAGAAATGTCTAACGTCAGGTTTATCCGAACTGTTTGCTTGCCAAGCGTTCCACCTTCTTTGTAAAACTGGATGAGCAAATCGGTTGTTGACGATCAAAGAATGGATTCAATGCCAGCTGGAATCAGAAAGCATGGTATTAAACTGGCCATTGAACTGTTTGCACTCACCTTTACGTAGGCCTCGTAAACATCCTGGAAAAAATTGCGTATACGGTTTTCGTTCTGTTCATCATGCAATAGGACGAATCGGAGCTCTTAAACGGGTATAATGGTTAAGGGATTTGAGTGGCTGTTCATGACTGAGATAAACCTCAAGTGAGATTTTTGAAACCGTTAAAATGTCATAAAGTGGGAGGTTGTAGTCTTGGGCAGATGCAACATGAAAGGTCTCACTCCTTTTATGGAAACATATAACTCTGAGAACGATGCGGTCAGTGAGGCTTGCCCTGCTGTTTAACGCTCAATGATGATGATGATGATGATGATGATGATGATGATGATGATGATGATGACGATGAAGGGCTTCACGAAGGTCCACCATGCAGAATTTTGTATGACTAAGTCTGTGGATGAAATCCGTTACCGATTGAGCGTGCTAGTAGTTACTAATGAACGAATGAGTAGCCACAAGTGGATGATAAAAGGGGCTTTCCCTTGCTGATACTAACTTGAGAGTGAAGCCCTCAGACGGTAGTACAAGAAAGTAACTTTGTACATGAGCATATGCCTGCCAGACAGACAACCTAAGTGCAAAGGTTAAAGACCCATTCCAAAATCCAAAACGCCGAAAAATGCAACTGGAAAGATGACACCGGGAATACCAACGGAAATACCTGAAAGGCAGTCGGGGTGACTCAGGAAAGAACTAAGTACGGGTCAGTTAAAATCCTGAAAAAAAAATATCTGAAGCATGATCACAAAAGTCGAAACACCTGTGTGGAATCAATAAGCGCAGGTTATAATTCAACAATTTTCAACCGAAAAAAAACAAGGACAAATCCAAAAATCAATCTACCAAAGGATACTTCCAGGAGTGACAAATGCCGAAACAATCCACTCGTTGAATTTATCCACCGTTTTCAGAAATGTGTTTGTTGTCAACCACATCTGATCATCGATCACATCCAGTGCAGCATGAGCGACGTACTGATTCAAATAGCGATACTCCTCGGCCTAAATGTAAGCACAGTTCGGAAAACCTAACAAACCTTCTCGTTAGTCTTTCCCAAGGCACAATAATCGAACTCGAACAGTGCTTCATCGTTATGTCCAACGATAACAAAGTAGTAGCGACCAACCATTGTGAACTGAATACTACCCGGATAAAAAGGAACATCACAGAAAATTAGGCGTGCAGTCGGTTGTAATCTGACGTATCACACCAGACTGTGGATAAAAACAAGAGCAAGAACAATTAACATCCAGAGTTACTGAGGACAGACAACCATCCACCCTAACCATGTTATTAGCGTGGATAAAGAAACGGTTGTCCGAGCTGAGTGCGAGGGGGCGTCTGGTCCCCGGAGCTCTCGCCAGACCAACTTCCCCAACAAGTAGGTCAAAAGTGATAGACAAAGTCTCAAAAGCAACAACAATTTGGATAATAATTACAGCATTCAAGCCACCAACTTCAATCCTTATCCGTATCCCTTAGTGTCATTGACCAATGGCAATCACCATCTGCCTGCCCACCAAGTGTCAGTGTCGCCAGCTAGTCTATATTCATATATATACTAATTACAATATATATATATATATATGTATGTATACACTGCAACAGTTTGGAAACAAGCATGGTACCAACGCAAAGAGTACACAGGACTATGAGGAAAGCGGGTATGTGAGAGTACAATAAGCAATAAGATGACACACTGTGTATCTTTACCTTATATATCGTGGTTGTTTTGTTTAGTTTTTACGGAGCACAAGTTCTACAAACAGGCCACAAGGCATTCTGAGCCAAATCTCTCAAGGTCTCCAACTAACAACAATCCTCATCTCCGTGTCCCCAACCAGGAAAGCGGGAAGCACCAACCGAGGTCAAAACCGAAACTAGCTTCTTTATATCTCTAAGTCAAGTCATAGCCTGATCGCCAAGTCTTTTCTTTACCCTTACTCACCATGTGCAAAAACAGCATCATCATCATCATCGTTCAGCGTTAAACAGCAAGGCAAGCCTCACTGACCGCTGCCGCTCCCCAGAGTTACACGTTTATATAAAAAGAGTGAATATCTAACGGGAACAGGGAGTGGACCTACACAGGCGAGAACAGATAAGATGCTGCTGCAGCCAACACACGAAACACAGTCTAACTGTACAAACGCACGTGTTTTCAATCATTCCGATTCGATAGAAAATGACAGCACGATCGCCACTGTTCACGGTTCACTGCCATATCCTTCAGTGTCTCTAGCCAGCAAGTCGAGTCTTTCGGACCCCAACCACGAAGGCGTGAGACACCTACTTTACCTAACTTCGCTGTACATTTTCTCATCTCACGTTGCCACGTCATCTGTTGGCCTCCACATGGCTTCTTCCATTCCTTAGGAGGAACACAAAATAAGGCACGGTATGGTAGACGAGTGTTCGTCATGCGCAACTCGTGACCCAACCAGCGTAGTCTACTAAGTTTCCTACGCTGAAACAAGCTATTCTCAGAAGTGGCACTAAATACCATATACATATGACCATCACCTGGTCCATGACGAAGCTGAACAAGAATGGAGAGATGGGACGCCCTTATCGAACGCCACTAGTCACTTCGAATGAATTTGACAATTCAAAGTATACCTTCACACGACCAAAAGTATGCAAGTACCAAGCTAGCAACAACTACAAGAACTTAGCTGGCATACCACTCCGATAGAGAGTACTAAAAAGTCCTGTTCTGTCCAATGAGTCGAACGCACATTTCAGGCCGAGAAAGACTACGATCGTAGGGCGTCGGTGCGTGTGGCGCCTTTCGAGTAACTGCCGAAGAGTGAATATCTGATCGATGGAACCCCGACCCGGACGAAATCCGGACTGCTGTTCGCGGATATTACTCTCACGAATCGGTATCAAATGGCGCAGCATTGTCGAAGCTAACACTTTAGCAACTATCGGAATTAAATTTACCTCATGCTGGTTGCTACAGTCACTCCGTATCTGGCGGGTGTTGGGTCCCAAAGAATTAGAATGTTGTCAGCCTTGTAACTCAAGGAGAACAAGGCAGCTCAGTTCTACAACTAGGAAGATTTCATGGCTGTTATACTTTTAGCTGACATCTCGCAGCATCAAAAAAATCGAAACACACTAAGCCAGGAGAAATGAGTAGAACAATACAGATTTCGACTGCAAGAATATCATTAATCGCGGCACCTAGCCATAGTTGCTAAAGTCTTCAACCACCACGTTGAGAGGTCTTGAAGATTTATTATCGGTAACCCCTCTCTCCTCTTTTTCTGCAATGGATCCCAGCGCCACTGAGCATGCTCATGCCAATAAACTCGTGCGTCGAGAATGTAAGAAAAACACCTTCCAACCAACTTTAGTAATTCAAATTAAGTACCTGTTTGATCGACTAAGTACAACGATAAGCGCGAGAAATGCGTACGAGAAACCACGCAGCATACAAACAAGATAGAATGGACGATAGGCAAAGAGGCGGCGCAACCATACTTGTGCATCAGGATCTCAAGCATTGTGCAGACAACCTTATGCTTCGCCAAGCTTCTGTATAAAACGGAATGTAAGCTGTGCATACACAGAACTTCAACTATGATTATCGAGAATACCAAACTGTTTGGGTTTGATAGAAACATCATTAGCCTGAACTATGAAATTTATAGCATTAATGGACTTCAACTTTCCGGATATCAACTAGGAGAACGGAAGTGCCTCAAGTGAAACTCCGGGAGAGTCCTACAATGACTGTCTTTACATAGTCTGGCCCAAAATGCAAGGCAGGATATTAGGCATAGACTAGGGCAATCCTTCTCACTATTAGACTGTGATTACTAGATATCAAGGGGATGAGTTAGCAACCGATGAACCCCTAGACAAGTGACCACATGGCAATTAAGTTTGTGCGTTTGGTGCTCAACGACCAGCCAGCTACGGCATGTCAGGTGTTATAGTAGGTTCAGGGTTGAAGAAACGAGAAGGGCTGTAGCATCGATGCCCTAGTTACCGGAACAAGAAAGCCGAACCGTAGAAAGGCGAGCAGTCATTAAGGGAGGCCTTATCAGGCTGATGGGGAAGTCTGCCTTTCTTAGGGTCATTAAAAGCAATTGTCAGTAACCTAAGTGGCGTCCAGAAATAAGGCGAACAATAAGAACTCGAGAAGTGTGGGCAAAGCGGAGGCGTACTGTATACATCAAAAGTACAAAAGCTACAGACAAGTGGGCAATAGGGCGCAAGTGCTCCAACGAAAAAATGCTTGTCTGAGCGCAACCTAGCAAGGGATATAAAAAAACGCAGAAGCACTATGCGTACGAACAGTGTAAGAAAAAAAACAAGATTCGCCGCAAAAGAACGACCGGGCGGGAACCTGGTGTTGGACGAGTCCGAATAGGCAGAGGTCTCTTAAGGGACGTTCAAAGGTATTTTCCGTTCGCCGGATGAAACCCATGTCAACCTAGGACTCCCGGAAGCTGCACAAATCCCGGAGCCCTTTCCAATAGAGGAACAAGTTGCGACAGAGTTAAGCAGGCTAAATTAAGTCAGGATGGGATACACCCGGTGATCGCTCGACCATTAGCGGAACTATTTGGAGTCAGTCAGACAGCTCTACAATGCACCCATCAGGGAGGGAAAAGCACCTGAAGAATGAGAAACTGCGACAGTAGTGATGCACAAGGATGGACCTGAACAACAGCCGGGAAACTACAAACTGGTGAGTCTAGAACTAGTCACATGCCAGTGCATGGAGAGCATCACCAGAAAGTAGATATGCGAGCAACTAGTGAATCACAGTACTATTTCAGCATCACAGCACGCATTCATAGTACGAAAGCTTTGCGTTAAAAGACACTTGCTTCTTCTGAATGACATAACGTAACGTCTAGACAAGAGCCACCGGGTCGAGATTTGCTACGTGGACCTTAGAAAGGCTTTCCACTCAGTCAACCATGATCATTTGGATCTATTGTGTTGCCGAGTTTGGGTTGATCTACACAGAGACTGAAGCACAAGACATAAGCACTGGAGTCGTACGATAGCACAGGAGCACAGCCTGCATTCTAGCAGGACACGAACACACTAAGGTTGGAGACAATAATTCGCGCCCGAGTCTTCACACGCCGTAGGCGCACAACGAATGGAATGGGACTGCTGCTCCCTTGAACAAGCAGCTGCACAGAACAGAAAACGGCGCGGAATACAGACAGCTAGCTCAACCAGCTAGCGGAAGAAAGAAGAAGAATACAGGACATCGCCGCACGTTTATTGACAACATACCAATGCAATTCTGAAATCAAGTGATCGCTATCGTTTATATAGTTGTGTTGGGTTGCCTTAGCTGATACGCAAAATAACCAAATACAAAACCAGTTTTGATGAATTTTTGCGGATATATAAAATTCTCCACCTCGCAACGTTTAAAATAACACCACTTTCGAAATATTGCAAAAATGGTAAGTGTCTTTGGAAGAGCAACGACAGAACTAAAATCTGCGGTACCAAATACACTAGAATGGTCACTGACCATGACTAGATCAAAAAATAAAATTAATGGGAAGTATAGGGACTAGGTTTACTTAGGTAAACACCCCTCTCCGGAGAAGGATGTCTCCCGTTAGGGTTGGAGGGCACACGAGGGTCCCGCGACATACAAAGCCAGGTTCCCCAGAGATCGGTGCAAGGATCCGCAATCTTCCTCGTAATCATCAACGACCTAGCAGAGAGCTATAGGCTTATTATGTTAGGTAGCTGGTGTAGACCTAAAGGAGGAGATGGAGGCAATCAAAGCTGGTAAAGTAATTAGGAACTTCCATCGAACCTGCCAGGTGTCCAAGCCTGACCTCTGGGTGAGGGCAAGTAGGGAGTGAAATGAGTGATGACATGGATGTTTTCCAAGCCAAAGACTTGGGTGCAATTATTACGAGCAATTTCAAGCCCTTCAAACAATGGATTGGTGCAGCGAATGTGGCCAGAGGGGTGCACTTCAGGCTCAGGTCAACGACGTTGCGGGGAACCCGAAATTTTGGGACCAAGCACCGCACACGGCGTGTTGTATTCAAGTACAGGCGCTTTGCCTATAAAAGAATAAAGCTGGCCTGGAAAAGAGAAGCTATCACCCAAGAAGATGGCCAACAAGCGGCAAAATCTATGAGAAAAGACAACCTAACTTCGGCATTCTGGCTTTCAGACGCCGACCCAAGCGCAGTGATCCATTTGAGACGTTCAAAATGGTGAATGGCCTTTCAAGCATAAAATGTGAGAAACTGCTTACCGAATAAACGCGCCAGAGGGCAGATTAAGACCGCAGCGGAACCGCACAGAGCGTCAGACGAGGGCCCGGTTCTTCATCAAAAGGGTGATTCCAATTTGGAGCTATCTGTCAGAATTTGTGGTCAGTGATGTCCACTGATTTAGGGAATTTCTGGATGCCTGCTGGGCCGTGGTATACGCAGGGCTGGGATAGTATGTTGCAAGCGTGATCCTGGTATTGCACCCGATACTCTGCCCTTCAGGAATAAAGTGACACTCAGTTTTTGATGCTACGGACACCAGCCGACAACACATCTATCTGGACGTTAGAATGGCTGGAGGCTATATTTCCTTCCTGTTCACGCTGAACTGAACGGAAATGAATTTAGCCATTACATTTTTGCATTCAAAGCATCTCCTAATATGGACGTTACCTGACTTGAAGTTGATAAAATGATTGCTCCTAGAGTGGTCTAAGAGAGAGGCTAGTCGTACACAAAATGCTAGAAGACGTAAACCTGTGATATAGAGAACAACGTGAGTTCAGGTTGATATATTGCTGTGTTCAAGATCTTGAAGCATTTGACGGCTGTAGATCCTGATGACATATTCAGACAATCCAAGAAGAATCGGGCGCGAAATTGCGGTCTTCCCTATCTAGCCAAAATGTGTTTGTAAATGTCTTATCCAGTAGATTCGTCCAGTTTGACACAAGTTATCCTGAAAAGTAATGTGCTGAAGGCGCAATCGCGTTCAAACGTCAATTCATAGGACGAAGTACGAAATATAAGAGGTGTAACAAAGCTAGAATGCACCGGATTGCAAAGCATGTCAAGCGATGAGAACAAATTTCAGGATGATATTGTGAGATAATGGAAGGCAAGCATAAAGGATGTTCGCCCCCTCAGCGGTCAGAAGTTTTATTCCTTTCTCATTTTGGTGGATCTAGAACTTCTGCAGCAAATCAAGTTGGAACTGGAAAACGAAACTGGTAGTGGTGGATGCCAAATATTGTGCATGCCATCGAAGGAACTCCGAAAGTTTGATTGACCTCGTGAGTTTCTCCGCGGTTTTTGAGGTGCTGTTCGCAAATCCATTTTAGCGCTGACAATAAGACAGTCACAGATGCTTCATATTTTTGATTGAAACTATTATCTATTTTGTTGCGCTTTTTATCCGTAGACTTTTTTACCTTTCGACGTTTTTCATTTTTGCAGAACTGTGGTGCCCCTTTAATCAGTGTACTTTTCAGTGCGCGCATTCGTATCAGTGCTCGCTTTCCTTCCACAATATCATACCCTTTACGATTTCTGACATAACATGTTGACGTGAATGTTTTCCTCTGCAATATGCACAGTATTTATGGTATGAATATTGGTTTGATGGATGGTTTCACAAAAGTAGATGGTGGTACCAGAGCAAAGGAAACGGATGAATTTACCAACAAGGACGAACTATGAGCCGCACGAGAAACAAACATCCCTGAAACAAATCGACTCGATTTCTTCGTGGGCCTCTAGACTCAACGAAGTTACTAGGATGCCACAGCATACGGGGTTACCACAGAGGTATACACCGGTAAAAAAATCCGAAAGGGCCAGGAGAGCAGAAAGGCCAACGAGAATAAGGCTTTGAAATAATAAGATGCGGGCAAAAGGCAGACATTTGTGTGACAAAGTGGAGTTAGGTGGGCCGCTCCTGAACTCATGAGTGAGCAGCCAGAGAGTGATTTGCGAAAGATAAGGGGTATAACCGATGGGATATTGGCGAAAAGCAAGAGGGTGCTCCTACACAACTGTGCAGGGCCAGTGATCATTCAGGGAAGTCCGGGACAGTTTCGGTTCAGAGTCGAGCCGAAGGTCTTCCATGGCTTCCTGCGGGCCTTAGAAAAAATAATTGGTACCCGACAGGAGCCGGGGGCGCAGTTTTCTTTGACTCCTTCGAGCAGTGTTCGATTGACCAAAAAATGGGGACCCACCGCTCGGAGGTGCGACAACCGTGGAGCGAAACAGATGAAGGCGGCACATTGTATTATTTCGGACGGGATGTTTGAAGTCAGTAACATGATATATTGCAGTGCAGCAGGATCCGGGTTTGCGGCAATTTTGCCCTGCAATTTTCATTACAGTGGGTTACGATACCTATATGTCTGGGCATGCTTCCGCTCCAACTCTTTGCCTTCCAGAAAATAAAAATCTTCAAACCCCACAAACTGTTTGAAAACAAGGAAACTTGACGACAACACACCGATCCGGATGCTGAAAAAGCTGGAAGCCTAATTTTCATCTTGCGCACATTGAGCCGAAATACACTGAACTAAATTGAAATTCCGTTCTGAGATCACCAGAGTTTGTGCTACCACTAATTAGTTTCACTCTATCGACTTTTCCCTTACTGGGCTCCGGCTCACGAGATCTTTCTCCTACCCTGCAGACCCGGCCATTTACACGCCCCTAGAGAGGCACTTTCTTGGCATACTAAAAACACCAGACCCTGAGGTGCCATTTGTAATTACGCCTTGTTGGCCTTCTCAGTTACTGAGCTTGGGCTCATGAAATCTTCTCTCTCCTGACTAACTAATTTGCACAATTGTGCTTCCTCGGAGGAACAAACCTCCAGCCTACTAGAGTATCACTAGTTCCAATGCCTGTGTGTTAGCGTTCCGCTGGGCCATACGCTTTGCGCTATAGTGCACTCAAGAGTGAGGTGCACCAACGCATTGTCCAATTTGTGCTCCTGTATCACGGTGCCTAGTCGTGTCTGCCAATGCGCATTTCAGTGACGCCAATTTCTGTTCACTCCATTTAGGGCGAACAGGAAGAAAATTCAATATTCAGTCAGAAAGACTCGTTGTCGACCGGGTTTCGTGGCCTCAAACCTTGGAAATGCTTTTTTTATCGGATGGGCAGAGTGTCGGGTGAATTACCAGGCCGGCCACGCACTTCTGTGTGCCCACACGAATATTGCAGCTCCAAATTCGCCTAAATGGGCATCACCAAAGCAAGACAGATTTGTAAGTAAAGTTGCAGTTGGCTAATCGTTTCTGTGTTTGACCGTAGATGTCAAATTAAAAAGCGCGCTGTGGTTGACAAACGTTAAATATGGAGTAGACTGGAATTAAACCGGCAGAATGCGTATTCTAGGTCACGGTGGATTGCAACGGCACGTGTTTCACTGATGTGTTATGGTTTTTCATAGTCCAAGAATAAAAGTGGCAACGCGAGCTTAGGGAGCATGTGGTTGGAGAAGTAATTTATTTTCATTCACCTTACAATTTCATGTGGGAGCGGCAACCGGTGTCGGGTCTCAGAAAAGTGTATTGTAATCGATATCTGGTAATGATGACGCATTAGTTGGATAGTGTGCACCCATGCATGTCTAAGTACCTCTTCCCCCACTCTTGGCCTTTGAAATTGTCCTGTTGTATTAGCCGCTCCTTTATCTCTTTCCATAATGCTTTTCCAATGTTCATCGCCGGTTACCCTTTCCTTTGCCGTCTTGGGGCTAGCCAATTTTATATGTTCGTCGGAACTGGCAACCGCCCGTTTTACGATTCTCTGAGTCCATGAACCTATATGAACTTGTTCGTCTGAGACTATCACTACGTCACCTGCCCTAAATGCGCTTTCGGCACTTAGGATCCACCTTCGGGACTGCAAAGTTGAAGAGCATTCCAGCAACCATCTTTTCCGGAAGACCCTGGTCAAGTAATTGGCTCGCTTTCAACCATGAAGACATCCCGCAATGATGAATAGTGTCCCCGAAACAATCGGTGGACCTCGGAACTAAAGTATCATCGGTGGTCAAGTCCAAGTGGGTAATGTCGTTGAAGGGTGCCAGCATTTTTGAACATCTTTTCTTATTTTCTTCAACCTTAGCTAAAACCACCTCAAGGAACTATTCGTCAAGTATTTGTTGTCTAATCAATAAGAGCCTTAACCTTCGAACAGACCTGATCAAACGTTTCCGTACTAAAAAAGATGACCCGAGTATTCGAAGTCGAAGTGTTATTGAATCCCGAGCTTTGCGGATCAATGGGGTCATCCCGAGAAGTTTTTCCACGCGTACTCCTCGTAGCAAAATCCTTCCCAGAAGTGGCCGAGGGCAGCCGAACCCATGAGAATCATATAGTCTCTAGACCGACGTCGAATTCTGCCACTTTCAACCGCCGGTGGAAAATGTTCATTTCGTGAACCAACTAGCAAATCCCGGTGTCTCGTTGCACCACGATTGCTTTCATGAGTACATCCATTCTGCGATGGAACTGGGGGAAGGAGATACTTCACCTGTGTATGAATTTTCTACCTATTTGACCTATATCCCCAGACCAACACCCACCACGTAATCGATCTGCCTACTGCCTCCAGATACTCCGAAATCTCGGCTTGCTATTTGGCGACGGCTCTTTGGCTCACAAATTCCTTAGCCTTGTGCTTTAAAATATCATTGTCCATAGACTAGCGTCAATAAAACATGAATCGGTACTGACAAGACTAGAAGATCAAAGGGCCCCTGGTAAAATTAAAAGCACCAAAGATTTCACCAGATGCTTACGGGTGACTTCGAGGCCACGTCGCGCCTGTGATTATTTCCTGGGGTTTCCGAGAGATCGCTCTTTCCAGATTGAACGTCTTGATTTTGATTAGTGCTAGAACGGAGGCAAATCCTGAATCGGAAACAAAATCGGTTCGAAATTAGGCCACAGCGTGTTACAGAATGATCAATATACAAGCACAAACGACCCCCCACATGCATGACCCAAGAGGAGAGCCGACGTCGTCGCACAGGAATAAGCACGTGATTCACACGGGTCTCAAAGCGGTGAGTGCAAAAGATGTTCTAAACAAACGAAAGCATGCATAAGATAAATTATGGAAGTCCTTTCTAGGGGGCTGATCTCGCAGGTTCCAATATAAAATGGGTTTTGCGGAGGATTTTCTCCAGCCACTGCTTACGCCGTGTATGAACATCAAGAACAACCGCAAGCAGTGCGCAAGCTCGGCAAACAGACATAGAGAGGCATATTTTGCCTCCAGTCAACGATATCTTGCGGGGAACCCGCGATGTGGCTCCTGTACACGGCCATCTTAAGACTGCACCCAGAGTATTTTGCTCAAGTCCGACAGCCTTACCCGGAGATGGCACAGACGCTGGTTATCAAGATGATAGCTAGAAAATGCCAAAGGCCGTGGCGAAAGACCGCAAAACTTGGCATTCTGGCTCTAAGACGCCGACCCAAGCGCAGTGATCCATTTGAGACGTTCAAAATGGTGAATGGCCTTTCAAGCATAAAATGTGAGAAACTACTTACCGAATAAACGCGCCAGAGGGCAGATTAAGACCGCAGCGGAACCGCACAGAGCGTCAGACGAGGGCCCGGTTCTTCATCAAAAGGGTGATTCCAATTTGGAGCTATCTGTCAGAATTTGTGGTCAGTGATGTCCACTGATTTAGGGAATTTCTGGATGCCTGCTGGGCGGTGGTATAGGTAGGGTTCGAACAGTAATTTTCAGGTGAGCGCACAGAACCCACCTTCATGATATGACACATCACCTGATAATTTTCATTTCATAAGTCAAAGAACGCGCTCAGTTTTTGAAATAACGGACAGCGACCCAAAACAGGCCAATCTGGAGCCTCGAACTGCTGGAATGCAAATATTTCCCTGTTCACAGTGAACTGCACTGAAATGGAGGAAGACAATTCCAGAGTCGATGCTAAATCCAGGCATTTTTATATTTGCCCGCTTTTCATTTTGAGTTGCTATCTCTGAGGTATGGGAATGCGGGTCTCGCCGAGTTTTCTGAACGCATCAAGGCATTTAACCAGATATCGTCCATCCAGAAAAAAGGGCAAATTGCGGCAGGAGAATTTGATGCCCATACAACCAAGACAGCAGTTTTGTAGCTCTTGATCGTTGTTCGGGAAACCACCAGAGGAGGATGGGCGCAAGATATATCTGACCCCGATAGTGGAAGTAATGCAGTAAGCCTAGTGTTCACGCAGGTTTTCTTCAATGTCGACAGCTGCAGACTGAATAACCGTCTGGATACTGACCAATAGGTGGGCTCCTGCCTTCGCGATATTCTCTTTATGCCTCGGAAATCTTCAACCACCGCAAAGTATTTGATAGTTTCTTGCAGGTCAGCGAACTAGGATGGTCTGAATGCTGCTTTCCAGAGCTTTCACTGGTTTCACTCCTTCCTATCGTTAGGCAACAGGGTATTTGGTGGCGTCTTATGGGCAAGCCCGCACTCGTTTAGCAGCATCACTCCCAAGAGCGCGCAACCCCGGGTGAGCAAAATAGATAACTAGGGGAAAGAGATTCCTGAATTGCAGGATATGTACACGCAAAATTTAGACATCTCCATATTGCTGAGTATAATTGAACTTCCAGGCTACTTGCTTACTGCGTCCAGGAACAAACTTTGCAGGAAGGAGCAAAGTGCTCCTCAGCAACTGAATCCTGGCCTTCATGTGGCCAGACCTCTACAGTCCCGCACCATTCACAAAAAATGAAGCACCCCCAGTTGTATCATAGACAACAGTCAGCAGCTACATGGTCCTAAGGGAATCGCCCATGTTTTTGACTGTTGCTCCCTCTCTACCATCATTACTGACCATATCATAAGTTTGCTCACCCGTCCTATGGTGGCGGATTAAGAAAATCAAGAAGGCCCTCGCTCTCGCCAGACGGTCATTCGACCTGGCTGACACAGTGCCGCCCGCTCTAGTCCGCTTCAGCAAACCCGGTGTGACATAGCCTCTTCATTGCTTTCATGTCATCTGGGGTGTTTTTCTATTTCAGAAAAAAGTTTCCAGCATTAATCTCCACAAAAGAGGATCAGTGTGGGATCCAAAATGCCATCGTCCAATAATCCACAAAGTCATTATGAAGTGATCTGTGGAGTGGATTGTCGAAGATAAGTTAACTGTTTTTCGCATGACAAACAAATTAAGCGGACCTTGACTACATATCCTGTACCTCATGCCACATTGATTTCTTTGATCTTGTTAGTCTAAACGCCGATAATGGGAGGGCCATTGCAGTCATAGTCCTTGGCTTGGCCAGGGCATTTCATCGCATATTCCATGAACGGTTGCTGCCAAAGGCCAAACCTTACGAGACAGCAGTTCCGATCTGCTGTTGGCTAATTTCCTGAATCTCCAAAAGCCCTCAGGGAGTCAGTTTCGACGGAACCCTATCCTAAACCCAGAAAATCATTGCCGATGTAATATGAGGGGATGCCCTTTTACTCATAATGATCCCTCTCTACGTTGCTGATGCTTTTCGATAAATACGCTGTAGCACATCTTGCCGATTCCCTGACGACATTATACTTCCGGGTCATCACCACCACCCAAAAAATGGCTGACAGCATGGACAATCTAAACTCATTGGTGGAATGGTGTGGGGAATGTGAGACGCAACAAATGCCAAATCCCTATGACTTGCTCTAAATCGATGGTCTCTCACTGCCACGGTGTAAAGGATCTCGGCTTTCAACACTCATGCTCATTCAACATTCACGAGAAAACGTTTTGACAGATTGCAAAAGAAAGCCATACTGACAGCCTCATACTGACATACTGGCACCATACTGACCATACTGACCATACTGACCATAATGACCATAATGACGATCCGCGTTCTAAGATGAAAGCCAGTGTCCCAAAAATATCACACTGCAGACCACACTTGGAGTATTGCCTAACAATTTTTTCGAACATGCTCAGAGTTGATCGTATTGCAATAAAAAATTTTCAGAGCGCAATCACAGGGAAACTTCTTGGTCCGACATTTAGCCTCAGTTGCACAGAACGATGCGACCTCCTAAATCTCAACCTCCTGTAGCTACGTCGTGTTCAACTGAACCTCACAGACAGTTTCAAGCCCTTAAGGTTGCAAGCGCACACGGCTGGAAATCCCATTCGATTAGCTAGAGGGTCGTCGTACCCATTCAGAAATAAAAAATTATGCCTTGTGATTCCAGAATCCAAAGTCTTTCAGGTGAAAGTTCTTCACAGTTTTTTGCTCTGCCTTATGTATGTCACTGAACCCTTTCCACCCTCGCCAGAATCTAACAAACTCTAAGAGCGCCTTGTCCAAATGTCTTTGCGTATCTTTCTTCATCAATATCAGTGTAGATCGAGCAACGAAGTCTTCCGAGACTTTGGGCTTCACCCGAAATGAGAAGCCCAAAATTGTGCCACTCTAAACCGGTTTCCGTCCAATCGGCTGTTAATTTGCAGGCGAAACAACTAACTCTATCGTCATCTAACCCTTCCACCGTAAACCACCCAACAAAATAACGGCAGACAGTTCATCTCACTCGTCTCTTCAGAGAGGCTCTTTTCCACTTCTCTAGAAGTACGTTTACCATAGCATTTTTTATGAAATCTAAATCAGTTCCTCAGGTGTAGCTATGAATTTATCTATTTGCTTATGTATGCATCATGATACACTTTGTTTCGGGAGTCCAATAACCCCACAACTAATGCTCCCGGCCTATACGTCACTCTCTCAACAAGACTTTACCATCGCTATCGTTGACCTGATGCGCTCAATGCTCCTCATTCCTAATCATGGAACTAGACCAAGTTTTACCGAAGCAAAATTTGACGGGCAAAATCTATCCACATTGTTGGTGTCTTGAAAGGACTGGGGCAAGGTCTCTACTGCATGTCTACGTCATTTGACAAGTTCGCATGATACCTATTCACGCTGTCTTGCCCCTTCACCCAGTTTCTTGCTCGCTGCCTCCCCCAGGATTCACGGAGCTTATCTCCACCCGACCATTCTCCTAGCCGACATTTCCCGAATGGTGGTATCCACATACCCCTCGTTTATGGAGAGTACGAGCCATAACTGGAAGCGGGTGGTCCAAGGGGAAAATGTGAATATGGCATCTGAAAACGGTTGGGGTGATATATTTTAGACTGACAAAAAGCAGTATTTGGTCGCTCCTGCAAGATCGGCTAGACAAGAGATGAAAACGCTTTCACTTGGTGTTGTAGTGGTGTACTGATGGATTTGGCCTTTGTCTGCGCACTCACTAGAGCCGTTTTCCGAGGTGGAGACCACCTGGTGTGTATTACGTGCCCTAACAGACCAACTTTAGGTGATTTTCAAGTGTCGGTGGGATCCTGTCAGCATCAAACTACCTTCCTACAAGTGGTTTGCAACTCATTTTAGTGAAATTTGCACAGCGTTATTCAAGCGCTTGTCTGGAGGCCAGATGGGTTGAGAGGTAAGTCGCCCACAGTTATGGGCGGGTTATGAAGGGAGTCACGTGGGAAGGCCATTTCCATAAGTTGGTTTGAGGTTGTTATTAAAGCGGCAGGTAGGCCGACCCAAGTATTGGAGGGACTGGAAGTGGTCTGCATTAGGAACTGAGTGCTGTTGCTCAGTGAATTTGCTGTTATTAGGTGGGGAACTGGGTTGGGAGCATCATTCACTGGTTCAATACTGAAGCTGGTGGGCTTTCCAGCGTCATGCACGTGACGAAGCAGGTTACCAGCATTCCCGTCATCGTCTCCATTACTGAAGAGTCGGAGGCAGTTTGGGGAGAAGTAAGTCGCAGCTGCTTGTTGTTGGCTGTGAGGGGGACGGAGAGCTGGACGGACGTGTAATCTTATATTCTGATGGAGTACTAACATCTAGTGAGGGAAACCCATCCGGGGAACCGCGAGGTAAAAAGTTAGGGGGGCATTTTGACTTCTCATTTAAGGTTGCCGCTGACGAAATTCTCGAATTTTGATTAGCCTCTCCTTGTATGGATATTCTATTGGCAAAGATTATAATATTTTTGAGTGGTGTAACTCGGCAGTTATGTACTCTCCGCTAACAGACAGTTAAGCGCCAACTCACCAGCAAATTGAAAGAGAAAAGAAGATTCTTGCCGTTGCTGCTTTTCTGCCACCTTGTACGAGAACATTGGTAGTGGGACGTGTTGCCTACGTCTAGTATGCGCAATTTGACCGCTTTGAGAGGTAGACTGTGTGGAACTTCAAAGGCTACCGAATTCTCATCGGCAACAGCACATTTGCAAAGCTTCGTGGAAACGGAGTCTAAGTAGCGGAAATTTATGTCGAGACTTGGAGGACTGCGTTTGTTTCCAATCTCCGAAATGTTAAGATATGGTGGTAATCATGACACATCTTCCATTAGTTAAGAGGGATTTTGGAGGGTGGCTGTTTTTCATTCAAGGTCAGTGGCTCACCTTACGGCTATGTTGCACAAGTCAACGAGAGACACCGAGCAGGAGCTAACCCAGTAAAGGAAATTGTGTCACAAATTACCACTTGTTGCAACCGAATGGGGGGTCCGTGTTCATGGTTGGATCTTGGAATGCGTGCCGAATTTTTCATTTTTATTTGTCGACTTATTTAACCCATGACTGCAATGCAAGCATTGTGTAATTTGATGATAGGCTTGGAAGAGTCGGAAAAATGATCGTTGGGCAATTATTGGCTTAGGCTAGCATCGGAACAATGTATTTTGAAGGATCAAAGTTATTCGTTAAATTATCCCAAGCAGTGTGAATAATACACTGCGGAGAATCAGCCTCTACAGAGTATTCCGGAACCTAAACTATCAGGCCAGGAGTACATTAGTACAGACGAAGAAAACTGAAACCAAGTAGGGATATTATTGTACAAAAAGGATCCGAGTCACAAGATACCATAATACCATTTGTCTTCATGCGGATCCCGCATTACGTTTGCTTGCCCTTAACCGCTGTGACCACTTGTGCGCCACTCTTACTCGGACTGTATGGCTGCAATATTGACAACCATGACACTTGACCAGTACAAGAAAAAGACAGTCGGAAGCGGTAGCAGGTTGAGTATATTTGGACAGAAGCGTGTGTGCAAAGCGTGCGTGAATAACCTGCAACTGGCGACGGCGCTTGGCGGTCACTTTTCGAGAGAACAAGCTATCCGGAAGAGCAGTTCCACTAATATGCATGTAAAGAGCAGGATGGCTTTGTGAGTTCTGGGAAAGTACAGATAAAAGAATAAGTAGTGAAGCCGACATGTTCGTCTGACCTTTGAAACTAATAAACAAACAAATAGAATTTGTGTTAAAAGCTATAAAGTCATTTGAATTGATGTCCACCGAAGCTGTGAACGGGAAATCGCAAGCTTAGATAAAAGTTGGTAAGATGGTTAATCAGTTTTAATTTTATGTTCGATGTTCAGTAAAATTAAGCTAATACTTCTGGCTAGGAAAATAGCTCCTACTCTGCCAATAATTTCGGAATAACGCCGGTCCAAAACTAAACAGATACAATAAATACTCACGACGAGGGGCGGCTTAGTGCAAAAGTACATTCAAAAGCAACAAATAAGCTGCAACTAATCATGTTGGCACCTCCGCTTCAATGCTAATTCTGGGGATCTCTGTTTCACTTGTCAGTCTCAACCCAGGGTACATTTGTGGCCCATTCTCGGCAGCAAGCTGCTAACGATCATGGGCAAATTGTCTCTGGTGTGTTTAAGGACTGTTTTTACATTTTACGCAAACGTTTCCTCTTCATCCCAACTCTCAATCTGTTTTTCCACCAGCCTCATATGAATGCAATCAGCTGTCGCCGCGGCTCCATATTATTTTTGTGCAAAACGTCTCACAGAATCTCATCCTCCAAGTAGTCTGACATAGTCTTGAAAGTATTTCTCCGCCTTCTTCACTATTTAACCTGCCTTTTTTGTTGAACAGGACTAAATTATCCACTTTACTTGACATTTCTCATGGTTTTGATTAATTGCCATTCAAGTGTCATACCCCTTTTGCTCTTTATCGCCTCAACTTAACTCTTTGGCCATTACGTAACGATCTTGACGTTTGGAGACCACGGCCATATTTCGACATCCGCCAATGAATTCCGACTTAGCTGCACGCCAGCAATAGGCATCGTTGGTGGACTTAAGCACGAACTGACGCACAGCCCGAGGCTTAAGAGCAGTCCCGAAATACACTGAATGACCTTGCAAAACGAATTGGATCCAATTTTCTTCAAGAGTAATCCAAGATTGCACACATCTCGATATGCCTTTCAATTTTTGTTACTCGTGTTTTCTTTGTACCAACCTTATACAAATTTCATCTTGCCCTGCGCGTGCCACTCGCAAATCGGAAAGCATGCACTAGCGTTATTTTTATTTGGAAAAAACTGGTCACAAGGAGGTCGAATCCCATATTATTGGAGGCTTATTTTTAATCCTTACGGCGAGTGACAGTGCAAACCTTGAAATAACCGAGCCGTCGTGGAAGGTATTGGTTACCAACGGGCAGGGTGTAGTTGTGACTGAAGGTACATCCAGGAGGAGGATGGTGAGGTATGCGGATGTGTGGGATTTCATTGGCATTGGAGCTGAACGTTTGTGTGTATCGCGGATTAGATTGGGTTGAACTCACGGGGACGATTGAAGACTCAGAACTGGCGGTGTTTTCATGGTCGGCGTATTCACAAGAGTATTGCAAACAGTGCGAAGAGGGCCTCACTTGTTAGTTTTCGTTCAGTGGCTGATGCAATGTAAGCCCATGCCAGAGTTGAAATTGAGCGGCCCAGGGAGAACCAGCGAAATGCGGCATTTGGGAAGGATCTGGGGTGATAGATATTGGGCCAACAATAAGTAGTATCTTGTCCATCTCCTGGGGTCGGTTGAACGGTAGATTTGAGTACCTCCTCATTGGGTATTCTAGGGTTAACTTAAAAGATCTGACTCTTTCGTAGTCTCCGTGGCACCCGTTGTAGAAACAGGAGCCACTTGGGCTTAGTAGACGCCTTGATGGACCAAATTTCACTGGGTTTCAAATGTAGTATTTATTTATTCCAACTTTTGGCGGTTGGCTTACAACTCATTTTCTTCGACTGGGTAAGGTTAGGCGATCTGTCATCTGGGGTCCAAGTGGGCGGTGTTCTTGTGGGTATTTAGAGTGAAGTCGTCTACTGGCCATTTGCCAGTGATGTCGCAATAGCTCATGTAACAAAAGGGGGGTGCCACGTTACCTGATGGCACGGGCTTTGACCGATCGGTGGCAAGTCACGTGAATGGTGTTAAGGAATATAGGAGAGGAATGAACAGCAACCCACAAATGAGCAGGGTGAAAAGCGTCCCCAAACACGTGGCCAACCAACGGTGACATCTCAGTCACCTTTCCCGAAGATAGCAGCACTCCAGGCCCTCCTGTAGCGGAAATTGGATTTGTTCCTCCGGATAGCTTGTTCTCTCGAAAAGTGACCGCCAAGCGCCGTCGCCAGTTGCAGGTTATTCACGCACGCTTTGCACACACGCTTCTGTCCAAATATACTCAACCTGCTACCGCTTCCGACTGTCTTTTTCTTGTACTGGTCAAGTGTCATGGTTGTCAATATTGCAGCCATACAGTCCGAGTAAGAGTGGCGCACAAGTGGTCACAGCGGTTAAGGGCAAGCAAACGTAATACGAGATTCGCGGTAAGACGATCCGTCCAACACCCCCCGGCGAAGGAAAGCCACCGGTGCTACTCGACAGAGGAAGGCGAAGCAGAATCTGTCTAGGACTTGTGGTGGTTTCCCGCCCATCAACTAGTTTGGGAAGACACCGCAGGCCTGCAGCCGTAAATCACCATGCCTAGGTCACCGGCCATCGCAGAAAAAAACTTAGTAACTATTCGGATACTGAACCCCAGAGCCAGGGAGCAGTAGGTAAAAGTGGCCACTTGGGCCGGGTAAAAAGACTGACAGTGCTCTGCACCTTGCTCTTCAGCAGCGGAAACGGGCGGCCCGAGATTGTTTCCGCTTCCAGGCATAACGCTTCTACATTCGAATTGCCGATACATCAGTGACAAAATCGAACCATGCGCCGATGACGGGGAGATAGTTCCGGTATTTATTCCCGTTGTAGGAACAAGGAGGGATTACCCTTCGGAATCCCGGAAAAAATTCCCCGTAAGTCCCTGACACAGCTTTCTTTTCGCATTGGCCCAGTGATCTTATCCGTTGTCGATCCCAAGTCTCGTGTTACATGTCTTCAATATTCGCCCCATCAAACTAACTTGCTTCATTTCTTTATTTCCACTGCTTTCACTCCCAAGTTTTTCAGTGGGAACTTACCTTTTCGTACTTGTATCTTCTTGTCTATTCAATCATTATTTTCGACCCGTACTCATTACCGTTTGGGGATTTCAGATGACAGAAATGTGATCTTGTGGGCTCTTACCTCTACTTTTCCCATATTCCACCTCGGTGTGTTTTGAGCAGTATATGAAGTGTTCTTCCACTCCGTTGCAACTACCATTAGTCCTCCTGTTGCGATCCTTTCTAGCTATTCCGCAATAATTTGCTTCATTTGCTTTTGTTACCCGCTCCGCTATTTGAATTGCACTCTCTAATTCCAGCTCTTTTCAAGGCGTTTCACCGGCCATCATCTTTGGCCTTTAAACCTTTGGATAATGACACTACAATACTTCTGACACTGACGAAGTTATTCACGATTGGCTGACCTTGACTTTAAAGTTCCGCGAAGATAGATGTCGCTTCCATAGGCGCCGTCCCTTTTCAGTGATATTTTTATTCTCTTCGTTGCACAAATTCCTCCACTGTTGGCACGTGAACTTATAAGTTTGCTCGATGCTGCTTTAACTGTTGAGCTTGCACTTAGCACGCGCTCGGCTGTCGCCGAGAAATATCCTATTAATAATAATCTAGTAATAGATTTGGTTCAAACCAACAAGCCAACAAGACTGATGGATTGAATCCAAAAGCTGCACTGGACAATTATTGTACATGTGGGGAGCAATGTTCTCGGTCCACGAGTCATTTTCGGAATGCTAGATGTTTCGATTGTGATAAAATTACACACATTTGGTCAGTTTGTTTGAACACTAGGAGTTTCTATTCTGAGTAAAGCGAAATTCCCTCACCACCCCAACGTTTGCGTCGCTCAGTAATAGCTTTTAACCTGAGGCGTGTTTTCCATTCACCTGCCGTTGCTGGAAAATTTCAACACCCATTCATTATCGATACTGGCAGCATGGACCCTTTCATTCTAGTAACTGTTATATGGCATTCTGTTGCGAAAAAGAAACCTGGACAACGCTGTAAAAGGGCGATGCACATCACACGCTGGAAATTCAAGGTACATGCACAGTTCTCCTTTCGAAAGTGCACGAAGAACCTTTTAATTATTACTTTATTATTATCCTGTCTGTACAATCCGTACTTGCCCCATAATTTTTATTATTGGATTGATTTATTCTAAAACCACAGTAGGAATGAAAAATCCACTGGCTGAGCTTTAAATCAGTGATGATCACATTTCTGTGAGATTTCGCGTGATTCCTTACGGTTTTTGAGGGGCAGTTAGTAATGCTTTGGATCCTTCTTCTTCTAACGTAGTTTTGGAGCAAGTCACATCATCCAAATGAGCCATATCGATTGTTCCTCCTCTGGAAGCTGATGGTAAAACTCCAAGGGTCTGTGGCAACCACCGAGTGACTTTTAATCCGATGCTTCGTCGACAGAAATGTACCACCGAGGAATCGGAGGATAGACTTCCCGGATTCAATGGATCCTGCTGTTTTTCTCAGTTTTACCTACAATATTCTCAATTCCAGGTTCCTCTACTCAGTCGTTTCTGTGAACTGGCTACTAATAACGCTCTAATCTGTTCGCATTTTTATATTCTTTTGCCATTTCCATTGAGCACCTCATCTGGAGTTTTCCAGAAGGTGGATAACCTTGTTATCCAAGATCTGGTTGGAGCTTTTGGTTATCAAGATGACATAATAGTTGGTGAGCCTAACGAATCAGTTCATGGTGAAAGACTCCTTTTATTATTGCAACGCTCTTGTGAGTTTAATGTTGCCATTATTTCATTGAAGCTTGTTTTTAATTAGAATTCCTTCAAATTCCCTGGTTGCCTGATTGACAAAAATCGCTTTAAGCCCAGTCCCGACTGTTTATCTCCGCTGCCAATTGTGCAAAGCCCCACGAACGTCAATGAATTGCGCTCACTAGTTGGCCCCTTACAGTATTATTCAAAATTCACTATAAACTTTTCGCAAATAATGGAATGCATACTTATTCTGTTATCTTCTGATCTCCTTTGCTGGCCCATAACACATGAAAAGACATTGCGTTCTGCTCCGAGCTACTAAAAAAGCATTCTTACGTTGCTTTTCACTCTCAAAATATTCGACTGTTATAAAGGATAGTTAGCCCAGTGGTATTAGTACAGTCTTGGAACAGGATGGCTGTCCGGGTGTTTTTGTTTCAAGCCAGCTTACCACTGTTGAAAAGTGTTAGTCCAATACACAACGTGAAGATTCGACAGTCCGTTGGTCGGTTCAGCAACCATACAACCAACTATTCGATTCTAAAATCGCAGTTATTTCTGAACACACTTTATCCACTATCCAACGAAATCACGGCACAAATCGACTGCAGCAGTGGTGCAACGGTGTTGCATCCGACTTCCAGTCTGTCACACCACAACGCCAAGCAAATCTCGTGCGCTGATTATCTTTCCAAATAGGTTTCATCCTAAAATATCTGCGATTCCTATTGTTTGCTTGGCCAGCCCGTGCCAATTAGCCTTCAGCACCTGACTCGTGAACCCCATTTATCTTTTGGAGCCATTTTAAATGCTATCAAATGAGGATATAATGCGAATACTACATGACATTTTTTCCAAATACTATTCTGGAACAGAGGGGCTGGCAGTTAATTCAGACGAATTTCTGTTTAAACGACCGTGTCGTAACTCCTGTCACTTCGACAAGTGACTTTTCTGATTTTCATTCAGGCTATCTGAGCATTTTCAGAATGGGGGTCAGGGGTTGATGGTGACCTAGTTACAGTCTCCAAAAACTTTAAAAACATTCCCACCCATTGAGATGGACTCCATGGCGAAGTAGAGGATTCATACTGATTCCTGTGACTCCTAATGGATAAATACTAGGCTATGGTCGTCGTCGAGTCATATTCTCATTGTCCTGAATTGCACTTCACAGCCTCGGATAATGCCAAGTTCACCAGTACTGGATTGAAGGAAAATTTCAGCTGTGAGTATGTTCCTCAGTCTTTGATTACTGATAACTGAAGCCAAGTCACTTCTAAGAAGTCCACCACTTGGCTCAACGAAATGGAATGTTATCACCTGATGACGTCACCCAAACATTCATAACCCAATCGGTTAAGCGGGAAACATGTTTGAACTTTAAAATGTGCTATTAAGTCTTTCAACCCATCAACGACCCAAGAACTTCATTGAATGGTTAATAGCTCTTTGCTTCAATATAAATGAAGCTATTGACTCGACACGGACAATTCCGGGCAGGCTGTCCAAAGCTCTAACACTACGGTCAAAAATGAGATGCCTAGAATCTTCCAGCGTTATCATCCGGAGTGGCAATGAGTTGCGACCTGTATCCGAGTTTGTGCTGAGAGCAACTGGGAATCACATGATAAGAATTCTGGATATGGACGGTAGGTATTGCATTGAAGACATGCGGACTAAATTGATTATCATGTAACTGACTTGAAGCCTGTCCGATGGTTATGCTAAGACGGCCTAAATTAACTTAGGTAATCCATAGCTGCCGGACAAAGATTGCGGACAGCAGCTAAAAGCCTGTCCGCATCGATCTGGGTAGAGGCAAAGGCTGGTGGTCACAGCCAATGAAGAAGGCGGTCTTTGTCACTGTAGGAAAACCCTATCAGTGAGTTACATTTTCGGCGAGTATCCATCAAGATATGGGAGCGGCGGAAAATGACTCTGCTTTCGGTGATCGTTTTAATGTACGCATGTTACTGCGCTAAATTGTCGCACAAGGTTATTGTATTAACGCTGTATTTGACGGATGGCCATGAACGTTCTCTTCAAGGAGGATGGCCAATCGTGATGGCGCTCCAAGGTGTATCACCACAGCCTAACTGATACGCAGCGTTGGCCAAAGTTAGATCCTCGCAACGCTCCTCTAATGGTAACATCTTGTGGGGTGCGTAGAATACCAATGGAATCACGTCATCCTTTTTCAAAAATCACAGGCCTTCTTTGTCACAAACTGATAATCTATCACACAACAAAGTTCCGAGGATACTTAAATCTCATCCAACTGCTGAATTGTTAGACATTGAGTACCGCAAACAGACGACTGATCTTATTGACAGCATAACTGTAAATCCCACGGGTACTGTGTAAATCGTCCATCAGTTTCGTGACGTTGGACCCCTGCCTCGGATTCACTTTCCTATTGCCACAATAACGCTTATCACACAACAAGTATAGAACATGAATATAATCGAGACAACTATTATACCACCTATCCACCACCAGCTTCATGAGAAACGCAGAGCACTGAATATTTGTGGACCTTGGAAAATAAGTCAACATTACTGTACCCTCGACTGACCTTTATGTCGTTGGCGTTAGATGACCCTTGTGTAAACACTGGAAACTTGCACTATAATAAGGGCACTGTTGCGAAAGACGCCAGGATGAGCGCAAAGCCAACTGGGACTTAGATCATACAATTTTATAAATTATTTTTAAACGTAGATTCAATAGGGTGTCCACTTTCATATGTGGATGCTCAACTGGGTCATCCAGGATACCAAATCGCAATAAGGCATGCAGTTTCAACTCTGGCCTCTATTTGATATCTTTGATTATGCCAAGTCCTTCAAGACCTCAAGACCTAAACACAAAAGACTTAGGTAGCTCCGTCAGCGGATGCCTAACTCACTAGAATAATTAACCTCAGTCAAACTACATCACACACCATAGGTTGCGTGGAGCCATGATAGGCGGTCGTTCGAACATCAAGCAATTAAAGTAGACAATAATCAGCAGTCATCTTGTCCTGCCATGGCCTGTCGCCATTCTTGTTCCTAGCTTTCAGGAGACTTGGTGCATCGGCAATTCACTGGAAACAATAGCTAGTACAGCACCCTTTTTTCAGACCTTTCCGTTTACCAGTAATCTATTAATCATTCCATTGTCTTTTCTCACTCAGCAGAGGATTCAAGTCTGACAATCTGAGAGGGATAGACCCAGTTGGCAGCCTCATAAACATAAAACGAAGCACCTGCCATCACCTAGAAATATGAAAATGAAACTTTATTAAAACACGTTGGAGTCATGAGTAAACACGCCAGGGACGGTCACGAGCTCCTTTGCGATCTTGGAATTTCGTCAGTGGCTGCACACCGCGTCTACTGAGTATGATTGCCAAATCGTGTGTCGCGTTATGCCCCAAGGTTGCTCTTTTACAAGGGCTGAACCCCGTAGGCATGGACATTTGCAATTCCAAAGTTTTTTTTTGCAATTTTTTCTGCTTCAACTTTTGGCTCACAAGTTTGAATCCCTTCAAGAAAGCCTTTTTTTCTCATGACCATTTCAAACCTACCTACCATAACAACCGTTGGTTGAAATTTACTCCGCTGGTTCGTCATCCCAGGACTTCGACCAGTGCCAGTTCATCACGATACTTATTCCGGATTACTAAACGCCCGGTATGTCTGAAAGAATACCACGATAGCCTCCAGGAGCCCTCACTGCCATCTGCCAAAGTGAATCAGCCTTGCATGATTACCACGGCTGTACTGCCAAGTTTCCACAAGTTTCACCCACCGCCGGTGTATAACTCCACCCAACTTTCGACTGAAAACTAAAGCAGAGAAGTTCGTCAACTTACTCTGAAATACTTCTTTACCGTGCTAAATTCTCAGCCGTATTACTGCTTATTTCTTGACATTGTGGACTACAAATTTTCCTGTTATTCATATGTATCATGGTTGTAAATTTTCAACCTATCTTGCGCATGCTTCTCGAAAACCGAGAAATTTGCGTAATGTTATTGCCATAGATATTTGGAACAGAGTTTATCAGTCAGATAATCGCTGGTTGATAGGTTTCGTAAGATCAGGTTTTCTGTCTAATTGGGAAAGGTTAGCAATTGCAATCGATGCGCTGTTAATAAGCACACAAGATAAAACTGTCCAGTCACTCAGCCTTGTGGATCGAACACGCGTTGTTACACGCCTCAGTTTTTGCAATGTGAACGTTCCCTATGGTATACGTGCTGCGTGCACAAGTGGCTTTGAAGGTGACTGGCCAGTGTCACAGTCACATGATAGCTATTGCTGCGACTATCATTTACGACTTAACCCGTTGGCTCACAGGACGGTCAGTGGTCAGGCGAAACTATCTGCCGTTAGGAATCTGTCATTCAGAGGTTTCCGCAGTCCGCGCTTGTTACATTTGTAACCCTCGTGAAAGATTAGCCTTAGTGCACGTATTTAACCATCGTGCTTAGCAGTCCAGGTCTAGGGTAACTGCTGAAACAATTAAAAATGTTTAGGGGTATCATACAAACTGTGAGTTTCGTCCAATACTTCGATTTTTTATATGTAGAGGAAAGAGCAGTGTTACACTTTGCAAACAAGGTGGCTGGCACTGAATTTATGAATGAGCGGCAAAAGTCGAAAATTTCTACGCCCACACACCAGAAAGTTGACCCAATCCCGGAACTATGCTAGGTGCCATGTGGACCAGTTACGTCTTCAATAAACAAATCTTCCTTTGCATAGGAGACAGGTAATGAAACTGAAATGGAAATTGTAGGTGGCGCTTTAAAACCACTTGGTCTCTGTAAAATCGCACGGGGACAGCAGCCAGTTATAAATTCAAAGGGAAGAGAAAAAGTTAAAGTTCACAGATTCTTAAATGAAACTGGGCGCCTTTGATGTTTGCAAATGCGAGAAACCGACAGTGGATTTGAATTTGCACGACGGTCAGGACAAACGCTGGGTCAAACGTGACAGCTGCGGACGGTGGACACACTGCTAGTGTGTATATTGCTTAGAATTGGAGGAATTCATTTGCTTCCGTTTCGCAGCACTTTTCCGGTGATCACATCATTAACTGTGGTCGTTATGCAGCACCGTACTCTCTCATTTCCGAACGCATAATTTGGTAACGTTTATATATTTTAGGAGAGGCATGTTTGAAGAATAACGAGCGTGGGAAAAATGAATAACAAAAGACTACCTTTCTACAAATGGTCAGGGTTAGCACTATGTGATAGGAAATCCGTCTCTACGTTGGATTCCAGCCCGGTGCCAACGGCTAATGGAGCAGACAGGATGACCGACAGGTGAGAAGACGGACACAAGGACGAACATGGGAAAACAAGAGGTTCGAGGCTAGGCTCCATTGACCTCGTGAATATGACACTGGCGTCCATGTAATATCAATGCAACGTCATTAAGAACACTGATTTCGTGACTGCTATTAGCGTCGGTTGTTTGTCCGTTAAATTTATTCTTTTGGTAAGTGGATCCCCTTTCAGGTGAGCAACCCTGTTTAGAGCAGCTCTGCGCGAAATATATGATCCCTTTTTCAAAGTAACGTCATTCATTCATTAAAACGTTTGGTAAAATAATGCTTCGTGCTAACTGATAGTGTAAACTTGCGTTAGGGGCGAATAGTGTATTCACGATTTACTAACGCTAACGGATGTCATTTATGCTTGTTTTTCCAATCGATGGATCCGACACGCATGGGTACAACAGGATGCATGCCATTTGGTTCTGGGGTTAGCATTCAAATAGCCAATCCCGGTATGAATACGTTGGTGCATGTTAGCAAGAAGTTGTGCACAAATAATGTGTCGTCAGAACCATGACGGGGAGAACAAAAATCTCTCTAAAGCGCCATCGGAAGGACCGTTTAATTGGTATGAGTATGAGCTTGGAAGATGACTCGAAATGGGGAGAATAAATATTTTAAACAACTTGTACTTTCTAGGTTCTCCTAGCCATGTTTACGGTAAGTTGTAGTAAAGCGTATGGGAATTGTCGGCGAACATGGTAATCCCGAATAACTTGGGAATTTTTGCGTTTCCAGTTCCACTTACGTCCAAAACACCTAAAATGATCACAACTTGTCCCAAGATGGTCATTTTAGGGACATTCAGTTAGTGCTAGTGAATATTTGGGGACCGATTAACTGCAAATTGTAGGGATTTGTGCTGTTTCTATGACAGAAATAAAGTTAATGACGCTGAATTTGGTGAGTTGAGAGCGAGAAGTTGCGGCGACAGTAGTGAGCCTCGTAGTCTGGTGTCTAAGCAATATCAAGTAGGTTCTTTTCCTGAGTAACTAGCGAGTATGGTTTTGTAAGTGAAGCCAAGAAAAAGTATTATTTACCACCTACACTTAAACGGGGAAAAGTAAAGTCGGTTGCGCACAGCTTGGGATATAGTCATAGCTGATTACAGTTCAAAATTTACAGCAAGTTGTGGCAATTTATGGTTTTGTCATTAGTTAAGTGAAAATTAGAAGGAAATTTAAATCACTATGAAATTATTTGAGGCGATTCCTTCCATAATCCAAAAGGGAAAACTCGGAAGCAACGGAATTGATGATCCTTAATTTCTGAGAGGAATCAATTGAGAACGAGACGGTACTCACCTGGCTAGAGATGCCAATAAACAGACTATTAACTACATCAGTAGTTGTTAATACGCTTGACGATTTATCCAGTTCAAGGCTGCAAGAATGCTTCCTTGAGACCAGTATTTGAGAACTCAGTGGAATTTGTTCGACAATGAAACGCGTCTTCGGGTTTCTCCGTTGTACAAGAGCGCTGCAGTAGTCATTTGCTCACTATCAAATGACAATACCCTACGTCGATTACAAATGAACTTTGAACTTCATCGTATGACTGTATAATGAGGTGTTTTTATATTGGAATTCCCCTGAATAACATTCGCAATACTGTGGATTGTGTCAACTGCATTTAAGATACAAGCGTGAATTATAGTCTTTTCTCTTCTGTTTTGCCGTTCGGATACAAATCTGTGGACGAAAGCTGAAACAGTGTATTTTTCTGGGACGATGAACTATGCCATGATTGACTTGTTTGAGGGCACTAGAATTCTGATATTCTAACTTCTAGGTGACCCTGAACACTGCGAATTGCACTCTTCAAATCCACGTGCATTACACCATTGCTCTTGGTCACTGAATTTCGTGTTCTTCTGTCACTTATTGTTACTGTGTATGTCCTAACAGGTCGCCTATTTGCTCTGATGAATAACAAAATTCCCATTCCATATTGTCAATACACCGTTGCTACCCTCTTGCAGTTATGGGTTCATTTCTGGCCAAGCCCCGAATATTTCATTACGGCTGATCCCAATCCCGCCTTCTGTTCGTGTCATAACTTATATTTCTACAGGCACATGAACTATGTCCTTTCCAGATTCTCAGTGCTATTACGATTGCTCAAACTTGTGTCGCGGTCAGTGAGATTTTTAACTCTCTCCTTCATGGACTCTTGCAATATGAAACCGCTGAACATTCCTTCAAATAATTTCAAAGTGAGGAATTACGCAAAGTTTGAACTTTTGGCATTGGACACAAAGAAATAACCAGCAAGAAAACGGCTCACTGTCTAACTGTTTTAACAAAGCTGCATATTCTTTGGGCAAAAGCTTGGCGTTTCTAAAATCTATTTATAAGCCTTTTGATTCATTACTTATTTGATAGTACAGCATTATCTATCCGTAAATTTTAAGTCGGCCACAAGAGTGAGGTTCCACTTGCTGACTGAGAAAGATGAGCCAGTCCGTTAGTGAGTTAATTTTGGGGTTGCATACTCGAGCTTCCAAATGAGATTTCGGTGATCAGCTGAAAGTGCAGTTGCAAAACCGATCGATCGCTGGAAATAATTGACCTGATAGGCAGAAGCGCTTGTTCTTACCTAATGTCTGCATCTTTCAGTCAGCAAAATTGGTGTTTGAACAGTATCAAGTCGTACGAGCCGTCGTTAGCTGGAAGCCTTGGGAGTTGCGTAACGTCGGGAATTCCTATTCACTTCATGTTTAAGGGAATCAGTCAGTTATGACCAATGTTGGAAACAAATTCGTGAATAACCACCAACATCGGTTTCAGCAATCTAAACGATGGAACGCGTTTAAGTCTTGGGGCCAAAAGTATGCCGGACAAAATTTTCCATTTCAGTAACATGTAGTTGATAAGGTGGATCACATTCAGTTGGTTTTTGTGGGCAAGAAAGCACGCCTCACTGGTTGTCCGTTCAACGATTTCTGGCTCTCATCTGATCTTCAATGTTCCAACTTGGCAAACATTGGTTCTACTTCTCAGGACTGCATTGCCCATGCATTTCCTGTGAACAGAAATATGAAACGGGCATTTATTACGAACACTGGTAAGTTAGATTCGCTTGTCTGTAATACGGTTTGTAAACATTTGATTTCCCCATCAAACTCAAATCCACAGCTATATCATCAAAGGTATTATCGGTCATAGACCACCCATGATAGGATACTGCGAATTAAATCACACGAGCGACCAGCAGTAGAAATTCATCTGCCTCTTTTTCGTAATCTAATTGGAATTTTCTATGATTGACTTTATTGTCTTAGGCGGAAAGCATCTCCAGTTTTTTTGTGAAACTTCATACAATCTCTCTAGGTCTTCAGTAACCAGTAAAGAAAGCACGGAATAATTTAGCTTCTAACGGGACACTTAATCCAGCAATTTTCTCTTCCTGAACGACATCCATTTTGACTCTACGGATGGAAAGACCCATGGGATCTGCGGAGACTATCACATTACTCTCAGTCGGGTTCCAAAAATGTCAACTTGCGTCATTCTCGGGTCAGAAGACATTCCTAACCAGTTTCAAGTTTTTAAATTTTTGCCGAAACGTGATTTGACGAAATAACATCAGCACTTACACCTAATTGCATCCATTTTAGATTATTTTCTACAGTTAATCTACATTTTGGTCTTCGTGTATAACTGGCCATCTTTCAAAAAGCTACTAATTCTATTATTTCTTCAAGGAGTCGTTGCATACCCGGATCATATGATGCTTCAAGGTCCCAGTAATATATTACTTGGTAAACGATGACGTTTATTGACTGAGCGTTTTCTTGGCCACATTGTGTCTGTTAATCCCGGCAAGCGTACTTTTGGAACTGATCACTTTACCTGCCTCGGACTTTTAGTTGGTGATGGCGATTTTCGACCAGATCCCAATTTTTTCCCTGCCCTTTCGCATGCGCGCTCATTCAACTTGTTCAGCAAAAGTCGTTCACTATTGGGAGCACTCCGATACTATTCCCGTTTTATTCCGGATTTTTCTCGCAAAGGTGATTTACTCTTCGCCTTGTCTTCTAAACAGACTTTTTATTGGACCGTTGCGTGTGACGATGTGGTTTGAAATTTGTTGAATTGTCTTCATACAAAAGCCGTGTTACGTGCATTTTATTCCAAACGACTAACAATCATCATTATGGATGCTTCACCAACAGGCATTGGAGCCATGCTGAAACAAAATGTTCATCTGGTACTTTGAGAATCCCGACAACTTAGTCATGCAAAACATGGAAACTCCGAAACACATCATGGAGCTCTGTCAGTATCCCGGTTACTTACTCGTCTTCGCCAATACCATTTCGCATTGTATTTCACACTTGTGCCTGACCATGAAGCTCTCAATTTCATATACGGCCCTTATGCTTCGTTAGCAAAACTGCCCGCAGCTATGTTTCGTAGAAGAAATAATACTATCAATGATTATTCTTACAACGTCCAGCATTGGAAATCTGTTTCTATTCTCTGTGCGGATTATTTATCTCTTTATGCTGCCTCTGGAGAAATTACTACGCAACCCCTTCCTGTTGATCGGTTAGATTTAATGAGAGGAGCAAGTATATGATATCATGCTATTCAGTCTTTTGTTCATTGGGGATTGATGGCACAAGTCAGAGATCGGTTCTCTAAGTTTTTGAAGAAATAGTAATGTCTTTTGATGGAATACCGTTTTAACCATCGTATTACCAATAGTCCGTCTTTGCAGTTAGCTCTTTCGGCTGATTTATCTTTGGAACATATCACTGTAGAAAAATTGAAATTCCTGGCTTGACACACTTGACGGTAGTCTGCTGATGTAAACTCTAACAGGCGAAGCTGAGCAAATATGTGATGCCTACTATTGCGGACAATTTTTAACAATACTGTGCTTTGGTTATCAAGGATTATTATTTTAAGTAGCCCAAAGTGTAGTTCACTGCAAGTGCGACCTCCGAATTCTTAATTATTGCAGTTTGAAAGAACTTCAGCCGAGTAGTACCAAATGCTGCAGTGATCGACAACAGACATAATTTCACTGCGCAGGTGACATATTGGTTGAAACCCTTGGGTTTCCGTCACGTGCTGTCTCCTCCACGTGACCCTCAGTCAAACAGGTTTGCGGAAAACTTCGTTAAAACATTAAACGGTGTCATAAGATCTGTCACTTCAGAAGAATTTCTTGATTTTGAAACGGGCCGGACAATTTCCTCATGCATTATCGCAATATTTTGTGCGCTTCACTTGGTATCAGTCTCAGGGAAACTGTTAAAGAGTGGGTCATTGCAGAATAATTGACTGCAGTTAGCATGATCGGAACTGTATTACCATCTAAGAATCGCAATGTAATAGTTTGCGAAAGAATGAATCTTTGTCATTCTGAAAACGCGCATGAGAAATTCTTGATTTAGATTATGGTTCTCTAAACCGTAAACACTCGGATCACATTACTTTGATGTCTCTTTCTAATTCTGTTACCGAGTGTTCTAATGCTGAACTTTTCGGGTCTATTTCAGAAGAGAACATTTGTTTTGTTTCCACTAGCGACCAAACAACCGAAGTGCAAAGATCCGAAAGACTGCACATTAGAGAACTATGAATTTACAGAAACCTTGGGTTTCTTTTAAATTCGGGTGTATGTGGTGATTGCAAACGAATTACACTAAAATTTGCTTGTGGACAGAGACTTTGCTGAGTGCGGTTTGTCTTTCTGTCTCCAATTCCATCTACTGTTCTTATTGTAATTTCTAGTTCAAGGTGCTATTACAGAAACGCGAACTGTGTTCTTTTTTAATTCTCAGTCTTATTAGAAATCACTACATCTCCACATATTCGCGGTGCGTTTCCACCAGATTTTAAGTGGGTTACAATCGGCCTGGCCAAGTTGGATGACTCCAACGAAGTTATGAGCGCTCTTCTCACAACTACTGAGTTGCCTGACAAACTGACTTCTGTGAACCAAAAGGAATCACTCGGACTTTCAAGCAGCCTGGAGCATCCGATACGCCAAGCTCGACTCCAGGATGTTTCATACTGCCGGGCACTTTTGACCAATTCAAAACAAGTCCTCTAAACGCACATCAGTCAGTTAATGAGACCGAGAATTGTCGATACAGTATCGGAAACCAAAGACTCACGGTCTACCTCCTTGAAATCGTTCAACTTACTAGGAAGGAGGCGACAGTTAAGAAGTGGAAGTATATGCCTGGCTATTTTCCGCAGGATATTTTTGGCTGGAAGCATTTCGGCCATAAAAATATCCAACAAGATCTGCTCGTGATTCGATGAATTCTCTACTATCCGCATCAACAATAAATGTGTGTTTATGATTCTTGGGTGTTATCAATGGTTGTAACATGTAAGGTCTTGTGCAATAAAACTGACAAGATAGATGAATGAAAATTTTCCTCACTGCAAGCTTGATTACTTCGACAAACACTTTGCCACAGTAAAAGCATGTTGTTCGCTTGTTTGGGAATATATAGCGCAAATGTAACTGGCCGTATGAACTGCATCTCTCGCGATATGAAAACTCCAGAACCAATCTCCCATTGTTATGTCCTCTTCGTAGTAGGTTATTTCGATAACGACTAGGCTTAAGAAATAGTTTCGCATTTTTTCCTGGGCCTTTAATCTTGGTATTTGGCTGAATTGCAGAGGACCGGATTATTGACGGGCGTGATGGAACTTACAACCTGATAACTGATTTTTTTATTGTTTTTATTGATAAGGGAAAAACATATATCTTTTTCACAAAGCGGTCTTGGCTATCAGAGACATGCCGAGTGCGGAAGCTGACTGGCGTAATAAAATTTTGCAGCCGGATTCCCTAGTTGAATTAAGCACTCGAGAGCAGAATGATTTTCACGGCAAATAAGTGAATTGTATTTAGCCCGTTTCATAATCACTGACTTCGCGGGCTTGAAGGGGGAGACTTTCATTCCCGTAGACTAAGTCCACCGGATTGGACGCAAAAGGTAACTTTTGCTTTAGGTCATGCGATTTCCAATAAAATACAAGACAAGCGTCGATTTCTTTCGGCGATCTAAATTATTTTGGGTCATGCAGCATATTTCAGAGTACTTCAAGCAATCTACGATCGTTTTGGATACAGAATTAACTTTTAACGGTCCCAGCTCAGTTGCAATCATGATTAAACTCTCTTTAGGAAGATGAAGGTAATTGACTTGACGAATGCCCTCGAAGAATAGCCAGAGGATCAAAAATCGTAATGAACTGTCATTGGAAATTATTATTGCTTGAACACGGAAATTCACGAAGTTACAGAATTTTAATGGAACAACAAAAGCATTGCAACGTGTTCAATCACAAGTCAGTTATGCATGTCACATTGCCAATTTGGGATTGTGATAAACAGTTATTAATAATACAATCAGGTCCAAGAAGTGAATGAGAGTTACGAAAATGAACGGCACTTTGAAGAGTGTGCACCAATTTCTCCTTTGATCTACTGCACTAGAGTGACAAGACGCAGTGCATGAACAACAACAACCAAGTCCTCTTACATAACCGTTAAGAGATTTGACAAAAATGTGAATGCCATTATAAGTAACAAATACAGAAAGTTAAACTCTTCTACTGAATTTTATACAACGCAGTGTGTGAACTCCTATGGGCGCGGTTTTCCAACGTACTTCTAACTACTGTGAAAAAGCCTCAGCAGCAATCAACTGCACATGGTATTTGCCCAAAATAGAAACATGGTTCTTCACCTGTATGTGCCGCAATGAGCATGAAAAGTGATCGAAGATGCGACCTTTTAGGCTTTAAGTTTTGTTCGTATAGACATTTTTTGCAGTGCTTAGCATTCATGACAATATCCTCATTCAGTTCTGGTCGCCAGCATGTCAGACGTACCAAAGAATTCATTTTGACAGCTCAGAGGTACCAGAAATTTAGATTTTGCGGGATGGTTGATCGAAGCTTCGGAGGAACTCTAATAAGGCCATTAAAATACGACAGACCATCCGGAGTTACAAGAGAATTCTTCCGATTAGAAGAGAAAGCGGAAACCTGGAGAATTTCCTTGCCAGCCCAACCACAGCAGAACGCCAAATACCAAATCCAAATTTCCTAAGAGTACTTTGAATTGAACCTTTTAGCCATGCAGGAATTGGGTGTATTAGTAGAAAATTTGTCTTACGGGACGGGACGGACAGCTGGACACTTCGATACAAGAAGTTGGGATTTTATGTTTTAAGCACTGCGGTGGCTGATACTGTAGTCACAGAAGCTTAATGCAATGTTACAGCGTCAAACCAGTGCTACTGATGAGTTTGAGAGAACAGAAATTTTAACGTTTTGTGATCGACAACGACGATGAGCTTCATCCCCAAAGGAAAATTGTATTAGCGTTTGATTATCCAATAGATTAACAACTCTTTACTTTGGATTGGAAAAATATATTAGTTTATATTTTGTGCATCTCCTGGAAATGTTTATAAGTTTTCAGCCTTCTGTTCCGGGACTGCACGGCACTGCAACCATAACAGACGGATAATTTGATGGAAATGATTACCGTACAGTCTAAGATGGAAGAAGAAATGAGAGTTCCTGTAGAATAAAATGAAAAGCACTTGTCAAAACATATCAGATAACCATCTGACATTTTGGGGGAGAGTTTTGAATTAGTCGAAAGTCCTGTTATAAAGCTTCTAAAATGGGATTGTTAACCGAATAGCTAACGTCAACTGCAGGCGATATGCCCCGAGACCGAGGAGCTAAACTGATGATTCTTGACCGGATAGCATCACGTCCACTTAAACAAACGATAATGAACTAATTGCCGGGTAATGACAAAAGAAACTGGTTGATTTAAAAGCCGCCGACAGTCAAAGTTCCAGGTGATCTGCAATGTATGTCGTAGCGTTACTAGGGTGAGCCACTCAAATGGGTTAAGCATTTTGTGTTGCAGCTGCGTGTTACTGTTTCATGCCTTGAGATCATGAGGTTTAGAATTAACTGCCAGGATGAAGGCTGACAAATTAAAAGCCATTGTAGAAGTAGGTGGACTTTGGCAGTCGAGCCACAAAAGCTAGTATTGGTTGGACGACAGCCTACTGTTGTAAATGTGTGACCTCCTGAAGGGCGGCCAATTTACTGCGAACAAAGGTGATTACTATTACTCTCCCGGTAGCAAACACAACAAACGCTCTATGTGGATGTTCTTGGTATTCCGAAGAACCGCGACTGTGCAACGCATTTGGATTTCGAATCAACATGATGCCAGATGTAGGCTGTTCTATCGAACTTGGGATAATGAAACTGCCGCCAGTTGCAGTAATATCAATAGGAGTAGAAGAGAGCATTTCGAATGCCACTGTAAGCTTTCCTTGGCCAAACTGATTCGCCAATGAAATTATAGTTAGCACTATGGTTCTAGTTTAAGTGATAGTCAGCTGTTTGAATCGCAGTGAATTTGCTGTCAAATACAAACTTTCGCATTATTGTTTTTCCTTACTTACAAATTCACGCCGATGCTTTTTTTTCTTGCAGGCCTTTCTTGGGTTCTGAGATGTTTTCATTTCTGGCTGCCTCTATTCAAGATCTGATTAAGACTCGAACAAAGGCCATCTTGAAATAATTACAAGAACAAATGGATGACAATAATATCTGTGATTCAGTCAACCAAAGTCGAAAAATCTAAGCAGGTGGATAATGATTGATAATGATTTATGAGGTAAGTTTTCTACACCCCAGTGAATTATCTACTACTGGAAGGAAAAGTAGAATATTGCAACCCTGATCAACGGTTAGTAAAACATAGAGGGAGTTGGACTGCAGCGAAAAACTGCACCCATGTATCGTTTTGGGGTTTGTTGATGGGTCCTTTCGGAAATGCAACCGATATCTCATTTTTGCCTTCAGGCATAAAACTAACCACGAAATGTTGCAAATCCAAGGAAGAGAACTGAATGAGAGCTATTCGTACTAACAATTAGCGTATTCCAAACACTTTAGGTTCCCTCTACACACAGTCCAATAAGTTGATCGTAAAATTATTTTTATTTCAGTCGCCAAGATACTAGGATGTTCCCGTTTGCAAATCTTCTAAGTTTATAGGGTCCACCAGATTATCACCTTAGAAATTCAAGCACGTCGCAGTCATGGTTCGCTTCTGAATTAATCGAACCACAGAACTGAAAGTTTTTCCAAAGAATGCAAATTGACTTGATAAAGAACACTTTGTCCAAATTAGGGTTTAGTAAATTCTGGCGCAAATGGATGAAAAATTATCGTGGTCTTTCAATTCGTGAAATACTTTCATCATATGAAGGGCAAAATTTTCTTCCTTCCTGGCACCACTACCTAAAAAGCATTTATTCTTATTTCTGTTTAAGTTAAGGATTTCCTTATTAGAAATAATCTTGCCCGTTTCTCACACAAAATCGCTTGCTTTTTCTCCACCAACAAAGCAAATTATTTGCCATATCACACGGTGAATTATTTCATGAAAACATCCAATCTCCTACTACTAAAATGTATCAAGTAATCAAGCTCTGTAAGTCATATCCAAAGCCTTGGTCCTACTTAGGCTACCTGCAGAGAAGTCATCCATTAGTAGGAGTTGAGCGCTGTGAGCTAACGGACAGCAACCGTGCAAATCAGTGACGGATAGGTGCAACATCATGTGAAGTTCAGCAAACCATTCAGAGTCTGCCCGGTAGCGTAATGGCTAAGGCGTTCGACGCAGGATCGTTCGTCCCGGGTCCGCGTTCCAGTTCGGGCGCGGTGGATATGCACTGCTGATGATTCCTAACAAGGATGAAACAGCTGTACAGTGCTTCCATGGTTTCTTTATGGTGAGTTGGGCGATGATATCCCATGATGAATTATTTCACAAAATTTTATTGTTTGGAAACTGGTGTTCACCTGCAATCTTCCCTCAACCAGCACTCATAATTTCTATTGACCTTACTGGTGGCCGTTTAACTTTCATATCCATTTCATAAACTCACCAAATCCGATTACTCTGGTCGGATCGTAATATTCGCCCCCAAACTCAAGTAAGTATCCGTGGCGCTTGTAATCATCTCACTAACCACAGAATGCCATCTGTTTCAGAAAATCTTATGAATTCTGGGATACCTCCTCCTTTCGTTCTGACTTGTGAACTACTTCCTTCTCTTCAAATTCTAATACCTTTGTAACATTCGATTATGCAAGCAAGCATGCCTTTCGAATTGTCTGGGAGATGTAGCGCTGTCATTACAATTAATATCACCTGGTAGGTACACCGTCGTATTACCAAGCTTAAAATTTTCAATCACTACGCAGATTCAGACGATGCCTATTTCGCTGATCATCTAATGTACAATCTGTGTTTGGTGACAGCTGAATCATTTCAATGTTATTGATTTGTGGGGAAAGAGGTACATGGAATATTAGTAATAACCCGCTATTTAATGGAGCGATTACATTGAAATCGCAGGTTCAAATGTAATAGGAATAAAATGTTTTCGTGTTTCATTATGGTTGATCTTATTGCTTCCAAAACAAGCGTCGGTTAGAGTTCATTGCTTTGTTTAAAATCTAG
>LUCM01011694.1:374839-424800 GCA_008360955.1 Fasciolopsis buskii | reverse complement strand
TTATTTTTATTTCAGTCGCCAAGATACTAGGATGTTCCCGTTTGCAAATCTTCTAAGTTTATAGGGTCCACCAGATTATCACCTTAGAAATTCAAGCACGTCGCAGTCATGGTTCGCTTCTGAATTAATCGAACCACAGAACTGAAAGTTTTTCCAAAGAATGCAAATTGACTTGATAAAGAACACTTTGTCCAAATTAGGGTTTAGTAAATTCTGGCGCAAATGGATGAAAAATTATCGTGGTCTTTCAATTCGTGAAATACTTTCATCATATGAAGGGCAAAATTTTCTTCCTTCCTGGCACCACTACCTAAAAAGCATTTATTCTTATTTCTGTTTAAGTTAAGGATTTCCTTATTAGAAATAATCTTGCCCGTTTCTCACACAAAATCGCTTGCTTTTTCTCCACCAACAAAGCAAATTATTTGCCATATCACACGGTGAATTATTTCATGAAAACATCCAATCTCCTACTACTAAAATGTATCAAGTAATCAAGCTCTGTAAGTCATATCCAAAGCCTTGGTCCTACTTAGGCTACCTGCAGAGAAGTCATCCATTAGTAGGAGTTGAGCGCTGTGAGCTAACGGACAGCAACCGTGCAAATCAGTGACGGATAGGTGCAACATCATGTGAAGTTCAGCAAACCATTCAGAGTCTGCCCGGTAGCGTAATGGCTAAGGCGTTCGACGCAGGATCGTTCGTCCCGGGTCCGCGTTCCAGTTCGGGCGCGGTGGATATGCACTGCTGATGATTCCTAACAAGGATGAAACAGCTGTACAGTGCTTCCATGGTTTCTTTATGGTGAGTTGGGCGATGATATCCCATGATGAATTATTTCACAAAATTTTATTGTTTGGAAACTGGTGTTCACCTGCAATCTTCCCTCAACCAGCACTCATAATTTCTATTGACCTTACTGGTGGCCGTTTAACTTTCATATCCATTTCATAAACTCACCAAATCCGATTACTCTGGTCGGATCGTAATATTCGCCCCCAAACTCAAGTAAGTATCCGTGGCGCTTGTAATCATCTCACTAACCACAGAATGCCATCTGTTTCAGAAAATCTTATGAATTCTGGGATACCTCCTCCTTTCGTTCTGACTTGTGAACTACTTCCTTCTCTTCAAATTCTAATACCTTTGTAACATTCGATTATGCAAGCAAGCATGCCTTTCGAATTGTCTGGGAGATGTAGCGCTGTCATTACAATTAATATCACCTGGTAGGTACACCGTCGTATTACCAAGCTTAAAATTTTCAATCACTACGCAGATTCAGACGATGCCTATTTCGCTGATCATCTAATGTACAATCTGTGTTTGGTGACAGCTGAATCATTTCAATGTTATTGATTTGTGGGGAAAGAGGTACATGGAATATTAGTAATAACCCGCTATTTAATGGAGCGATTACATTGAAATCGCAGGTTCAAATGTAATAGGAATAAAATGTTTTCGTGTTTCATTATGGTTGATCTTATTGCTTCCAAAACAAGCGTCGGTTAGAGTTCATTGCTTTGTTTAAAATCTAGAAAATTTGAAACACAGAATTTTTTAATCTTGTCACGATCCTTTGTTTTGCGGTACCCAGGAACTTTGCAGCTCACCGTTTTAGAGCTGCAAAAAAATAAGAAAAGTTACCCTAGAAAGTTGGAATGATGTTGACTTCAGTGATATCTTTGGCGCAAATGTGAATCTTATGCAACCTAAAGTTATTCAATCCAGCCTTAAGAACTGTCAGCAAAAGGTATTTGACAAATGTAGTTACAGTTTACAAAAATTAAATTGGTCCGTTTTAAAGACATCATTTTGTGCAGAATGTTGGGCACAATATTAACTTCATATGGGTGGGAGAACAAATCATCATTGGCGCATGTAATTTAAGTCTAAAAATCTTTCCAAACGAGTTTATGAAATGTTAACTTTCCATCAGTTTCTCACTACGAGTTTGGGCAAGATGACCTTGCCAAACAAGGTCACTGGGGTTTAGCGGATCGCATTGCAGTCTACCATCAGGTGAGAGAAGACGAAGTGGGAAACGCATTTTTCCGCTTCCGGATTTGCTGATTTTCTCCACAAGCGTTCGGAATGTTCGATTAGTGACAAAGGAGATTTTGGCGTACTGTGTGTCTGCGACTTGTGCGTATCTAAGACACATTTAAATATTTATAAACGACTGCATTTAGGCATGCATATGTGGTGCGTCGGCCTTTTGTTAGTCGCTGAGTCATATCTGTATTTCACAAGACCGGATATCGTTGATCTGTGGTTAATTAGAAGGCGGAATTAGTTTGCTTAAACCAACTAACTATGTCGGCTGCCGATGGAAATTATCCGGATCGATGCCACGTTCAAATAATTGCCACGTCCGCAGTGTATGGCTTACACAAGTGTTCGACTGAGGGTCCCATAGTTTCAACAATTAGGAAGCAATATACAATACGTGTTTCTGTCCCGCAATCCACGATGAATGCAGGCACCGTCTAATAACTGTACCTTGGTTATCAGCCTTGGTGTTCGGGTGTAACTGTTATTAGTCAAGTGGTGGACCTGGAATTTAGAAGGTTGGGATGGACAGCTCCACATAGATTTCAAAACCTTTTCGATAGAGACCGAAGCAGTGCATACAGATTCGCATTGGAAGTTAGCATTCTTCGCTATTTCTACATTTCTAACTAAAGGAATACGGTCAAAATCGTCAGTTAAACTGAATTGTACGCATATCCCAACAGTTACCGTAGCTGCAATCGACTTGATCATAGTCCCACCTCCTGAATTTCTCGTGACCGGCATTTGTTCAACAGCCGTAGTGTCAGGTGCGGATTATTTTGAAGGGGTGTAATGTGTACACCGAAGCATGAACTTTGTTTTATCGTTTGACTCCGCTTCGTGATACCACCGTTGGTATTCCCACAAAATAGAATTCCCTCAGATGATACATTTTAAGCTGCTATTAGTTCTATCTCGTGTGCTGCACGTGATCCAATGTTCGTCCCTGGGAACTGTAGCTAATAAAATCGGGACAAATGAATTTCATTTGAGGTGTGCGTAACGTTGAATAGACACTGAACTTTCTTAGTATTTGATTATCAGATAGGTAGATTAACTAGCATCAGAAGTGCAGGGAAAAATTTGGTGAGTTGTAAATGTATACAAACAGTTAAAATCCAGCATTGTATGCATCATGAATGTGTGTAAGTTATTTCCAAAATGAGTTTGATGGATACCAATAAAAACCGTATCTCGTGTGCCATACTAACCGGCATGAGTCCTGGTGCTCACAGAAGCGTATATTAAATGGATCAGTCATGTTAGTTTTTCTATGAACACAAACAAATTGTTAAATTTCGTGAAAATATAATTGGTTTTGCTTCCGTTTCTCTAGCCGTAGGTCACCTGTATGTCAGTCATATCAGGGTAAGTAATCTTGCAACATATTATTTGTAGGCCCAGTACAGTTGGGAACGATACAGGTTTAAAGAATTCCTCCAGTATGAGCGGCAGTTGACACTTTTAAATATTAGATGAATTCTGAAAGGCAAATGCATGTGTGCCTTCAAAAAATTGGTTTTCACACACGGCCTGCCCAAAGTAACCATTGGCTGGGGTGGTTCGGTCACGTTGGGTTGCTGTGTTGCCCGAGTTATTTGCTCTTTGCTAGATTAGATCCAAACCCGAAGATCATTTATCATTGTCAGTGTACCTGGAAGGGGAATACAGGTTTCCTTTTTGATCAGTAAGCTCTTAAGTACTTTTGATTCCATCTAAGGTATCTTCAACAGTAACCTGAACAAAACCATGTAATGGTAAGAATTTTTGTAAGTTTCGTGATCCGTTTTTAATTTCTATAATAAATTTGCTGGGTGAACTTTAACAAACATTCTGTTGCATTTGTACTGGACCCATACATTAAAAAACTGGCTTCAGTCCTCTAGTCAATGTTCGGCTTATTAATTGAAACACCAGCTCATTTAAGAACATTGGATTTAGGCAGGTTTTATGTGCCCATTGAGTAGTCTTTTTCTTTCTCCGCTGAGTACATGCGGATTTGTTTTCTGATTTTAGTCAGCTATTATCAGCAACAACCAGTATCGAGGTAAAAGATTACATGTTAACCTAAATGCACCTGGACTTTTGATTTCAACAGTACAGTCAACATCTCCAATGCAAATCTAAAAAATCTCTTCTGATCCACATTGCTGTTCTCTCAGTTTTTTACACTGCTGGAGGTGCTACTTATGAGTAGGATAAATGTTATAGGCAAATTAGTGATCGAGGAATGTCATGTGTCCAACTCCGTTTTGAAGTACTAACATCTAGTTGATCTGCTTTGTAGTGGGCAACTGCGCGTCGACCAGTCACGCAGACCAGGTATGAATTGTAAGCAACACGAAATATACGTTCAAATCTGATACAGATTCTCATACTTGACAATGATAACGCCACTGTCTGAGAGACTGCCAACATGAAGTAACACGTAAGCCTTGGAGGGTATTGTAAAGGAACAGCACGGGGTGGGAAACGGAAGCATGATGATGAAAGTGAATCACGTGTGTTTTGGAGGTTTGAAGAAGCGGGTAGGGAAACTGAGGAAGTCTCTGTGAGCATGCGCAAACCCTGACTCGGTCCCACTTAAAGAGTGAACCCTAGGACACACTGCTTTGCCCTCAGTGTCTGAGTAACTGACAAAGTTTCTCACACCATACTCTACCTTTACCGCGAAGACAGCTGTGGCCAAACACAGACGCTATTCACACAGCTGGAATCATCTGCCATGTTACCAAAGCCGAGTATCAGGACCGACCTCATTGCCGCTGCGCGTACCCGACATTTTATAGATGACCAGATGCCATTTGGACAGCACATATGACTCAAAGTAGTGAACCCCAGTCGCTGTATTCGACAAGGCATCTTATCCAATGTAGAGATGCAACTGTTCCAGTAACCAGACATATCCATTTAACCCAACTTTTCTCTTGCAAAATGTTCGACTTTGAGCCAATACAGTTCCCCAACAACATTTTACGCTTCGAAGGTACAAAAGGCATACCAAACATAATTGAACTACCATTCAAACGACTGAGAAAACTTGTATCTTCTTTTGGTCTTCATTCAATGGCACTGCTTCGTCTGCATAAACTAGGTCAAGCAGTTCCTTCTCTGGGCAAATGTAAAGGACCGTGTTCTTGCTTGAAACTAGGGCGGTGTGCAACGCTAATTCAGTTACAAATTTGGAAAGAAAAGGTGAAAGGGGATGACCTTGAGGAACGCTACTTCTAGTGAGGAACTCGAGTGAAAGACTGCCTTAAGCAGGAACTCAGTTTCGGCTGGTCACCGCACAGACTGGGAAAGTATAGTGAGTTTCCATGATTGACAATACAATGAGAGGTAGCCGCACAAAATTGCATGATGAACCGAGTCGATCAAGAAAGACAGAAATAGTGGTTCTGTGTCTGTTTTCAGAGTCGTCCCATAATGACCATTTGGTCACAGCAAACTCAGCCGAGTCAGAAATCTGCTTGATTCTCATGCGTGCACCTTTTGCGAGCACTGGACAATCCATGAACAATAATGCCTGTAAGCAATTCCTATGCGATGCTTACCTAACTAATTCATTTGTGATTTTTACATAAAGACCAGTCAAATTTCTTCTAAATCGGTAAAATTACCTATTCCTACTGGACCATAGGAATTTGTCTTTTACCCTGACTGGTTCCAGGGGTTTTGGATGAATCCAATGTCAACAGCTCTCCACCGGCTTTGAAGAGGATCGGAGGCCGTAAATCTGGTCCAGCTTACTTGCCTTTTATGGAAATCTATCTCCCGGATCATTTCTAACTCAAATGCATGACTAATATCTGCCTGCATCGTTTTATTTGCAGGCATAAGTAGAAGGCCCACTGGAGTAGTGGACTAAATTAAACTGCTCTCCAAAATGCCCTGGTCAAGGCCTGGCCACGGTTCCTAGGAGCAAATCAGTGAGCCGTGGGATTTCCGTGATTTCCGCTGTCCCTTATTCTTAATCAACCGGTAACGGTTGCTACTAATGCCAATAGCCGCAGCCTTTCCAATCACCAAAGACTCTCCCTAACCAACACTACTCACAGTCACTCCTAGTCAGTTGACGTTTAAGGAACTTGCGATTCTCAGTGCATGTGGTATCCGGATTGGCGGATCTCTGAGCCCCCAACATAAAAAATGAAGTCGAAGGTATCTACCTTTTTGACGTTTACATGATATGGAGTCCTGTATGGCATTTGCCGCTAAGTACATAATTTTTTTGGTCTTCTCCCATTGGTCTCTGGGATGCTGAGCTAAGTATATGGGTAAGGACAATTACGACTGATCTGCGCCAACGGTGGCCAGTTACAATGTCATCAAACTTAATCCAAAGCTGTAAAAGTGAAGCAGGGTGCCGGGTTAGGCGATACTGATTTTTATTATGGAAGCCTGTGTTCGCCGGAAACAGTCCGTAGTCAGTCTGTGGTCAGATTATTTTTTTCAGTGGAACTCCTCGTTAGGTCTGAAGAGCCTACTTTTAAGCAGAATAAATGTGAGTATATTAGCATTAGAGTCTCAAGTAGAATATAGACGAGCTTCAAAAGCGACCTTTCTACTAAGTACCACGAAGCTCATTGTTGATCGCACAAACCACCCACTCCCGGTATACATTGAAGCTCAACTGGTATGGCTGACAAAATAATTCCAAAAGCGAATGCTTTCCCTCACTTCTCATCTTCAGTATCTTTTCTCGCGGATGTTTGAAAGATTATGCAATCAGGAACTCAATTTACGACGCGCCTAAATTGCTGCCAAATAACAGACGAAAAGTGTAAAGTAAACGGAAAAGAAAATTACTGGACAATTTTGATCCTGGAAAAAATGACAACTTTAACCTGCCAATTGATACCAAAGCCCTAATTGAAGACTTTTCCTAGAATTAGTGCCTCGAAGTTATTGAAAATAGACCCGGTTCAAAGGTAGCCTTCACTGACGAGGAATTATGGACTATTTGAGCCCTGGGTCGAATTGGTCTTTGTGATCTTTTGAAGAGAACGTGTAAACATAGTCCCAGCGCAAGAATGACACTGACGAAATAAATCGTGTACTACTACGTTCGACAAATTTTGAAATTTTTATCGGTAACGTTGCCATAAATTTCCCAGTTTTGCTTAACTCGTAGTGGTTTTCTAGTAAGGCTATTCGGAGTCACAGTGTTACCAGTACCGATATGTATAGAAAAGAACGACAGTAACCAAAACGAAGGGAAGCATTCACTTTCTTCCATGTTACCCTAACTTTAAGCCGACGAAATTAGAATTCAATGAGGCGTAGAGAGCACAAAATAACTGTTTAGTTTCAATTGTTGAGGAAAAATTCCCAAAAAGAATACTTCAAGGGACTTAGGCGATTCATATAAAATGTTTTCAGCTAGCAGCATACTAACAATGGCAAACATAAATCTGTGAAGCGATTCCCAAACTACCGAAGGAGTTTGCTTTCGTATGTATACAGAGCTTCATAATTTGCGCTCTCTTCATTAAGACTTCCGATCGACATCACTGAAAATCCGCAACGGGATTTCATGAATCCTCTTGCGTTCACCAAAAAAATTAGTTCTGCAGGTTCAAATACACCAGCTCTTCAACAGGCGCGTTGTTCTGGATTACGTAGCACACTAATTTTCGGTGATTTTAAATATTTGTGCTTTGTAGCTCAGGTACGCTGACGATCACGAAACATTTGCAATCTAAGCACCGACATTGAAAGTTACAATTCCTCTAAGTCAATTTATCCACATTTCTGAAAATACTTTGAGGATCAAGCAGTGGAACTTTTAAGGAATTAAATTTGTTCAATCACTTACGACAATGTTTCATTCAAGGCCCTGAAACGCGTCCAAATATGGTTTTAACCTCAAAATAGAAGACTGTTGAGGTTAATAACTGCAGACCGTGAAGTGCTAGTTGTGCAGCCTTTCCCAATACCTTGCTGAAGCAATGGACGACTAACTTCTCAATGCATTTCTTAGCTCATGGTTTCCCCGGCTGTTAGAAAGGCAAATCTGTCTACATTGCATAAGGTTGATGATTCTGATTTCTATATAATCAAATAAGATGATGCCACTGCAATCCTAGAACACAGAAACCATAATTTTTCGTACAGCTGTCGCTGTTGGTGCTGAGTACTACACACCAACTGAGCATAGTTCATATGAACTATATTTAATTTGAGTTTACTTGTTTTGCTCTAAGTTGGATTTACTTTCTCTTTGGATCTTGGTCAAAGCACTCTCTACGTCAAGGTACCAAGTCCTGACATGACTATTGTAGTAGTAGTAGCAGTAGTAGTAGTAACAGTAGTAGTAAGAAATAGGAATTTCAGAAACTGCCTAATTCTTTGATATTCTACTAAGAAATCCAGCAAGTCTTACTCGGGTTTCTTTCAAATTTCCGAATGCAGGACTCTTGAAGTCAATCAGACATTAACCTTTGAAATATCATTTAGTCTTATAAAATATATTGGTCAGTTATTTTCGTTCGATGATAGTCCATCAGCATCACATTGGTCATACCCTTTTCAAATGCACTGGTAACTGTCCGACAACGACCTGAGTTAGGGAGATCTTCAGGGGAATGCCTTTTGTCGTGGAATCCCTACCCGCTACCTGCGATTGTTATGATGCTCCCTCGCTGCCGGAGAAAAAACGATTTCGTGAAATGTAGCCGGTTCATGTTGCCAGTGAAAAATTAAAGGTAACTTGAACACAGTTTCACAGATATTAAAGAGCTACCGAGAATAACTTCGCAGTGAGCCCTAAAAATAGTGGAATATCGTGTACGGCAGAACATACGGGAAGGTCGGAAGGACTTCATCAAGGCATATCGTAGAGTTACAAGACTTTGTACTCTCTCCAACGTCAAATATTTCTGAATTATTTCTTGATGTACTGCTTCCTCCTCAACGGTAGTTCAGACGTTGTTAGTATCCAATAAGCACTGTATAAGAATATACAGCTCTGATCGGAATAAGCCATTTTATGCGGAACAAATGAGTAACTACAATCTTGTTTTGTTTGTACATTCTACCTTGACTGTTCACTGCATTTTCAAAGGTCATCTTGTAGTAGTTCATGGACCACTTTAATTCAGGCAAGCAAGAGAAGTGTGAGGGAAATTCGTAATGGTGAACAACAATTGGTTTCGGTTACAGTCACAATCTGTTCGGTGTTTCGGGGTGAGATAAAAAGATGCGCTACTTTGATGCAGTTTATAGTCGGATCCTAGTCGAGGACCTGCCCGGGACGGGTAGTGCGTATCAGTCGATTGTACAACGGGCTTGACGTAAGCACCTCTCCTAAAGTGGTCGCAAGTGTCTTGACCCAGTACGAAGAAAATTGAAAAAAACTCATGATGATCTGTAACCAGCATGCAAAACTTACACACAAGAAAGGGAGTACGCGTGACAGATGTTCCCACAAAAAGCCCAAACGTTCCAGGTGAAAGCTAAGTTAAAAAATGCTTCCCATCGTCGGTAATAGGACTTCTTCAAAATTCCAACCAATCCACATTCTGCCCCAATTGGAAAAGTGGCTCAAATGTAGCGGTTGTACGGAGCTCATTTCTCAGCCCTATCTTTACGATGCGCGACGAGTCGGTGCAAATCAAAACAGTCAAATAGTCAAGTGAAGCTATACTCTGGTCATGACATGTCTGCTCTGCAGAAGATCGGCCATGGACCAAATGAGAGCAATTTAATGATTGGTAAAGTTGTGGCAAATTTATGTTCTGGAGTTGGAAAAAGAATCACTGCCATGAGCCCACTTTTCTAGATTTGCATGAAATCGTTTATCTTTCTGGCTCAGCGTGAAGAATTGACGTAAACAGCTTATGTTTTGAAAAAAACCAAAAAACTGACTTTTTTGTTTTAAAACGATTCACTTGAAAGTGTTAACAAGAATTTGGCATTAATTGAAATTTTTAGAACTTTAGAATAACCGCGTAAACAAAGGTCGAAAAATTGGTTGTTTGCAAGGTTTATCCTAATCGGTTCATATTGTAATGCAGTTTGAACCGTTTGTTTGATGATATGGCCAATCATTCAAAGTAGTACTTCAACTGTGACTAAGATGCAGGATTGAACTTCCGTGCTCCTTGGTCAGCCTCCACCTTTGTAGTTGTAGGTGACAGCTATTTTGGTGTTTCTTTGTGAATGAGGAGTGGCAAGAACAAACACACTAAAGGTATCGGATAAGCAGCGGAAAATCGAGACCTTGGTAACACGCATTCTCTTCGTATAACGTTGTAAGGTTCCATCCACGGTACTAGTAAGGTATCAGACGTTAGATACTTTGGCGTTTGCTGTGAAAGGCTTACTAATATCCTCTTAACTTCAACGGGGACCTTAGAAATAAAGTCAACTACCAGACGACTGTGGGCTTCAGAAGGCCAAAATCAACGTTGTTTGAGAGATTGAAGCATCCGACTACTTAATCACCGGTCCTAGAAACATTATCTGCGTAACTCGATGGTCTATTTTGGAGGGTTGTTCAACTGAGCGCACCTCTTAATGAACACCCAGTATGCAGTCAATAAAAGGATGAGTACCAAGCACCCACCGGAAGTGAGGCGCATTGGAGACAAGTCATCCCAAAATAGCCTACATTGGCGGCTCTGGACGTTTGTAAAAGTAGAAGTTAAACAATAAAGAAAATGTCTTCTTGTGAATACAGTCATTTGCAGAAAAACTTACGGCCAGATTTTATAAAAGAAATTATAAATTTAACTCCATATTTCTTATGATTACCCCTCAAAACTGCTTGCCTAACTGCCAATGTGCATCTGCTTTACTTTTTCATCCATGTGTAATCCGTGTGAAAATGCATTGCAAATTCTGTTCCACCTCCGAGGGGACCAAATAAATCGAAATGTCAGTCCCAGTCACTATTCAACAAAATGTGATGCCCATTGATTTGAACCATGCGAGTTAGTATCGTTTGCAATAGACTCCCAGATGAAAAAAACAGCCCTGAATGCCTGATTTATTCCGGTACAGAAAAAGTTCTGCTAACTGTTTGTTTAGTATAGTTTTTTACCCTAAATACGCTACAGATATAGCATGACAAAAGAACTACTTTTTCCCGCATACTTTTAACTGGTCGACCGAATCAACCATAGATCAGAATGAAGTTCACTAAATGTCCCACGATAAGCTGACAAAGTCACTTTAATTGAACTGATCATGTGAGTAACGGGAAAAAATCGGTCTCATTGAACGGAGACGTTGAACTATACACGGCGTCCAGTGATTACGAGGTGAAATATTCCGCAACACCGAAATGCACTTACGATACATTTTTTCCCTAGATAAATGATTTCCCAGTTACCACGTGCACAGCGAAATTCGTTCTAACAAGCTAATCGCATGGTGAGTTCCTCGGAAATGATTTTCAAATATTCAAGGCCAAAATTTCACGTTGTAAGTCGGGACCGCAATTTTTAACCATATGAAAAACAGTTGGTTGCGGTAACTTACGGAAAAGTAGACATCTTTTTGCATATATTTTCTGTCACTCTAATCTACTAAGCCACTTCCGACAGCCCAAAATCAGCGTCTGCTTATCTGTAAACGGATATTACTTTGTATACACCAAATCTGAACCGCGGTTACTAGGTCGTGAAAATCAATGATTCGTAGCCAAAAGGGCGCCACCATGCATCCATTCATTCGCTTACTTGCTCGTATGCATGCAGCAGCAACGAACATCAACTATTCCCATGACCGACGCCAGTAAAAGCTTCTCGCAGAAGCACTTTACCGGCCCCGACCGGCTCAGTACATTTGTCACTGGCAAGTGATGTGAACACGCGATTGCAATATCGATCACTTAGTAAACCGATACTACCAATGGTCGTTCCGGCGGTAAGAGTCACTCCACACTTTCACTGATATTTTACTTTCACTTCAATCGTTTGTTTTGTCAAGTTTGAGGTTGCGTGAAGTTTCGTTCGTTTTGGTGCTGCTTCGTCGTGCATTCGTGGAACACTACTAGGAATAAACTTCAAGGCTGACAAGTCTGGGTTTTGACAATATGGATTCACGATTTGTCATAAAAGTACAACATTGGATAATAAATGAATAACAATCAGTAAAAGTATAACCCCAAAGACCTCGCTCATTATTTCTTAAATAGGAAGCCTATGCCATGCTGTTTCGTATCTTGAATTCACCGCGCAAAGCGGGCCGCTCATGCACAAACCTTGAGTCATCTTTCCTACCTTATGCTCATGGAACACTAAACTCGAGTTTTCATGGCATTAAAACTAATTCATACATTTATTTTTATGTGCAAATAAATATATGCAGGCATATATGTATATATGTACATATAAACGACACTCGGTTCCAAATGAGTTGCAGACTCACAAAGTAGACCTAAAGCGCCGCGATGGTGATGTTGCGGTTATTTCACAACAGCATGGTAACACTCAACGACAAACGCGTTTTCAGAGTTGATTCGTGGGCAGTTCTTAGGTGGAAATCCAGGGCGGGCCTTTTGATGGTATGCTTTGATGACCCTTTATTTTTATTTTCGGCCTTTTACTTCCTTCTTATTAGTGAAATAACAATGTACATCAATTTTCAAGAAGGGGGCCGCCGCCGGCAGGGGGCTGCCAAGTGGGGAAGTTGGCCGGCGGTGGGAAGATTCGAACTCATTTGCTTCACGTCCAAACACCACGACCTTATCCTCTTGACCACCACCGGCATTTGGTTGTGAGAAATCGGATTATAACCTACGGAATTTGACGAATAATCTGCATCGATACGTCAATCTGTTTCACAAGATTTGCCAAAAATTCAAAGTGAACTTTTATTCGGCTTCACGCACTATACGATACCAATCATTCTTCTATCCTCGTCATATTCAAAGTAAACTATTGAGGAGCATTTTTTAATGTCATCGAATCAACGGGTACTTATATGATTATTTTGTTCGTGTGATTGTGCGTTCTTTTCATGATTTGCCTTAAAGCCCATTTTTGGTGAAATCAATGGGCACATGAACCGCGGTTTGACAGTTTTCAACCCGCAGAGTTTTGTCTGTCTTTTGAAACATCCGTTAGTATTCGTGCAATGAGTCGCACAAAGTGGTTCAAATAGTTCAGTCTTCAAGATCATCACTTCCAGTTGTTTTGTTTTCTTGCTTAGTACGTCAAAAGTTTAACCCGTCCGCAAAGTGCAAATCACACTAACCATATGTCAACGAAACGTCCACTCGATCAAACATCCGTTCGACCCTATGTCCGGTTGCAAAACCGCAATCTGACAAAATTTTTGACGTTCAAACCTTTAGTTGATCAAGTGCCCGACCACGGAAAACTGGAAAACTTTGGCCGCTGGGAAGTAGCGATTTACTAAGGTATTTTCCAGTTATCATAACTACTAAGCGTCAACAAAATGCCGGACAGACAGTACCAATTTGCGACAGTTGAACACTATCTCTCTAAAGTGCTAAGACTTTGCTTGGTAATACAAAATCAGCAAATTAGTTATACAAGTTTGGTTTCGAGTTATATTTTCATCAATTTTGATTTGTAAAATTTTCCAGCCGGATGAAATTGTTCACAATTCACACACAGATCGAGAGGCTAAACCCAACCAAAGGAATGGGAATAATATATGACATGGCCACCCGTTCACAAGTACAATTTGGGATGTTTAGGTCTTTAAACTACTTTGCATAAAATGTGTTCGGCGCAGAATTTGTCACGTAATGTTTGCATGACCTATCAGGTGGACTGACAAAACAGAAGAAAACATGGCGACCTGGTGTCTGTTTCTCACGCACATGGTACCGCGTGCAATCGATGAATGGTTTTATCTGACGCTATCGCATGGCAATTTGTGTAAATTGCTGTTATCTGGGGACCGATTCGACACTGTCTTGCATTGTCATCACTAACTGAGGAACTGTGGATGTTGACCATGTTAAATCAACTCTTTAATGTTTTTCTAATGTTGTTAGTTCAGCCACACGAATAGGTATAAATTTTCCAAATAGACAATTTTCGTTCAAACATTATCTTTGTCCTTGACTTCACACAGATCATATCTTGCCATTATTTCAACACCGGTCCCTATAAACTGACCACGTAGTTTGACAAAATGGAATATCCTATTTTGAATTCGGCGGGAATCGTATGATTTGGGAACCGTCTCGGAATCGCGTAGGTTAATGGCTTCAGTTTGGGTGTTACATAGAGGTATCTCAATCAAACGTCAACTAAGAAAACTTTGAAACCTATCAAATCTAACATGTGTTTGACGGGAAATTTAATTTTGTACGAGTTCATGCCGACGTCTTGGTGTAAAGACGATTTCTGGTTTACCATTTTCAGAAACCACTTTTGCTAATTTGATTTGTCCTTTGTGCTGGAATGGAGCAGATTTTAATAAATGAATTAATGGTTTGGTATTGCCCTCTACAAAAAGATCGGGATTGCTTGCAAATTCGGTAGACAATGAATGACAAATGAACGAGTAAAAAGGTGTTCTTCATTCAGACTAAAATTGCATTCAAATATTTACTTTAAGCACTATTTTATTAATAGTAATTATAAGTAGAAATTTGAAAAAGAAAGGTAAAAATCAATGAAAGTGGCAGAAAACTAACCATGGACGGGACATTGTCGATGACTGCTATCCCGATGTGTTCATGGTGGATGTTTTGTATACAACAGAGCGAATAAACCCAAGAGTATATTTGGACGGTCGGAGACAGTCTTCAATTTCATTAACCCAGATAACTTGAAACGAAGAAAAAATTAATATAGAAAAAGCGTTACTATATAGGATATCGCGAGAGTTCCGGAAAGCTTCCCTTCATTTTGAACGCTGGAAAAATATATGAACAAGAATACCTTGGGTAAAAAATCGTCACAATCGTCGATGACGGAGATAACAAATTTTCTGTCCTAACGGTCGTCAGAAACGGAATTCCAGCCTTGGAAGCACTGTGAGGTATTGTGCAATCTAAATGAAACCGAATGGAGTCAAGTTTAAAACTCTTGGTGATCACCGTGCACGTTGTTCCAAACATTGATCTGACATAAAAGAAGCCTGCAGTCCGAATCAATACAAGCTCGCCGAGAAATGACCCAGGACGTGGAGAGGAATCTAGAAAGTCTTCAGCATGGATGCTGAGCTTGGCTTGTCCCTAAATGCGCGACTTTTCAACATTTATTGGTCACTCTTTCCAATAAAATTCGACTGGCCACAGTTCGAGCGTTTCAGGAATAAGGTGAACATAAATTCTAAATTATATTAATATCATCATTATTTTATCTGGATTTTATACCTCAGCAGATGATTTCGTTAAACAAGGATCAGTGTTTTAAACAAATACTTTGAGTAGATTATCAAGAAAGTGATTTTTACAAAACATTTGAAAAATATTTTCGAAAAACCTCCAATTTGACAGTAACTTCCGGTGTTTGTTTACCAAGCAATATGCACGCAGTTACTCCTTCTGTTCATTTAACTTTCTGCAACTGATAAATATGTCGTACATCACCGAAACCCAAGAATTCAAACAGAATTTCACTGTCAACAAGAAATTTCATCTTGCAAATATAAACATCTGTTGCTGAATATTTCGGCAAATAAAGGACCAAATATCATTACTAATCAATATGATTTGCCGAAAGGCTGTCTAAATTGCAAATTGGGGAATAGTTGTTTATCTAGTGGAACTGTTTTATTTTTTCTCCGTCACGAGCTGTTTGAGGCTTTGTGTGCCTCAACTGGACTCGCTTACGTGCTTTTCAACAAGATGACAAACGAACAGTGAATGTCCAGAATCCGGGACATTGGGACTTGGAAAAATCACAACCTAATGACTAATAAATCTGTATCGGATGGCCAGAAAACAACAAAAGACAAATCACAAACGGGTAAAACAAACAATCAGATGCTATCCGCACGAAACGGCAACGTCAGGTAAATCAAATCGACCAATTGTCTACCAGAAGTGAACCTAAAACATTAATTGCAACCAGCCAGATAGCGTTAGCTTTGGTCAGAATATGAGAAGAGGAAAAGGTAGCTGGCTTGTTAGAAGACAGATCTGTGAAATAGTGCAATCCGTGAATATTTCGACTGATTTCCGTTGATCTTCTCACTTTTCTGTTCATGGAATAAGATGAGACAGTTCAGAAGCAGTCAGATGTTTTTTGCTAGATGTTATGAATCGTTCTAACATGCTCTAGATGATGAACTCTGAAAGGCTGTTTCACAATCAAGAGGTTGTTTGTAATCACTGAAATGTTTATACTAGTCAAAGTGTGATTTGTTGCCAAACTCGTTTCTATGATAATTTATATTCGTTCGCCACTTTTCATTACTTCACGTTGCTACCAGTTTGATGATCTCCTGCAAAAGACAAGATTGATCATCAGCATGCTCTGAGATTTAACCCTACAATGCATCAAGTTTTTCAACGCACAGAGACTGTACACGCAAGCAAACTCACCGTGTGAAGTCGGTCAACGCGTTGATCCCAGAGATTTCTTGCATCGCAGTTTGAATTCATTCTCCATATTTGGTCGGTCATCCGCCGACGTACGGTTATGAACAGCTCTGACATAAAACATATGTAAATAGACTGTCAAGAACTTTTAAACGATTGGTTTTGGAACATAGCGGTGTGCTATTTAAATAACTACCAAGCTTGTTAGTGGCATTTACCGTTGGGCAATGCCAAACTTAGCACACCTCATTGATGATCAATGACAAAATCTTTCAACTGTGGATCGCTGAGCCTATTAGTTGAGCGAAAACTGCATTCCACGTGACTAGCTCTTGAGCGGATAGGATCCAGTGGGTCGTATATCGGTTACCGATGATGTGTAACGAACCATGAAACGGTGGTGCTGCACGCTTAGTATGACCTAACGGACAAAAAATGCATCGCGAAAGATCCGCTTACGGGCAATAGTTTAACATGCAATTATAAGGAATTATGGGTTCATGGATAAACGATTTCGCTTTAGCAACCCGGAGAGCCACAGACACAATCGGCCTACGATAAAAATAGAACGATTCCTTGTTAAGTGTGCGATGCTGGTGAATACTAGCTCATTCCACTAATTTGCCGATTTGATTAAACTGCTTATTCCCGCGTAGACCTAACACGTGACCAAAATCCATGTGTATATGTTGACTGGTTTATTTGGTGTGTCAGGGTTCCGGAATTTCTAATGCAAATCTCATGAATTTCAGATCCAATATACCAACCTCATTAAGATTGAGCATATGTCCTATTCGGTTTTCAGGGACGGATGTAAGAGAAAAGGTACCCGGCGCTCCCTTGTATTAGGTCGTTCCCACTGAGAATCTTCTCGTAGCCACATGCTCACTTGCATTAGCTCAATTTTATGGTAATCTTGACAACGAGGTTGCTAGCTACTGTACTGGGCATAAAACGACAAAGTAGAAGTTTCCATGCCACGTTTTATGTAGAAAGCTTGCTAAACCCGCAAATGTTTTCCATTATTAATTTGTGAAAATTTGACTTCTGGTGGCTTGTTAAAACGAAGGAAAATAACCGTGTTTATCGGACATGTCCACGACCCATGATGGGAGACTTCTGATGCACCATACATCAAATGTACGGCAACAACAGTATTCATTTTTCCCCTAAAGCCACCAATCACCTGCCCGTAGGTCCGCTGCCGGGAATGCATCAGTGTTAGTAACAACCCGATCCATCCGACAAGGTTAGCTGTCCGTTACGGGCAAATTTGGTTAATACTAGCCGACAGAAATTTAGAAGTGCGGATTTAACCACTAAAGAATTCAAGGCCCGGTCAAATAGCTCATTCCACAAGTCCTGGAAGACGGTTTGAATGCAACAAAGTCTTGTCATTTATCATTTCTTCCGGTTAGTCCTGTAATTCACGGGCACAAAAGCTTTAAACTGAGGTGGAGACGGTGACGAACAAAAGAGAAATTTGTCTTCAAACTCATCATTAAGATGTAAATTCATTACTTAGGCGAAGCGCTTGTTTATGACATTTGAAATCAAATTTTTCAACCGATGATAATGAAAAAATCAAATATGCCGCTCAACGAATCAAAACCACGAACAAGAACATTACTGGTAAGTCAATATCACCCAATGAATTCCACCTAGTCACTAGACAGATGTTATAATGAAAAAAACAGATTTTGAATGGCCATGCACATTTCGTCTTGATAATTCACTCATTGAGTATGAAAAAGGTGGACAGTAAAGCAAAAAATTCGGCCACCATGGTTTTCCTCGAGTTCTGTTGATTATTTCAAACACCGGGGGAAAAATGCGTTCGGAAGATGACGTTTTGACCAGCTCTGGGCACATTGGTTTAGAGAAATTCTTAGCAAGCATACATCTGGTTGAGGTTTGCTATCCAATATCAAAAATGCCTTGAAACTGACAAACCAGGTTGGGTGGTTTCTATTTGCCAAGCTACAACTCAGTATTTTTGAATAATTCAATACTCAAACTTCACAGTATAACAGTCATACATCCTCGATTAAATGTGTAACTTTGTTCTTGTACCATGGTGAGAAGCCGTTTAGCCACCCTCTTATCCGCTATTTTACACAAAACACTGCAGTTTACAACTTAGATAATTGTATCTTGGGTCACCCTGGCTTACAGATTAATGTCGTTTGGGAACCAAGGTGCAAGACCTAAATAGATGTAAAAACATCATGCGTTCAAAGCCAAATGTCCCTTGTGCAAGGTAATTGAACTGTGGCAGATGGGTTTCAGTCGACCAGAATACCGTAAAAACAGATCGGATTAGAAGAAATATGTAGGTAAATTAATGTACTACTCTTTCGGTACGATGTGCTTTATGCCAATCCATTAATTCGGAACCCTATCACAGATAAACTTGGAAACAGGCCAATGGAAACCATCTCAGTTAGAAACTGTAAGTAGTCCAAAAGATCCGCTTTTCATTAGAGCCTCCATCTTTTGTGAAACATGCTTGATCAGACAGATTGAACGAAACAATAATAAACCAGTAACTTCTGTCTTGGTCCTTTAATTTGCTTGAATTATCGTTCTGCAAGTGGAAATTGAGAAAGATGGCTAGGAAAGCCGTAGTGCATGACTTTTATCTCAGACAATCTCCATTAACAGTAACCTAATGCCAAACTCTGCACTGTACGCATGTTTAAGTGCACACATGATACAGAACAATCAGAAGGCAAGAGGAAAAGTTGCATGGGACAAACAGAATTGCACAGTTAGTAATTTTTGATTGACTTACTGATTGCTTCCCATAGGTGAATCCAACTGTCTGCACGAACGCAAGAAGTTGCGTTCTTTTTGAAGTCGCGTTACAAAAGGCTTTCCTTGCAACAACGTCACAGTTTGTCATATACAAATTTGCTACTCTGATAAAACAACGATGCTCTTAATGTTTGTCTCTCGTGCATATTGTAATATTTGAAGCGGAATCCAAACCCTTATGGCTTTAGACACGAAATCGGCTTAAAACGGTGTAGTTTGTATTCCGGTCGGTTCATAGGCTGGTCACTGGTTGGTACAAATCACTGCGTAGAACGTAGCACAGGAAACGCGGAATTTAAGCCAAGATGTGAACAGTGGAAGGACATTTCGAGTAGTTTATCACCACAAGTCGCGTACAGATGAAGGAACTTTAAATAATGAAGTGCTACAAATAACGACAGAGTCACATCCGTTTCAAATCGAATGTCAGCTGTTCCAGCCAGGTCATATGAGGCCTTCTGTGTGGCTCTGGCCATAATTGGAGAACGTAAATATACACAAACGGTTCGCGGGCGATGGAGTGACAGAATAATAGTTTTGTTCAAAACAAGAACATTCCATTTTATTGGTGAATGAGGGTTGTATCCCATAGCTATCCCCATATTCAATGTGGTTCGTTTCCGTAACCGATAGTAAGTCGAACGCATGCAGTAAAAATCATTTCAGACATGGAAGAAAGTCATATTTTAGATTGCACGACTGGCTATTTTTAAATCAGCTTAATTTCCACATTAAGGACAACAGTAAAAGAACTAGTTGCCTAATGAGTCCACGGGTATGAGCAATTGGATCATTACATTTCTGCAACATGATAGTGAAACTGCACGACTGTTTACAGAACTGCTATCACCTGACCGACAGTCTATTGAAACTGCTGTCCAGAAAATTTCCGAAGAGTTGGGCCATATTCAAGATCCCTGTGGATTATCTCGTTTACTTACTAATGTCACAATCTGATTCCCGTCCAGGCAACGTTCGGTAAAAAAAAACCAAACTAGACAAGCATCAGGTAAGTTTCACTAGCAAGAACAAGATTCATTATATCATTTTTTACCTGTCTATCATTTGTTCTATAGGTCAGGTTGCCATGTTTTATTTATTTGTCTACTTCTTGCAATGGCTGCAAAAAGTGCTCAACTGGACAGGCAAAATAACAAACTGATAAACCACTGGGTTGTCCAGGTCAACAGAATTGCATCAATGACAATTGGTTGACTTTTGAAACCAGCTTTTGGCTCAATACGATCATAGAAATTGGTGCAAATGAGACGATTTGACAACTCAAAGCACAACGCAATAGGTTACAGATGTCTGTGGAATTACCTAGCTTCACTGTTTTTTACAGATAGCGAGAAGACTTTTAGTTATTCCCTAAATGAAAAGCGAAAATGCCCTTTGTGGATCGGCTGCAACTCAGAATTCCGAATTCGACCTGGAAGCCATCATCCACACTATCCGATTCTTGTTTTTTTGACATCCGGAGTTTACAAGCTGTTTGTTTGCAATCTCGGATTCTAGCAAACAAGCCGTGTGATGAATGCTTGTACAAATGGTTTGTCTAGTTATTAATGCCAGTCGTGGAGAAAACTTTCCCGTGACAAGCCGTGGATGTGTTTGACCAAGTGGACAGACTGACGGATTAACCGTAGTCTGGTTTACAAAGCAGACTTCTTCGTATTTGGGAACGGACTGGTTTTTGCAAACGACGTTCAATCAACTACAGTAAATATAATAAAAAGAAACTGTCGGAAGCCGCTCTCATATTTAGTGTCAAAACATAGCGCTTTATATAGCATATATATTACTGAAGTCAAATTCTGCTCAAACTTTGGCCACAGTATAGCGGCCTCACTAACCATTTTGTTACAGTCGAAACAAATGCACTTGCTCATAAAGCAAAGCGCAAATAAATTATAATACTCCTCGATGCAATTCCCGTGGCCATGTGATTACGAGTACTGAGCAATTACTTGCTTTAATGTCACAAAGTAGAACGCCATTTTACTAACCACTGTTCAATCCGACCAAGAAAGTTATTTGAAAATTTGGTCAACGTTTCAGATATTCGTTTTGGGGAATTTGAAAACTGGAATGGAAAGTTTGCATATGCACCGAATATCCAAAAACCGACGCCAAGAGTTATAACTGAACCCGCGACTTTCCGTTTGACGACAGATGTTCTACCGCTGAGCTACCGAAACTGGTATGCACATTCCGACTTATGGAAGCATAGTACTTAAATGAATTTCACGTTATACGTAAGCTTTGGCTTCTCGTGTCACCTCAAAAAACAGCTGAAGTGTAAAAATCATTCACACCAATTTCAGTTAGCACGGTTTCAACTGGCGTTTGTCCAAGTTACCCATAAAAGCACTATCTTCAAACTCAGAGCTCTATTCACATCATTTAAAACAACCCCAAATTACACACCCTTTTACTTCTTTCCCATTGCTTTTTAAATCTAAAAAGAATGTCAACTTAACTACACTAAATCGTTGACTTCAGGCCAAACGTATTTCGACGCTAAGCTTACAATCTTTTGGACCCCACCTTGGACGCACAAACCGCGAGTTATCCGATCAACTATGCGAACGGGAGGCACCCGACCTGAGTTACAGTGTAAATGAAGCTCACCCGTAGTGCATATCTTTCAGCGAAGTCAGGGCTCGAAACCAGACTTTCTCAATGGAAGGTGAGTTTGTTACCACTGTGTCATCAGCTCCCCGTTTGGGCTACTCAGAAACACCAAATTATTTCGGTCTCAATGACATCTGTCACTCGGATTGAGTCACGACCCACGGTGTCCAAGTGGGTAGGGTAGTGGCGTTTGCACATGAAGGGCGCGGGTTCGAATCCTCCCGCTGGCGGTCAACTTCCTCCCTTGACAGCCCTCTGTTGGCCGCGGCCCCCTGCTTGAGAAATGATGTACACTGTTATTTCATTAATAAAAATGAAATAAAAGATAAACGAGAAGAAGTGATGCGGCAGAACACTGAAATGGCTCCGCTTTCTGAGAGTTGATATACGAATTATGAGTTACGAGAAGAGATCCAGTAACTGGAATAAAGTTGCCGCTTAGACGAAACGAACACTCACCTTGTCAATCTTGCGCAATGGAAGGGGAAACTATAGAATACCGGTTGTTACTATTATTATTATTATTATTATTATTATTATTATTATTTACTGTATACGTTATTGTAGTCAGAAAAGGATAAACTAGAAATCTGCTTTATGAGCGTATAGTTAAGCGTGTCAAAAGTCACAAGTTGGCAGTTATCGAATCGAACAACCACAGTCTCTCGGGTCATGTCGTCCAAGGTCATGTCATATCACTCACAACAAAAAGTGCATATCTAAAGTGGTCGTGTGAAATTCCGAACAACTTGGTTGATCCGTGAGTTCGAAATTCAACGAACGCATGGAAGCAGGTCAACCATAAAATCGGAATAAATGAATCCGGTTATCGATTCGCGCGTAGATAAAGTCATCCTACTGTGTGCATAGAGGTAATGCATTTGGATAAGTTTGCTCGCCTATTCAGTCTAGTGGATTTAGGAAGGAATAGAAAGACGAATCTCGATAAAATACAATCGGATTGTATGAGGCCTTTCAGTTATTGTCATAAGTCATCCATTCTGTGTAATTCGCGGTGGATTCCAAACAAAAGTTGGACGAGACCAACAACAATCGACCTACTTTGTCTGATACATTTTCAAAGATAAATGAGTACAATTATTAGTATTGTTATTCTTCTACCAAAACTGTTGGAACTGTGCGAATGCACAAAAAGAACACGAAACCTGCGGACTCTGTCGCATGACTTGAACTCCCGGAACGTATTGTATAGAGGGTAAATGCCGGCTTGCGCTGTTTGCCAAAATCGTTCAGAAGATTCCTCCGCTACCCACTAGGATTAATGCACAAAAACACACCAGTATATATATATATATATATATAAAATCACAACTAAACCCCCTGTACGAGTGTTGCGTTTGGACCGAGTGCTCAAAATAAGAAAACATACCACGTTTGGCCTAATTCAATGCCGTCAAATGTCTAAGCATTAGTCTTATTTCTATTTTGGGTCCATCCTTGTTTAATCGTTTACACTGATATTTGTCAAGAAAATAGCCTAAACAAGCATCGGTTGCACTGATACTACAGAATTAGTCCCCATAAAATTTCCAGGAAATTTCAGTAGCGTTAAGGAATATCTCAACTGTTATGTGTTTCAGCCTGCTCTGCCCAATTTTCTCACGGTTTGGGGAACATGGAATAGCGTGGGAAGTTTTGTGTTTATGACGATATCGATCGGTCTTATCTACTCTGGACTGCATAGGATTTTTCAAAAACTCGGTAGCCATAACAGAAATCTTGAAAATGAGCTGCCCGAATAACAGTCTGGAGTTGGCTGTTCAGTCGGGCAAGTAAAGTTTTATGCAGGGCACTAACGTAAGGCAGCCAAAGACAGTCATGTCCCACGTGTTGCCTTTTGCTTTATGACGGGAAGGACTCATGAATTTCCTCCTCCTGTTTTCATGCTGTTTAGAAGTGGGTGATTGTAGACAAGTCGAAGAAGTATTATGACTTGCTTATGTTCTTCTTAGCTGCTGGATGCATTCATGCTGTTTTTCTTCCAATGTAAGACCAAGACCAAGAATAAGCTGTAAGAGCTTTTGCCAGGTTTCTCCTATGGCAACTCCGAATCAGGAAATAATATCGTGTTCAGGTCATAAAGTGAGAAGAAACGCTTCTTGCCGAATGACAAGCTAGAGTGGGAGCATCCCAGTGAAGCATTTGTACTTTTCTATCTAAATTTTTGACTCGTATTCCTGACAAACATCATCTTGGAAGTGTGACTGGGGTTTTACCGCTTCGAAATATTTTGCTTTTAACCCTTGGGAATGCCTTGCGATCACTACCTCTTGACCGAAGGAGTGCTGCATTCCGCTCCGACTAACAGTATTTCTATTCACATTGGAAGTGTTTAATTCCCTAATCTATAACTGCAGTTTGATCTGACGAATACTTCACGTTAATTACGGTTGACGTGTCTATTTACGCTTGCTTCATAAGTTGCTTGAAAGTCCATATGCCGCTACCAGATGCGCGGGCTTAAGAAGGACGGGACATAATTTGTCTCGAAATGTAGTAGAGCGCATTCGGAAAGAGCTTTTGCATCCTATGACTCACTTGGGAGTGCTGGTAGCAGCTATCGTGATGTTCCTCCGTTTACCAGGTCACCGAGTTGACCTGACGCGGCTGTTCGAATTGCAACGATAACATCTGAATGCAAAGCATGTGGTGTTTGACGAAGCCGTGCTCATCAAATCAGAAAACGTAACAATGTCGAACATTTTGTGGCTTTTATTTCTTGACCAAACAAAATCATTCTGACTTTAAAGAGTTATTCATTTTCAATGCCGATAATAGCTAGACACGCGCAGATTCCCAAGCACACAGCGAATCACGGATTAGGGTTGTAAACTAATGTCATTAAGAAGAATTAAAAGAGAAAGCACGAAATCTTTGCTTGGGGTTAGCAAAACCTAGGAAAACGTTTTTTGTTCCATTTCTGACTTTTTTTGGCTGCCTTGGGTCTCTGCTTTCCCTTGCTCCGCACGGTGCCTCAAGTTCGATTTATATATATATATATATATATATATATATACAAATAAAGAATTATAAATACAGGCAAACGTCATGAATCATGCAGTTAACGTCTGTTGTCGAAAAATGACACGAAGTTCATTTTGAAACGGACTTTACTTATTCTTGCTGCTTGCACATGTGCGTTGGCCAAGCTCCCAAAATCACATGACCACACTCTGTTGCTTAGTGAATTTTATTAATTAGTTCCATTTGGTGCTCTACTCCAATATGGATGTCAGCAGGGGTGTCCGAATCCAGTTGTCTTAATTGAAACCTGCCAGCCAGCAGTTACCCAGACCTGTGCGCCAGCCACCTCGTCGTCTGTGAAATTGGCGCAGACCTTGCTCATTCACCAGGTTGCGTTTATTGAACTGGGACCGTTGATCAGTCATGGCTGAGCAATGCGCCAAACATAACAGGTTAATTTCCTGGAAACCATATCTAATCTTAACTGCTTCATCTTCTGGTTTCCACCTTCGAACCATACAATTCGATGAGTTGTGCAATATAAGTGTAACCCTTGATCACGCAACCATGCACATCTGTCGAAATCTTCGAGAAATACATCATTATCATTAACATCAATGAAATGCGCTGAACAGGCAGAACTGGATGAGATGTATTGCTGTCTCTGTAAACTAATACTTTTTTCTTATTTATCTGATAATTCTTCAACCAAATAGGACAGTTCTTCAAACGTTTTGATGTGAACAGTAAGTATTAGAACACAACCGGAAACAAAAATGGGATAAAAAGTCAGATTCAAAAAATGAAGTTTCTACAAATTCCGTCTGGCGTACTCGAGTCTGGAAGGAGTTGAGCGAATTATAATCAATTCACTGGAAATATTTGCTTCGTGCATCTCACTACGTGAGTGCTCATCAATATGTTCTTGGAAGAACAGAAATTAATAAACACTAATAAAATACGAATGCGAATAAATCGTGACTCCTATGAATTGCAGCAAGCACTGCGTAAACGTTACGCACCGTCCGAATTCATTAGGTCAGGAGGATTCCGTAGAAAGCGGGCAGATAATAGGATAACAAATGAACTTCAACCAAGTGAACGGACGAACCATTTCGAAATTCCATCATACAAACGACAAATGGTCTTGTGGAGTAAGGCTTGAGTTTCATTGAGATTCCTGTTCGTGAAAGCTTTACACACTTTTGGTGGTGAACTACTTAATTTTAATTCAATATAGGCAAAGTGATCCTAATTTGCTTAAACCTCTGCTTACCAGTCGTAGAAAGATAGCAGAAGAGAAATGCAACCGGTTGTGTAAAAACGAAAGGGGAAAATCCTTCACTGGGATCAAGTGGTGCAAACTTTGTCCGCAGGTTTATAACGTGGTCTGCTTTTAGTGAATATATACCAGTGGCTTTGGAAGGAGCCAAGTTTGCAGTTTACTGAGAGTTCGGGGAGGCTCTCAGATAGTTGCCACTTTGCAGTGAAATTTTGTTGAATGATTGACCAAGTTTTGTGTTTCAAAAGAGAATACGTAGCTTTCATTCATCAGTTCACGGAGGTTAATAAATGTCGTTGAGTTTTAATCATCAAGTGAAATCACATGGGAAAGAATGCGGTAAAAAGATAGACTTGCTCAAGCGTTGTTTGCTTAGGCTGCAAAAGAAGTAGTGTCACTCATCACTGTGAATGGGAAATGAGAAGAGTGAGATAATCGCTCCAGGTAGAAGACTGCATTGAGATGGCACTAAAGAAATTTTATTCTTGTGCCTCATAACGCGCAACCGATTGGAGACAATCTTACTAAAGCCACACGGTTGATGATTGGACGTCTTACCTTGGATAAATATCAAGAGGTCCCTGCCTGTCAATCCTACTGATTGAGTCACAGTATTTCAGGTAATAATAGATTCGCGTGCATAATGAGTCCTTTCTCGCGGACGACGAAATTTAATGAGCGAATAACGATAATCTTAAGTTGACAGAAGAAGTCGGCATTTATTTATAATGACAAGGTTTGAGCATGATGGTAGCGGGAACAGCATGGCATTTGGCCACTACGGCCCACCCGACTCCCCGGGGTAAATGGAAACGTGACCGTGTCATAGGACCGCATAAAATCATCATTAGATGAGAAGCTGCTATAAACAGTTGCACTGGTAGATATTCGGGAAAATCTTACAGCCCTTTGCATCTCCAAATGGCTAACCAGCGAGAAATCTCAGTTCGGTAAAATGTAAACGGTTACAGGTATTTGTCCTCATCCAGGTCTCTGGTCTGCAGAATCCAACCACGGATATGGATGCAATAAAGTTTGATGTTGGTGTTTGGTGAACCATTGGAAATCATTCTGGTTAGTGTAACGGCCAAGACTAGCGACTCACAACCTTTCGTTCCGAATTCGCGACCGAGTTTCGGTGCAGTTGGCATGCACTGTTGACGATTTCTAAAAAGAAGCAACTAGCTGTACATTGCTTGCACGATGTTCAATTCTAAGATGACGAATCCTTCGGGAAAACACCACAAAATTCCAAGACTTGGTTTTACCAGTCCGTGTCGAGTGAACACCACCATGGTTTTGGTTTGTATGAATTTTCCAATTACGTCTGCTTCGCAGACTATGAATTCGCATTGGTTGGGATGATTCGTTAAATCAGGTCGTGTACTTGATAACCCACAGTGAAATGTCATTTGTTTGATAGTCCGAATGTGGAAGTCCCGCAATACGGTCATTTGTTGACCGTCCACTAGCCTTCGGTCTTCTTATTAGGTGATAAGAAAGCCAACAGTATTTCAATAAACTATTCTTAAAAAGTTACTCATTTTCTTCAGAGCACAAAACTTTATCCGTCAGTTTTTGTGTCTTGCTTCGTTCTTGATTGATTTTATATTTATCACTGCAGATATTTGCCGGACAACTACCAACACCAACGCGGCTTCGTCTCAAAGTGTTTTGCAGAACACCACGCTTCATATCGCACCAAAAGATCTACAAACCCTCCGCTACCTTTATTCGTTGGGTACCCAAACTTCAGTGTTAGCAACTATACACGCGTGCACGGATAGATAGACATCTTGCTGAAGTATGTTTTGAATGGCAACCTATGTGAAGTATGGGGTTGATAACGGCACTAAAACAGGGGTCTACAAGTACCCGATTACTGCATCATTGTGCCTATGTTTGCACTATTCAGTTTCCGATTCTTTCTGCTCCTTCGACTGTATCCATTCTCTGTTTTCATGGGAAGGTTTGAAAATGTGGAATTTGATGCGAACAAATCAAAAATCGTAGAGATTTGCGTTTCGGTCCTCTTGATCTGCATTTATTTTGATTACAAATTCTGCGGCATCGTTAATACCCACATGAACCCTGCAAGGTGGGCGCATAAAATTTGTGGATATTTTCATGCGTTTGTCCGTAAAATGATTCAGCTACTTTATTTTTCACACAAAAACGTTTTCGCCTGTTTTCTTCAGTTCCTCCGCGTCCGTTTGTTATGATTCCGCTCCCACGTTTTCGGCAGACCATAGAGTACTGTACCGAATCACCGATCTTTCAATCTGAATAGTGAAGATCCAAGTGGGAGATATTCACACTGAAAAAACGACGGATGTTGCTGGCAAAGAGCTCTTTTGAGCTTACAGCTAAAGCGACTGAAAACAGTTAATAACAACACCAAATAGGGAACAAGCTAGTCTTCGGTGGTTCTGGATCCTACCATTACATCAAGTTAAATATGACCAGTTCCAATTAGGTGGTTGAATAAACTGAACAGGTCATGATTTGAATGAAAGGCAGAAGAACAGCAATCCGGGTCTAAATCTAGACGGGAAAAGTGGATGTCGTCAGAATATGCGCCCCCCCCCTTGAAGAGGTTAATTAACTTGGCTGAACGGTCAAACCGCAAAACATAATTGTGACTGATTTTGTGCGCGAATGTCATTTGCGTCTGATCCCACCAGGCAACCATTGATGTTTTCATGGGATCAACTATCTAGGATACCAATGTCTACATGATATACAGAAGCATATATATGCTTTTATATTAACGAAATTATGTGTGGTATGGTGTCCATGCTGAGGTCGAAATTAAGCAGCTTTGAAAACACGATACTGCTGCTTCATCTTTTTCGAGATGCATTTTTATCGCGCCCAAACTGGGGCGTAAATCCGCGATGAACGACCAAATCGAACACCTTAGCCAGTAGATTGACCGAGCAGGCTAGTAACGGTACTGCTAAATCTCCTTTCCATATGGCACCTATTTGATGCTAGTTTTCACGTTCATTAGACACTGATGCCCAGCCATCTCCCACTACTAAAACCAGTCAGACGACCAGGAATTCGGATCGTTGTTCATCCCCTTCGCTGCATGCAGTGGAAGTCAAATATTGTGCTGCAGCGCAATAGGACCGTGAAAATCTCTGACTAATATGTGCTATCTCATGAAATGAAGTACAGTTTCAGTTTGTACGGCCATTATCTTTGCGCCACTGGTTATCGTGACGGCTAAGGCGTTTGAATGACATTCGCTCGTCTCGAGTCTATGTCCGAGTTTGGGTATTTTGGATCACACTTGCTAACGTCCAGATTGACATATCTGTACCTCCCAGTTTTTTCCCCAGCCGGTAAATTGAGTGTTGGCATCGCGCGAACAATAACCCACCACTATTAAAATGGACATGTGTGCATGCATACATGCGTAGCGTTGTTTCACGGCCAACATACCTTTCGGTCTGATTGTGAGCTCGTCTACTGCGGTATGATCATCGAACACACTGTTAGCAGACACGCTATTTGATGCTCTTCACTCTTCATCCCAGTGGTGCATAACCTCGAATTCGCCCCGTGGTTCACTTTGAAAGGAAAATTGTTTTTTGCTTGCTTGTGCAACTCACGAAACACACCTGGATAGTGAAACTTACGGTCGACTAAGCAGATTGATTCGGCCTCGAAACGCGCTGTTGACATTCAGCTCGTGCCATCTGAAATTTTTAGAGTTTGGTCAGCATTGGCTGACGGCATCCAAAACTTACTTATGAGTTATTTGTATATTATTATTACTCATAAGAAAAGCGTTGGATTTTATGTTTACCAATTTCTCATTTTATATTAATAGGTTCTACTTTTTAATTGAAGCATATGAAATACCGGATTCTTGAATACCCTTTTTGTACTGATGCAATTTAACAGCAGTTTATATCGCAGTTCTATATACTTTTGATCAGTCCAAGTATAAATCCTGTGATCTAGTAGGGTTTGACTTCGCTGTCGCGTGAAACCAAGTATTAGCCAATCGGAATCGCGGCGCCCACGAGCTAAAAGAAAGACTATATGGCGATGATCATTGGCTTAGTGATATTCGACCATTAGTTCTTCTATTTAATGTGTACAAACATATGGCCCACGAAGGCACAGAACACACTTTCTGCTTGATTTGATTTTCTTGTCATCTTCAATCGCATAGTCCGGCGTTGAATCCATTCCGATAAACACTGATATATCGAGGCCGCACACTAATACAACCGATTACACTCATTGCCACAGTTTCGAGTATTGGTGATAACACAGTAATTGATTTGAAGGCGCACAGTAAAAAGCGTAGCCACGATTGTCTAATGAATACCTTCATTTGTCTACTATGGTCTGGTTTCACTTTCGGTTCTCAGGTATTTCAAGAAAGTTAAAACTATGCAATCACAAGAAAACCAGGCCACAATTTGTACAACTGATTAAACATATAGGTAAACGAAACTTCTTATCAAATATGGGAAAGCGTCAATAAAGATCTGTGGACAATACCATATGGGTTTGAAAAGCGGATTCCTAACGTTTCTGTGAAACGTTCATTGTTCGGGAGCTAAACTACTGAAATCATTTGCTGAAAGAATACGTTGCTATAAAAGACCAATTTGGGATCACATTTTACATGAAAGACCATATTTGGTCTCGGTTTGCAGCAAACTGTCACACTTGGACTATCGCTTTAAACTGGACGGATGGAACAACTTGGTTGAAGTCTGTTTCAAGCAATCCAGCATGCATTTGAAGACCGCTTCTTGTTAGATGATCCTGGTGAACACACTTGACCCGAGGAGTCGTGAGACTTTTGTGTTGCTAGTGGTTAGTGATTAAACCTGCAGTTTATGTGACAAATCGTAAGAACAGTTCTGCAGTCAAAGCTTGTGATCACTAAATTGGGCACAAATGAAGCTGCACAGTTAACCGTGTGATAACCGCAACTCTTTGTTAATAAAATCGGATTTCCTCGGTTGCACAACCTCACTCAGCCTGTTTCCTTTCTTTACCCCATTCTCGATTGCATTGCGACATTACTTCATTTAAAAGTGAGTGTTAAGTAAATCACGTGTGCTCTTATTCAATTCATCACGAAATGTAAAGTCAGTTCACTTCTTTTCACTCATTCTGCCCTGAGCATTTTTCTGACGATTTCCATCAAAACACGACGAAATATATATATATATATATATATATATATATATATATATATAAATCCTTTTTGGTCCCGCCCTTGCTCTACAAGCTGAGCTGTGAGACCGCGGCGGTTGTAGTGTTCCGAAAGTTTACGCAACAAACATTAATTGCAAATCACTTTTCATTCTTCGGTTAAAATTCATTAAGAATCAAACCGAAATCCGTGGGAGACAACCTTACGTGAATTCAAAGGCGGTTCGCGTTTGAATCACACCAAAATTGGCCAATTCTGCCAAATTAAAACTCATCGGGACAAAACCTGTAGCTAGCAATTCTGAGCTAGCCTAGATTTGTAAAGAATATTTCGTACGAATAGGTGATAAGTTTTGTAGGCGATTCAATGTTCTACAAGTGACACTGTCTTCAACTGAGTTAGTCATACCAGTTGACCTACGAGATCCTGGTAATTTTATGCGTGACCTGATAAGGCTGAGTCACACTGGGTTGACTGAATCCGGGAGCATTTTTTGAAGGGCGCATTGGACAAACCGGGAAGGGATGGGAGAAGGGTAACACATCTATTTTAATTAGTTGTCTCTTGGACACCAAAAACCAACGAGGCTAGCAGCAGACCTGACTCAGGTTGACAGTGTGAAGTCTGAATGGTTGGTGTTAATTCCGTTCTTTATTACCCGATAATAAGCTGTAGCTGTCTGGTTATGGAACTTTGTGGTAAAAACTGGAGACCCGTGGTAGAAAACACAGCTGGAAAGTATCTGGTTCAAATGATTTGTCAATTCATTAGTAGGTAAAAAAACAAAGTCAGTGTCAGGGTGTTCGGAATCATTTAGGCAGGATTAGTTACCAGAAGCAGAAACAACGGAATAATATTTAAAATGTTGACCGGAAAACATTTCAAGTTGTTGATCTACCATTTACGTCAATACACCACGTTCTGTTCTTTTCATGCCGTGGTGAATAATATCATGATTCCGGTCAAGAATCCGCATCTCTATTAACCAGTAATCATTTCAGTTCTAAATGTGTCACCTAAGGAACCGTGTTTCTTGTATTACCAGGAAATGTTATCACCCCACTCGCTCCAAGCCAATAAAGTTTTGTCTCGAATAAAAAGTATGAAATAGCCGGCTGATGTAAAATTCTTGGTGGTTTTGAAGATCTGTCGCTACCATTCGTCTTTGTCTCCCTGTGGTTAAGAGAACAATTTGGTTTTTGTACAATTCTGTTCAGGAATAACTGTCGTGAGAGTGATTGCATTCTGGTTCACTTGCGTCATCAGAACATGAGTCTTTCGGAGGCGACGCCATATATAAAATCTAACGTCCATAACGATGTGACAGAGAATTCGTAGCTGTCCTCATGCTAAGATTTGGAGGGCTATAAACAAGCGTAACATATCAATCGCTTCAGTTCATCAAAGAGCCACGTAGGAACAACCGGTTGCCTAAGGTCATTTGAAGATGGCAAGTTTAAATGCACCGATATTGACCTCCTTCCGCCTAACTTGAATTGCACAGACCACTGCCTATCGGTAACACCTCACAGAAAAGGCACTGAATCTTCCCCCGTGCAGAAATTTTCAAAATTTCATTCTGTACTTGCTGCAAATTCGCATCTACTTTTTGTCCTGTCCCGGCCATAAAGACTATTTTTTTCTATTTACCCGTTAATTTTTATTCAATTTTCCCTGGAAGAGACAAATCCACGTGTTCTTCCTAGATGCGTTGTTCACCCAAGGAGGATATCATTTATTTTATTTTCACCAATGTTAATAGCACTGCCGGAAGTAAAACAGAGCAGTCTTTGGTCAGCGTCATGCATTCTTTCCCCGAAATGAAGTCAGCAGTTCCCACGAAACTTGTTTTTCGTTCCTGAGATGTCTCAAATTTACTCTTACGTGGATCACATCTTGGAATCCTTTCGAACGTTGTCTATGTCACCTTTTGTTTAATTGTTCTAGCTATTTGGGTTTTCTCAAATATTTTTCTCTTCCATCGATGTCTGTCGCAGAAAAACTAATTACTAGACCTCTGTGATTTAAATATTGCCCCATAAATCCTACCAAAGCCCTGATGACTTCTGTCAGTACGGTGACGAACCATTGCACCGCTGCTTCTATTCATCCGCTAAGTAATTCTCCACCTTTGCGACTTTTAAGAAGCTGTTGGCAGTGCTGTCTTCCAAGTGACCTCGAGCTTTTTGATGTTCCGGCACTTCTTCGAAGAATTACCCATTAAAAGGGTCCCCCTTCCGTCGAGTTACACATTGAAAATTTACATTCACGTTGGGCGGTAAAATGACAAGACCAAGCTAGCAACTATTTTTATTTGCTTGTTATTAATTTATCGGGCAACTAACACCGATCTTGGGGCACAAAAGCTAATGGTACACCTTCTCGACATCTCAGGACCATCACTCACAACAGGCACGGACATCCACACGAATCCACGTCGTTCATTTAGGTGGTCCCCTAGAATTGTGTGCTGACTAATCTCCAAAGATGGATAGCAGTGACTTGTGATCGGTTAATAGGGTGAAGTGTCCGCCGTGGAGGAACTTGTGGGATGTCTCGCAAATACAAGAGCGAGCGCTTCTTTCTCAGCCTGACCTTTTGCCTTGAGTCAACGTTCGTGACGCGCGCGTCACAGCCTTCTGGGCTCCGTTAGGAAACGCATAAGTTGGCCTCTCCAATCCCACAGTTTGAGGCATCAGCAGCTATGATCATCAGCAGGCTGGGGTTGTAGTGCGTTCACCATACACCCAAAGTGACCATCCTTTTCAATCGGAACAATTTACTCTTTCCCATTGCCTCTCACATTACAAGTACTGCAAACGCATCGATACATGCACCACCTTGTGTGTATTTCATTTCATGTAAATCGTAAAGGTATTATTATCTGTCGTTCATCTTTCGTCATTTCCTTCCATTACTACTGGCAAACAAGGCACGCCGTTTTCATGAAACTGCCCACGGCCGCCTGATGACCGCCGGCTGGGATGATTCGAATCCATGGCCTTCCGGCTGAAAAGCTGTGATTTCGACAGTTTGGTCATTGGCAGTTGAGTGGTATTCTCAAAAGTTTACCTGTGCAAGAACAAACTAAGCCAGACATTGCTTAACGTCAGTGATCGAGGGTGGACACCTGTTTCCAACACGAGGTTCACTGTCCGCATGGACTTTTATTTTTCAGGTATTCATGAACATTTTCCACGTACTGGAATGCATCGTGTGCAATTGCTGCCATTTAGCTAACCTTTCTAGATGAACTGTTATTGCATGGACCAAAAATGGTCCTCCGCATTTATGTTTGTCCCATTCTAAACTCGGTACATATGATTCCATAGAATGGACATCCCATTTCTGTTATCCTGTTCAGAAATTGCATGGTCCGGATTCTTTCAGATAAGAGAATTCAGTGAATTTCGAGCATCGTGATTAGCAAGAAACGTTTGGATCTGCGGATGCGTTCTTTCAGGTTCTGTCTCATCGATCAACTTACGAGGTTTGTCTGTGGTTTACCTAATCGTCCAGTGCACCTAGATGGTATCAACCGACTGATATCAGAATCAGAAAATCACTTGTTCACGCAAAATGAATATGCCAGTAAGTCAACAGTCAGTGAGCAGGCTTATGCTTAAGTGCTTTTGACGAAAGTGAGCGAATGCGACTGACATATCACGTGTTAAACGTGACTGAGGCTAACACAGCGTGCGTGAACTACACGACTGAATCGGCCAACCGTCCGATTTCATAAGTAAGCTTGCAACAGTGGGCTACTGGTTATGCACGTGTGATCTGCCTATGCCTCTCGGCCAATAGCTCTCCGCAGCACAAGTAACCAAACTGGCCGACGGTGGTCAAGCAGACAAGGTCGTGAGGTTTGGACGTGAGGTAAACGAGTTCGAATCCTCCCACCGCCGGTCAACTTCCTCACCTGGCAGTCCGCTGATGGCCGCGGCCCCCTTCCTGAAAATTGATGTACATTGTTGTTTCATTAATAAAGGAAGGAAATGATAAAAGATGAAAAGATACGGAGCATAAGTCACAAGTGTAAAACAAACCTAATGCTGGAAAAATTATACTCTTCCGCCTTTCGTTTGGAACTATTCTTCAATCTCACAACTAGCTGTTTATCATCCCAGAGTTGGGCAATAAACAATGAGCAGATCGTCCTGATTCCACTGTCAGTGAACATTAGGGGAAAACATATTCACTTCATTATTTTACAACCAAATTTAGGCTGACCATTTCAATTAGTGAGTCCTGACTTAGACTAATTCGATGTCGTTGATCAGTCCAAAATCTAAAACTACTGTGGCACCAAAAAGGGAATAATATTTGCCGTCGATCGATTTTGCAGTATTTTCCACGGCACCCCATTTTAGGGAAGATTAGTCAACCACGAATTAATCCAAAGTCAAAATGACACTCACTTGTCGTCGCCTTATTGTACCGCGTCTGAGATGACTATTGGACTGTCAAGTGAAACATGATCCAAAGGTCGATTGTCAGGTGTTCGTGCGCCGTTGGAAATGAGACATTCCGAAACAAATTGAACTGATCTTTTAGCAAACGACGAGCAGGCTTGATTGGATGGTCGCCCAGCGGATCACAATACCACGTTTTTAAGAAAATGAAACCAAGAATTGCATGCTTTAACAGATATTTATCTTTTCACCGACGCTTAAACTGTAGCTTTTCTAGATATTAATTGTGTCTGGCTCAAGTGCGATGCGGCCCGGTGGTTTGTTCTAGTACCCGAAATTCAACAACCCGGTCAAGCTACTTGGTGAGATGTGCGAAGCAAATATTTAACCAGTTACATGACTATTGCACAGGAGTGCATAATCACCAATTACCAGCGAATACTGAATTTTACCGACGCGATCACACATTACAGAGTCAAGTACATATCTCTGAATTTAAAGCCAACACTCCATTCAAATGGCAAAATGTAAAAACACTGCCGAAAAAGAAATACCAAAGATTCGTCACAAACGAATTCGCACGTTCGACCATATTTGAACTAATCTGATCCGTACAACTTCCTGTTGGTCTGACTGCTGATGGTCGTGACAACTGACTTGACGCATTCCAGGTTCGAATCCTAATCCCGCCTGTTCAATCTTATCGGGAGCCTAGAATTGGGTATTGATTTTCAAATCACGCACTGAGAAGGAGAGTTTAACGATAATAAAAGTGAAATAGAACACGTTAGATGTGCAGGACTTAGGTTTTTTCAATGATGCCACAAGAAATCTTCGAAAATTGCTGGCACATGAGAAAATAATTTATCAAGTCTCGAGCACTATGACCATCTGGGAACTACAAGCATCAACTCTGCTTCTGATTCACGCAGTAACGTCAAGACTGAAACAAATAACCGACTTTCGTCATTTGGTGGGGACAGATATCCTTTTCGATTCCAAGCGTAAACATCTTGCAACTATAACCGAAAAGTCAAGGAAGCGTACTTGGATGGCTCAGTTTTTAAATAGTCCATAACACTGACCTATGGTTACGGGGATTATCATCTGTGCTGGCGGCCTATCCATAACTCTCCATTATAGTTTAGTCTTGGACAACCAGTACTAGCAATTTTGCTTCCTTACGTGAAATAGATACTATTGTGATGGCATAAAACGACAGGAGGGTTAGGGGTCACATGAAATTTACTCCTGCATGATGCAAAATGGAACGGATATTCCATTTCATTCCGAGGTCCGTTCGGCGCACACCGGAAGTTTTTGAACTCCTTTTTTCTGGGCAGATTAAAGAAAGGTTCGGCGATCTTCATTGCTTTAAGTAAAATCCATGGGAACAACTGGCATCTGTAGTCGCCTTTTTTGACTCTTTGGTTGATTTGGGGGACGTCTTGATCAAAAAAATCTGGTGAACCGACAGTGCAAGTGTACTACTGTAGCTTTACCGATTTTCATTTGCGCAATCCCGTAGGTTGGTTGGTTCGATTCCATCTAAATTAAAATTCACCTACCCCGTTTCCCATGTGCTTAACAGATCTGCCCACCTGGAGACCGGATTTCCCTTTCCGAGCAGAATCATTTAGGCCCGAAAGAGAGGAGACTTCTAGGAGTCAGTAAGCTAAGTCGCGGTAGGTAATCAATAACAGATGACGCCCGATCGACGAGCTGAATTATGCACGTCCTCATCAGATTGATCTAAAACGTCTATTTATGAAGATCTGGTTCAAACGTGAATAGATTTCGACTAGGTTTATCTGTGACAAATTCTGGTTTGGCATCCAAATCAGAGTTGAGTTGTTTGACATTTGTCATTTGTTTTGTCAAATAAACTGCAATATGATTAATTCCAAATTTGAAGAAAAGCTTGACAGATTGATTTTAGAAATTCGCATACCATCAGCTACATTTGCAACCTCTTCCCATGTTTAACAACCACGGTGGTTCCAGTAAAGAGTTGTAAATGTTCTAATTGAAGCACCCGATCACTTACGGTCTGCAGAGGTTCCTTGGTGGCTTATTAGCCAAAATGACCGTTTCTACTTAGACGCGTATATGTGCAGCTATGAACAGACGAAATCGTCTAGTTTGCAATACTCATTCAAGTACTTCATATTCCAATCTGTTATCCTGTTACATATTGCAAAGCATTTGAACTGGGATCAATTTTGCTCGTGACATGTTTTTGTGTGTTCTTTTTCTATACTACTGTATTCTGGGATACATGACAATCAAAAAGACCATTATGAGGATATCAGCAGCCTGTTCGATTCATTCAATAATTATAACGATAAAAGGGAAGCGAAAAAATGAATTTTTATGGAAGCTGCACATCAAGAAACAATTAATTCTATAATATTGCGCTCAATTCGGCTTATTTTCGTTGATGTTCATTGGCTGCGTTTCATTTTATCTGTTACCTATTCTGATGGGTTGCAAGCTGAAACACACGATATGGATCCATTGAAATGTCCGCTTTGCATCCTTTTAACTCTGCCTGATTATTGGGTGCTGTTTGTAGCCCGTGTAGCAGTTGAACATCAGTTAACAAGTACCCATACTAAGGTGTACAAGATACTCCTAAATGGGTGCCTAATTCAAGTAAACGACAGCGCACCAAATGCAGAGTTCAAAGAAAAATGAATAGCTGTTACGCGTTTGTAGTTGGGATTCACGTGGACCATTGATTGAATTTGCATCTGAGCGAAAGAAGCACTCGTTTTTGATCCAACCACTTGGACCTTGGGCGAGAACACTAAAGTGATTAAATTCGAGAAATGAAAAGCAAAATGTTTCCAACTGAATGTTATTTTCCTCATTAAAAAATATATTTGACTCAATCAGGGATTCGTTAGAAACAGGAAAAAAATAAACCATTCACTGTCTCTTTCGAAAAACGTTATGCGTCTCTGAGTCCCCTCGATTTAATATTTCCCACTTGATCAAGAGTATTGGCGTCTAAAGACTAAGACCGCGCCACGTTAACAGTCTTTAATTTGTGCCTTTTGAAGGTCGGGCCGAATAAAACAGCTAAAAGATCACTTGGACCCTGGCTTTTTAACACCGTTCCGCTGTCTTTTGTTGCACTGACATGCAATCATGAACTCCTTTAAAAACTAGCAATGACAATGCAAAAATAAAATTTACAGTGCCTTTTTAATTTGGGGAAACCAGACAGAAATTTTAAACTGGTTGGTTCACCTATGACCACCAACCAGGAGCCTAGGTGTTCAGATTGCTCGAGAAAGCATTCAGGAAAAACGGACAATATAGAATACTTTCTCACAGCAGCTCAACCAGTGATCGGCTTATGCTCCGAAAAAAAGGTATGGCTAATTTTTATTTTGACCGACAGATGAACTCCAGTTCCTGTCTCACAATCTTCAACTTCGCACCAACTCATTCTGCCTTGTTTGCTGCGTCATACCACCGGAGAATAACATAAGATAGGCTTTAACACACCAAGTTGAAAACTGTTTGTAACGAGGTCGCGTTCGAATGCATGGACACCAATGACTATGGCACTGTCATATCATTTATCATCCTCAACCATGTATTCGGGGAGGATCTCGTGAACCCCAACCCGGTAGTCTAACTGCACATAAAACCGGACAGTTCGTCTGTTAAAGTTCCCATGCACTTTTTCTTGTCATCACCCGAGTACATCGACTTACCTTTCGATCATTACCTACCTCGAAAAACATCGTACAAAGAAGCAACCGTTCTGTGGGCCCGTGCAAAACATGTCCTAAATACCCCAATCTATTATAATTCGGCGCCTGTTTTAAAGACAGAAACCTAGAACCCAGTAACTGACGCCTAACTTCGGAGTTACTCACAAAATTGTCCCACCAGTTTCTACCAACATTACAAAGAAAACGATGTTCGAATAGCAAAAGTCTTCGCATATCTTCTACTCACAAAGGCCATTTTCCGGGCCGGTATAGTGGTACCTACATCACGGCTGCTCTGCATACCAGATTTTTGATCAGCAGTCGGTTGCCATGCCCACGCTAGAGATGCCTCCGTCTAGGGAATGCCATTTCCGCCTTCTGTGTACGCGAGGGCACTTCGTCCGATATATGACCACCAGGTGAGGTACAACTACTCAAGTAATTGGATCCATCTACTCTACCGAGTTGTTCTCTCGATGAGAACAAAACTCAGCTTTGAGTTAATTTGTTCTGCCACGGTATGTAACACTTCGAAGGTTCGAGCCGCATCTCAAACTGCCCTACACTTTCGTTCAGACAACTGAGGGAAACGTGAAACTTACTTAGTTGCTTATTTAGTGGCACAACACCAACTGTATATTCCAAGTCAGAAAGTTTCTTGTCTGAGGAAGTACTAGTGCCATTATTTCCTAAAGAGCGTACGACGACCCGCATCATCAACTCAATAAATGAATTGTAAAATAAAAATGAAAGGGGCGAGCTTGATGAACACAAATTCTTGTGATGGTCGTTCATCTGCACTCACCATTTTTGTCCTCGCATCTTCAATCAGTTGAAATTCTTTTGACTTATCATAATCGAATTTGGTACTTCATTCAATTGTTCAAAAAAAAACAATCCTAACTCTTTAACTTCTACTCTGCATCTACCAGGGCATACAAAAATCATGTTGACTGTCTCAGCGGTTATCAGAAAACCACACGAAGATTTGCAATCACCATTATTTGCATTTGACAAACAAACCACTTTCTTGTTCTATTACTTTTGCGGAAGTTTTGAGAAGTCATTTCAACTAGATAACCTGGCGTTTCAAGTTCGCATAGTTAGTTCACACCGAAAATAAGTTGATAGCTTGGCTAGTCAGAGAAGGTGGTACCGTCTGTATCGTTTGGTTGCGACCGTAGGTTCTACCTATTCCTAGGACGGGGAGGTCAGGTCAACAGATTTTTCGCCACCCAGATGGTGACCGTAAATCGAAAGCATGTGTATCCTCCGAAAAGTTTGATCTGATGATGTATGAGTCAATCCCAATTAGATATTTTTGACCTAATTGTCATTATTTTCTCCTATTAGTAAACTGACAGTGTAGATTGTTTTCAGGAAGAGGGCCGAGGCCAACGGTGAGCTGCCAAGTGGGAAAGTTGACCAGGGGCGGGAGGATTCGAACCCGCAACGTTCATGTCCAAACGCCAAAACCTCATCTGTTGGATCACCGCCAAACAACAGCGTTTGAGCAGTGCGCAGCCAAATTCGAATACCAGATCAAACGAACAGTTGATTCACATCTTCTACGTTTACAAACATCAGTACTCTTTAAGTCAACATTATTAAAACATGACCTGGCACTGAGAGAACAAGGGGATCTAACAGTCCGAACAGAATCAAAAACATCCAAAATTTCATCAGAGAATTGTCTTGTTACTTTCTGACCAAGTTGCACCTGTTCTGATTCTCTTCTGGGCACTTCTTATTTTCCCTCCTTCCAAATTGATCCATTTGGGCATTGCAAGGTTTCAGTACCGCTTAATGGAGCAAAGTGCAGCCAAACTGAGACGAGTCCAAATCAAAACAAGACGAACTCACATATTTCTACGATACTCAAATGTGCGGCCAATTAGACAGCGCAACGAGAACCATAGGACAAAGTCTATCGAACGCGAACAGGCACTCACGTCAGGACCCAAACCCTTTTAGAAAGGGCGACATAAACTATGGCACACAGAGTACCCGGATCAGTTGTGTAAATAGTTAGACGTGAATTGATTCTAGTCAGATTGTTAGTTAATTCGATGAAGGAGAAGGATTTCCAAGAAGGCTCTTTACACCTCCGATTAAAATCCCTCTGAATCGACGAGCCCGGTTAAAGATCAACGATTTTGTTCAGACTGCAGCTCCCCTACAGTCAGTGCCTGTACCCATTCCCTTTGGGTTTCAGAATAACATTGTCATCGGCTTGACTCGTGACACTTTCCGGTTTCGTGTAGTAACATACTTTCCAAATTTTTCTGGTTGCAACCGATTGGTATGCGACAACCGGGACGATAGCGTGGGAGTGTTAGTACGGGGTTGGGGATTATCTGTGCCAGATTAGATTTTAACAATAGGGCTGCATAATAAACGGGCCACCAGTTAGGATATTTTTATGACCATGTGGTGTGCAACGACATGTAACATGAGCCACGGTAACGTTAATCCTTGCAGCGCGTTATGTGAATAGCGGTGCAGGCCTATGCACTTACAGGCAACAGTACATTGTATGGTGCCACTTGAATCAAGAATCCGAGCCCGATGCTGGATCGCAACGTCTGGTTTGTAGGTAACATCCGCTAGAATGTGGAAGTGATCAACCCTTTTACGAGTAAAGAAAGTAAGTAATGATACAGAGCTGACGGTGTCCAATTTTCTGTACAAGACGCATCCGTATGTATAAGGGGGGTAGCAAAGATTGGAAAAAGCGTCACACAAGTCGTTCCTGGTGTTTGACCTCGAGGACCGCACAGAGCATGTTTCCTTCTTGGTCATTCCCATCTTTCTTTGCTGGCGGACATTTTGCAGCACTGCTCAGAGCGGTCAAAATAAGTTCGTTTAGCGTTAGATAAGCGATACCCATCACTGCCGCGCGAGCTTTTCTCTGAATCTATTTCACTGGCTCTGTGCTCGTCTCATTCACATCCCTTTCTCTGTCCGCGGTCTTGAAATATACCATGGAGCAAACACAACTTAATTCGTCTGCAAGTAAACCACAGGAGTGTTTTTTGAGGTTAGATAGCTTCGAAGTGTTACATGAAGCGACCGAAGTGTAGACTTTACTGAACTTGAAATGGAAAACGCTTAAAGGTCTCTAGTATTCGATGGGAGATGCGAGATATTAAACTTATGGAATACTTCTATGGTTCTTATAAGCATTAAGTTGTAAATGTTGATCTTAACTTTCATGTCCCGGGTATTCTGTCGTCTCTGGGCATGACAATGCCAGAATACGTGCGTAGTTAACGGGAACTGTATTCTGCAGCTGTCACCTTGAACATCTGGGATTAACTTGAACCCGAAACTGCTTGGATGGAAAGGAAGTAATGGTTGGCGTTTTGTTTACTGAACGTTTTCTATGCTATTTAAAGCCCGAAGTACAAATCACTGTCTGGATTCCAATGAACTCATTATGTGCATTGTTGCTCCTGTCCGTGTTTTACGACGTCAGATTCTTTTATTCACAATTCTTCAGTGCTTTCCCTATTCCAGACAAGAATTATTAACTTAGGCTAAACTACACATTCTCACAAATTCAACAGATGACAAATCTAACTGCAGCAAATTTCAATCAATCGGTCATTTCTTCCATCGTCACCTACCCGAATCCCTTCCTACCATGTGACCTTTCAGCTGCTTATTCAGAACCGATGAATTATGGGCACGACTTTCAAACTGGATCTTCTCACGGGTACAGGAGACTTGAAGATATTTGAAACTGTTTTGAAGCAGATAAGGAGTAGCCATGTGACTGCAATCGAACGAATGTGTCGCGTTTTAGACTAAGTTCAACCACTTAAGAACATCCATACACTTTTGTGAAGCACCTTAAAGGAACGAGGGCAAATAGGTACAGAGCAGAAGCAGTTTCTGAGGTTGCTGTACTTGCTATCATTTTCGGCATCCCCCGGGAGAACTTCCTGTCCGTGGAACGCTTTACGCTTTCCTTGAAATTTTCATCCACCGGACAGTGCTACCTGCCTTCTCTAACTCCATTTTCCGAAGATGTGAATTGATTTTGTAAGCCAGCGTCTGTTTTGGTTTTCTGGCAGCGCGAATGCCGAGTGAGCTGGAATAGGAAGCGAATATTTTTTCTTCCAATGTGTTCAATCCTGGGAAAATGTGAAAGTAAACGATGGTTGCGAATAACTTCGCAGACTCTTCCTATTCAGTTCTATAGCCTGTTCTTAATTCCTCGGACGGAGATGTGAACAGAATGGATAGAACATCCGGTGACGCGAGTTCAATGACATGCTGCTCAGTTAGGTTAGTTTTTTGCTCAGATTTCCTACTGCCACCACCTATAGAATGAATCTAAGGACCTCCATTCATGCTATTATGAAAGAACGTTTTAGGAAACTATGCAGGATTTTCCCGGCTGAAGAAATGCATTTATTATTCCGAATGGCAATTAAATCTCGTTATTTTACAATACTCCTGTAGGCAATTACGTTCTGCTTCAAGCTTCCAAGTATCAAGCGGAAAACCTACTACTTGAACAAAATGATTCATCTCAGTCCAAATATAACAGTATAACGGTAGACAGATACACAAGGACGGCCAACTAGGTGAAGGGACTTTGTTCAACATCCGTTTACTTTAGGTTTCCGTCCCCTTTTCATTCGCTTGAAATCGAGTACCGGAGTTATCGGTGGTAACCGAACAGTTGACATACAGTAAACCATTATGATTATAATGCGTTATTGAGCAATTATGTTCACATGGATGCTATATTCGCTCGAACCATGATTTGCTCGCCACAGTTTCGTTTAGTTTAGCCTGAACAAAGTCGTAACTTAACACCTCGTAAGTACTAGGGGATGTATTGAGAATAAAATGGAAGGACGTTGCACCAACAGTTGTGGCTCTTAAAGAACATTGTTTAGGTGACAATGCGTTTCTAGATGCATTCCGCTTTAGACCTTGAAAACATTTGCGTGAATCCCATTTGATCCATATGATCCCATCATTATTTCGTGTATATTCCGATTTTTATTCGCTGTTATACTTGTTATTAACGCTGTTCAGAACTTGTGACACACTATTTCGCATATTCTGTCAAAAACGAATGTCCTTCACTGAAAAACTGATCGAGACACCATGTAAAATTGGCACATTTATAATTACGTCTTGCAGTGCTGCAGACGCTGTGAAAAATCACAATTTTCAACTGTAACAATAGGCCCAATTTGGCTTTGTGCGTACAACAACGAGCCGAAATCCGTTAGCGTCGCTGGTGGGGATAGTAGAACATATGAGTGATTTTGTTTCTGACTCAAGATACAGTTATGACGGGAAATTTGTGGACAGCTGGAACGCATGATTCCCGAAGAAACAATTGTATCTTTGACGGATTGTGTTGGACCGAAAAGAAACGGTCAATTTGGGGTTAATTTTGCTGATTAAGACAGCCAATTCGAGGTCACTTCGCATAAATGTACGAATGAACTTGGGTAATTCTTTATCGATAGTTAAGATTTGCTTAGACAACATCTTACCGCAGTTAGTGTCAGATACCAGATTACCAACGCCGTACCCTTGGGTGTGTAAAAGTGTTTTTTTTACTTTCCAGTGACTGACACAAGTGTAATTTTTAACAGACTGCAATGTTGCTATCATGTGGCTTGCAGTAATGTGATTTTCAAATCACTGTGATGTTATGAATAGGACTCGTGACATGTGTGCGCACTAGCTGTCAGTTTGCCCGCATCAAAATTCACGTTTACGATTGTCTTCGTTATGGCTTTGCATATAATTGTCTAGTAGAGTGAGTGAAAAATGTCTCGAGTGATGGCGTCTGATGTTTGAGTAGACCGTTGACCTCCTTCCATGAACCGGCAAAGTGCACCTCAACATGTACTGCTAGGTTGCATCTCACTCATCAGCCTCAGTGATCGAGGACACCAGGATGGCCGCGTGCATTTTACTTTTGGTTTTTTACCAGAAAAATTGGGGCCCCATGTTTCAGCTGGCTGATCAGAGGTCGGACATTGTTACTTTGAATTTCGATTCACTTGAGCTCAATTTCTCTGCAAACACTGGTCCATTTTTGATCTCACGTAGACTACACATCCTCGGGAAAAAACTAGAAAACTTTGTTTTAATCAGGCACCCAGTAACGATTTAAGATATCAAGGGTTGTTGACGGATGGATTGCCAGTACCATATTCACGAGGGGTGTGTCAAAACGTTTAACAACTGGGACTGAATTGATTTCTTATTTTCACAACTTGGGTACTCTGGTAAGTGGCAGCAGCTGGTGATACTCACACTTCAAAAAACATACCACGATTTTGGTGGAAACCCTTAGTTTATAGCTCCTTATATCTACTAAATGTAAACTAACTACAAACGAGTACATTTTACTCGACCCCTTTGTAAGCACCGTAAAGCCGCATTTAGTGAGCCCGTGTGAAAAATAAACAACGATTCGGCGCTATATCTGTATACAAGACCGGCAGCCTTAAAGGATAAATGCAAGTTTTCTTGCAGTACGCATATACTACTTAAAACATTCAAATTGCCATCACAATGAACAAAAAGTAACAGTTGCGTAAATCTTAATAAAGGGAGATGGGAGACATTCGAAATGTAAAAAACAGCTGTTAATTAAACATTTAATGAAAGGAATTCTTTAGTAGAATTTGTTTCCCTCAGTGACCACTGAAATCAGGCTTGCTGATAAGTGGAATAATGTTTCACAAGTCCGAATAACCGTCACAGGTTTCGTTTTTGACTGCTCAAAAGGCCAACCAATAGGTTGCAAATTGCAATATCCCAAAAATGTTTAAAAAAGGTCAGGCATTTCATAGCAATCGAGGGAAAGGGAACATTCTAACAGGGATATGATTTGAAGCGTCAGCGAAAAGTTCAAAAGGGTGTTCCTTTCGAATTTTTGTCCAAAATCCAAATCACTTTACACGGTTGTTCATTTTCTGGAGGACAGAAGCTTTCCAAACAGCCGAAATGTACCATTAAGTTCCATGCTGCTATAGGACACTACCCTGCCTTGGTCAATAAATAAATAAAAAGAACCTTGAACTCTTCCTTCCTCAATCAGTTGTTAGACATTACTGACAGTGAAAGTCAGTAGCATAGTATCGGGTTTCGTTGTTGACATTAATTCTGTTCGCAGATTCGTAATAAAGATGCTGAAATTCTACATGCCATATTCGTCCACCCAGTCCCATGGCATCAAACCATTCTACACAATGCCTATTTCTCTATTCTCGAAAGAAATTTTTAAAGTTTTTCAGTTGTCCACAACTGCATCTGCTATCGGCCCAGACGGCCTGCCTTTCGGTCTTCCCAAATTGGGGTCAAGTCTTCTCTTAGATGTAATGACCGCGTTCGTCACCAGATCCTTTTTCTACCGAGGCTACCCCAGCTCCAAGGAAATCTGCAGCCATCGTTCCCATCCCCAAGCACACAACTTTGAATATTCATCGAAGCAATTTTATTCCATAGTCATTATCTCTTCGGCAGACAGATCAATTGAACTCGCTATCCCCAGTCAGTTTATTTCCTCCTTTATTTTCCCTGATGACTCACTTCAGTTTGCTTATGAATCGAACAGATTTCCTCTGGGTACAGTTGCCTCATTCTGGCTCCTTGTTTTCGAAAAAATAAACAGCTCTTTGATATCAATCAGCTGAATCTTCTTATATTATTCCTTGGCCCTCGGCTCGACTTCTCATTTCCTCCCTCTCTATAGCCTTGAGTCTTTTAGGTGCCCTGTTTCTATACTGTTATGTTTGAAAGACTGCGCTCCCAAAAGAACTCAGCAGACAAAACAAGAATATCCCTTATCTAGTTCTATACCCAACACTTCCGATTTTCTTCAAAGAGCAATTCTTTTCCATTACGGCTCCACTACTCATCTCGGTTATTCGTCCACGGATCCACCAACACAACTTCTCGAGTATGCGGATGACGTCTTTCTCTGTCTTTCAATTCCCAATCAGTCGGTCTCCGGAGCCGTAGCAAGAAATTTGCGCAATATTCTTCTAAGTTTGTTTTTCACGGTGAAACATCTCCAGGTTTTGGATTTGCTCGCTTTTCCCCAATGAACATTCGCTAATTGTCGTCGTTCCCGTTCTCGGGGCCGAAACTGTAAAATATTTAGGAGTTACAATTTATACTCGTTCAAGGTGGTGCTCGCATATCTTTAACCATGTCGAGCTTATGCATCGACTGTATTTTGAAACCTATAGTCTAAGGTACTTTGGAGTAAAGCAAACTGTCACGGCCTGTTTTATCCATCAATATTTCCCCCCTATCGGACTCTTTTTCTCCAAGTTATTTTTTCGGGCCTACTCAGTAAACAGTTCCATTCGTTTTCCAAATTTTTGTCTGTCTATCTGTCAGCGGTCGTGTAATTCTATTCCGATTGACTCTCTTAAGACAAATATGCCAACTGAGCTTTAAGGCCTGCGACAAATTTCCCGGTGAAAATACATTCAGACTCAAACCATTTCTTACCTAATTGTCTTTTCTTCTTGCCACTTGTATGGATCTACTTGTTCAAACTAAAGACCGATTCACTCCCTTACCAAGGTGTATTGCAATTCCACTGTTCCATATTTACCACGAATTCCCATTAAGAATGAAAGAATTTTGAGGGGTGTGCATCCAAACTTTCATGACTGAAATATTTTGTCTAATTTCCACCTTGTATCTGCTTACACGCTGATGTGTTTGTATTTTTATCACGCATATTAATCCATTTTTCTTTCTTCTGATGTCAGCTGAAATGTAATCTCAACTTGCTGAAGTTCATCATACAGTGCAATCCAATACGATGCAATACGACAAGTTTTGGTGTGGTTTTCACTCTGAACTGATAATAGCTTGAGAAATAACGTTTTTCTGTGTTCACCGTATAAGGTGATGGAAGATCCACGTGACTGAATAGTCAAGTAATTAGTGCGTGAATATCTGATACGGTTGCTAGTTTCAAAATGACTGGAACGACTCAGCGCTGACTTTGGTCTGAACCGCATGTTAGATTCCATCGTTTCATTAGAGAACTGAAAACCACTGGTAGGGGCACACTAGTTGAAGCTCATGATGTCTTGTTATTTTTATCGGTATAACCTCAGAAAGGTTAGGTGGACAGAATTATCAGTGACAGTGTGATGCTCGTTTTTTCCCTTTCTTGCTTCTTTGTCCCGTGCATCTGAGTTTTTTTCTAATAGGTATTGCGCGTGCAAAATTGTTTCGAACTCCCCAGTTGCTTCGAGCGAATATGTGAACTGGAATTCAGGTTATTGGTTCGGTCATACTCTGTGATAGTCGTTTCACACCTTCTCGGTTGTGAGAAAAATGTTGACTAGACGGATAACATACTTGGCAAGAAACCCTAGACACCAGCAAACGCATGATCATCTAGCAAATTGTTGGACATATTCAACGTATCAGTATCTGGAACTCGTTAAACATTACCTCTGTTCACATGAATTTTGGTGTTTTTTTTTATTTCTCGTCCTCTTTTTATTCGTAATTGGATCACATCCTGTTGGGACCACCGCTGAGCAATTACGTATTTAATTACTTGTGAGTCATGCCTTAAAACACCATTCACCGTGACCAGAAAAAATTAACATTATTCAATTCCGAATGACCAAGTCGTCGGTCACTCCTGGTTGCCAAAACAGTACAACAAGTCAAATGGTTAATTTTTGAGGTACCAAAATCAATGTATCAAGTAGATACTTATACTGTCCACTAATGCATAATAACGATGCTAAGAAATGAACCGTGACACGCAGAGCGTTATTGATTATGAAAGGATGACTGATTCAATTGAGGTTGGTGAAACTGCAAAAATGACCTTATTTCTCCGTCTCCATGTGCGTAGCTGCTAGTCATCAGATAAAAAGATCTGAAGGAAAACGTTAGCATGAATGGGCTCTCAATAAAACACCATAGTAGTTACAGTTTTGCAGTCCAGTTTTACAGTTTTCCAATGTTATTTTTGTAAATTCAGCTTATGTATCGATCTATCCAATCTGCCACACTAGTTGGCCGTTTCTGGACAGTCAACGACAATTTTCACAAATCCTTTTCTACCTCTTCTAAAATATTTTGGAACATTACGGGCGTACCTATTTCTGTCAGTACGGACAAAGAACCGCTGTGTGTACAGGAACAGTAACGTTGATTGACAACCCAAATTTTCTAGCGGTCTTGACTGAGCTGCTCAGTCTTCCAGTATTCAAAATACCGCCATGTTTGTCAATGATGTCGCGCGAAAAGCTAACAAGAAAGACAGTCACGGGCAATTAATCGAGCAAATGAGCTGATGTGAAAAATGTTCGTTCTAATTCCGCGGTGTGATCGCACA
>LUCM01011694.1:358778-373541 GCA_008360955.1 Fasciolopsis buskii | reverse complement strand
TAAAACAGGGAGAAAGATGGTGGTAGTGCAAACTCGAAAATAATAAGTGGACAATGGCACAACTATGTACAAAATGTTTTTAAATAAATGTGGGGAAAAAAACGTGCGGACAAAGTAGATACATCCTTAAATACGAAAAGAGAAACATCTGATTGACTCAGAGAAGTTCAACGTTTGGTTGTAACCAAGGGAGCAGTTGGCCAGTTCGGAAGTTTTCATTCACGCTTCAGTAGCCCAGTGTTCAGCTAATACCGCGCAGGAAATGTCGTAAGATGAAGCCTTAAAGAAAAAATCACACATACACGAACACAACTAAACATCAGTTGGCATGTGAACGTTCCCTCAGACATTTGATTGTAAAACTTGCCTTGAGAAAGACTACCCACGGTAGTCGAAACGTTGGCGCATTACATCTACCAACAACGCTGTGTTATTAATATTATATCATTCACAATAAAAAATCACAACTTTGGACGAACTGACTGATGAGCAATCTCCAAAGTTTTCAGTTTGCTTGGACTCAGGACGACGAACGAGTACTCCACAAGAAGTAACCGTCACTCAGCACAATGTCGTCCGAGTGATTTCACGAGGATTTGCCGATTTCTATTTTGAAAAAATTATTTCGTTTGTTGCCCGTGGAATCAACATCCATGTCAAAAGGTTTCTGTGCTGATGCCGTGTGTATATTTTTTTGCGCAATATGGTACAGGTTCACCGTCGTGTGCTACCACAAATCAGCCGCCCAGAATAGTGGCAGCAAGCTAACGAGCAGTGTGATCACTCATGCAGTGCCACTGGCTAAAGGATATTCTTCCGATTGTGTTGATTTAATTGTTATTATTACAATATGATGCTGGAAGCTTCCTGGAGATTACGCTTCAACAGCTGTGTGAAAATAAGAGGTCAGTACCCAGCATCCTCTACAGCGTTTAGCAAACCTTATTAGCTTCACATAGTGGGTTCAGTAAATTCTGACTTCAAACTTGCCACAGGTGGGATCAGTAGCCGATAACACGGTTCTTTCTGACATTAGAATGAACAAACTTACTGTTCAACGAGAACTCCCAGTATCAACCAAACATCGCGTAAGCTAAATAAATTGTCATAATGTTGACTATGACTTCATCGTATGTTCGAATATTTGGTCACCGAATTAGAGTAGAAGTACTTAAAATTCAATAAAAATAGCCAGGTGCAGAGGACTGCGAAGAGAATTGCAAAACATGCCAATCCAGTGAAGAAAGTTTATCTTCTAAAACTAGTCACTTTGGCCCAATTTTTACGTGATGAGGCATACATATACCTATATATATGTATACTTACATATATAATTTCTGTCAGGAAGCACATAGCAGATTTTGCAGTTATTACCATTTATCATATATACATACCTGGTTCTCTTCCCTAATGGCTTCCTTATGGGACTTCACCCTAATTTGGAATGGGTTATCAGTATTTTATTTGTATAATCAGCAATGAGCATGGATGTCGATGGTCTGTGCTTTTGAGCTTCATGAAAAGTGACGTAGAAAGCTGGGTTAATAAGCAAATCAAGAATATTTGGACTGTATCATTGCCCTAACGCTTGGGAAGCGACCGGTTTCCACTTTTGCTTTCGATTAGCGAAACTGTAAAAGCTAATTCGGTTTAGAACATGCGCTCTAAATAACGGCTTGTTGGCTGGGATGTGGCTCATGACATTTATAATAGGGATACATGAATAAGAACTTATTTCTTACGGCATGCAGTCCATTAGATTCTGCTGTGAAGTGCCTGCTTTTACAATCAAAATAGGAGATGGTTCAGTTTCGACGTTTTTTGAATTCCTCGGACGTAATTTCATCCATCAGAAAGCTGTTCATTCATATCAGCAATTTGGGAGAAAAACTACGGTTGTCAATCTTCGGACGGTAGCAGAATTTCTTCGTCATTCAGAGAACTTTTGTCCTCTCATTTGTGGAATTGCTCATAAAACATTCGAAAATGTGAGATCATTTGTCGTCTTTCTGCAGGCTGTTCTTGAGTAATTAATAAAAACTTACCAAAAACTTTCGTGGTTCTTGAATGAACTGGCCGTTCGTACTTGGACAGCTAGCTCATTTTGTGATGTGTTTCAACACAACTCTTGACATTATTAACCATTTTTAATAGGCGGCGTCTATGTCAGCACGTGAAAGACCAAAGCTTCAATAAATGCCTCAGTGATCAAAAGTAACCAAAAATCGATCGACATGATCCTACCCATTCGCTTTACTGATCGACGTTTCTGGAATCCAGTGCTTCGACAGCAAACTGTGTCTGTTTTGGTGCAACCTGACTCTTAAATTTTCTCGTAGTGAAATAGGGCTTACGAATAATATTTTACTTGCCTTCGTTGTCAGACCAATTCTGATGGTCGTCTCCAACCCGAATAAGAAACCGGATAGAGGGAACCTCCTTTATGACACGGCTCAAACTGGTAGTTTTCACTTCGGAGGATCACCGCATTTGCCGGTTTATTCAGGGCTGGATATATTTTACCTTCTGTATGCATGGACAAAAAATATTTCATAAACATTATGCTCTCTGATCACATGCGAATGCTTTTTGATTGTTACTTCTGCAGACTGTTAGTGTTTGTCTAGTCAAACGGGACGATAGCATCCATACAGGAACGGGAGCGTGATTCACCGAGTTTTTCTTTCATGAATAGGAATCTAGCATAAGTTAGCTGAACAGATCCTAATGAAAGCTTATCACATGGTCGGACACAAACGATAGTCCATACAAATGGTCACTGGAAGCGCTATCTGTCATACATTTTTCATGTTCAACATGATAAAATATCACATCGATCAGCTCTTTTGGTATTTTTATTGTCTTCACGTTTTCCATTTTTTTTGGAGAGTTCCAAATTTAATAAATCACCTAATTTGGTCGTGTCAGACAAGGTTCTTCTCTTTGCTGGAAAGTGACATTTTATTTCGGAACGTGATGAATGAATATGTCATCGTCAGTTATATCATTTTCCAATCTCGATTTGATTTTTCGGTACTTTTTGCTATTAAAATGAGGGGCAGAAAAATCAACTAGAGTGATTTTCATTAGTATTTTGCACCATGTGAAACTGGTTTACTCTGTTTTGTTTTGATCCGCTTGACCACCTTGATTAAACTGAACATTCCACATTGTTCGTAGGAAACACGATCAGCAGCCAGTTCATTGACGCGGATTCATTAGTTTCTATCCACCATCAGCAACTTTCTGCTTTTTGTATGAAGCATACAGTTTACCATTCCTCCATGTAAGGTGTTCGTTTGAATTTGAGCAAATGATAAAGAATTACCCCCAAATTAGTTGTAGCATTTTGAACCAAACCACGTTAAGCATGGATGATTAAGGGTGAACCAAGGTTACTGTTAGCGACATTGTACTTGCGCAGATGTTAATCGAATGAATCTGCTCACTCATCACACAGATTCAATTCAGTGTTTCGTTTCATTTTATCATAAGGATAAAACTTTGCCCCAGAAAAATTCAACAGTTTGCTAGTTATTTTACTTTTTGATATTACTGGTACGAATTTTCAGGGAATCGCATAGTGTCCGGATGAAAACAATCACGAAACAATTCTGTTCATTCTGTCTCAAGCGGAATAACAAACGAAAAATGCCATCTCACTTTTGGTCAGTTAATATCTATACAACCACCCTCCTAACATGATGTGTCCACGGTTCACCCAAATTGACAACGTGGAAGGAGGCCTACTCTTGCCTTGGAATCATAAGGTGCGCGTACCATAAAAAGCACATAAAATGGAAAAAATACCGCACGAAAAAAGTGCTAACCGGTGCCAGGGAAATATCATCATCAATCATTTGTGTAAACCAACGGGAAACTTGTCATCCGGAGAGGCTAGCACTGGGTGGTCCGCTGAGTGAATGCCTTTGGACTGCAACGTCTCAGACTCCAATACAGTTTGTCGCCATTATGATGCAACTGATGGGCTATGCATGGAAGCACTTCATGACTACAGACTCCATTCGGAATATGCGGACTGCTTCGTGATGCGGAAAATAAAATGAGACGTCTGCTTTGCTTGGCCGCAAATCCTCCATCGTCTCTATTTCGCGGCAGCTATCTTCCAATCCCAATAACTCTTGTGAGAACCGCCAAGTCGAGCAGATAAAACATTCGTAAATGTCGTGACTGAATGAATTAAGGAGCACACAGAAAAATCGATGCGTTATGTAATGGTTTTCATTGGAAAGGATGTAATTTTAATAACAAAGATATCTTAGAAGAACAAATTGTACTAGCTCCATCAGAAATTATCAGAGGTATAGAACTTTGCCTCAATTCAACAAACTTCGACTAGTCATTTGCCGAATAATGAGCACCAAATAAGCTTAAGAGCTGGGGTAAAATACGACAACCCATGCAAATCCATCAATGAAAGAAGTCCATATTAATGATTCTATCCAATAGGTCTTTCCTCGCGAAAGAGATTTCAGTCCAACCAAACCACAGTAAAAATTCGTGTGTTGCACCCAGAGGATATAGACATTTTTCCCTGCAATTATTGTACGTCCTAGATATTAGATTTTAGAGTACAACGAGGAAGGGAGAAAACCAACGACCTCGTGATTGTACAAGATCAGATCTAACTATATATCCACATGAATGAAGGTAATTCCTGTAACAGAACTTCACACTTTAGAACCAAAATATGAACACTATTTTCGTTCAGTCAATATCGATTCACTGATACATGGCAAGGCATTATATTTCATGGTGATCTTAAATCACTATTACCTACATATTATCATTTCTAATCTACGAATCTCTGCTAATGCTGTCATTAGCTGAAGGCACGTATCAATAATTTGAAACACGGATTACGCATACTGAATGCTCAAGTGCCGTGCAACTGTTTCGTGAGATTTAGTCATTTCAACATTTTGCATATTTTCTACCTCAAGAACTCGTAAAATATGGTATATCAGTTCTTAAGTCACGGTTGGCAACATCACAGATGTATGTGCTGTGTCCATTATAACTAAATCACCATTATTGTAAATTAACCCCTGAATCGATTCTCTTTTTAGAAACAAAGCGGTGAATCAAAATCAGTGTTACACTAAGTAAGCGCATTGTGGCAAGAAAATAATGACCACAATGTTCGTTAGTGCGTGATAACAAAAACTTTTGAATTAACTATTGCGCATTTCAACTGGCAACATTCCTCGCGGTGCGTTTTTTCTTTAAAATTGGAAATAAATGATAGAACACTGAAGGTGAACCTGATTCAAAATGTAACACTTGAGATAATGACGGTAGTCGAGGGAATGGAACTTGAGAAGTCCAAGTTCACACCCCGCTAAATCTATCAAACTACGACCATGAGTCATATTCAAACAATCTCTGACCATGTATGTTAAGCACAAAAAAATTTGTCCCCTGATGAGCGGCAGTTGCATAACTGAACGGCTCCCTTAACACCCGGTTTTTATCAATGTTTACTCGATGTTCCAATCTGCCACAGTACTGCGGTGCCCGATGATCTTTTTCACGAATGAATGTTTTTCATTCAGTGCGCGGCCACATGTGTTTCGCGAACCGAAATGAAAGAAAATGTTCAAATAGATCATGCATATGATGTCATACGTGTCGCCGAACAGTGGCAGCCAACAGGAAAATTGCATTTTGACTCATTGCGATCAGTTTACTCCTGATGGGCATTTGATCTGTAACCAAAAAGTATTTGTGATTAGTTCAACAAATAGGGTAAGTTTGGGCATCCACTTAAGGTAGACGGCAAATCACCCGCCCGCAAACACGCGAGCCGAAAGACATTGTCAGTCTGAAGGACTGGAACAATTATCATGGTAGTTTGAGAGCGTTTGCACTTCACCTCCACGTCACACGTTTTCCTCATTGTATGTTGACCAGTTCAGGAGCACTCTCCACGGGCTTGATTAGGGTGGTGTTGTGGAACGGAGACTCTCAAAAACGAAATGCATTGAGAATTGTCGAGTGAGGTATGCAATTTCTTGAAGCGAAAAGTACGTTGTCAGTAGTATGAAAGCTGTTCAAGATTCCCAAAGAAAGGAATTCATGACTCCCTTTGTTCAAAGTGGATATTCTGATACCGAATGCCAAACCGGTCGCGTAAAAATTGCAAACAATCCTGATATTTTAAAAGGAATTTATCGGTTGGACTATTTCAATGATTTTCTTGCTGTCCACAGTCCCGCATCTACTTCGGATGCCACGAAAGAAACGCATAAGTAATCAACTTTTGTGGCACAGTTGAACGACTGTATGAATGACAAACGATTTTTTCATATGAGCATAACAGAAATGCGATTGTTGAAGTCGAGCTGAGATTGGGAGATTATTACCAACCAAAATATTTCTAAAAGGCAGTAGTTTTGGCAAAAATGAGTTCAGTTAGCTATTCACTTCTGGATGGTTTTTTTCCGCAAATTTCAATCACATACAATCGAAAAAGGGAGTGAAAATCTAAAGGAATTTCTCAAAAAACCAACGGTTGAAACCTTGTACCAATCTGGGATCTCCAACAATCTCTATCTCCAACCACTGACTTTCAATTTTCAATAAATTAAGTTAGAACAATCAAGTCAAACTGACGCGATATCTCATCTTATGACTAAAAACCTTTTGGATGTATCCAACCAGTGTGTGCAAATTTGGGCCTGAATGACCGCGATTCAGTTTACTGATATTAAAAATTAACCACTGACTGGTATGCCACTTTTAGTCGCATTCGATTCGATTTTGATAAAGTCGTTTTGCGGTGAAACCCGGGCCACCCAGGGTAAATTGTACTTTTCGGTCACTACTGGTTTTGTTGGATCTGAATCCTTGCACACTTACTGCCCTTTCATGACTATATGACAGATTGCAGCTTTCGGTTAATGGAACTGCGTTTTCCCGTTTTTCGGCTGTATTGTCGAAGGAAACTCATGACCTAACACGATACAAATGTATCCGTTCATTGTTTTGGACTAGAGACGTCCCAATCACCACCAGCTATCGCGAGCTTACAGATAACTAAAGAAATTATGCCATCTGGTTCAGGCAAAGATAAGGCGAGGAAAGCATTCCCTAAAATTGGGTTCCCCAATAAGCTTATCCGGGAAGCAGTTATACAAGCTATAGGTGATTTTGTGAAATGTCAATTGAGATCATCAGGTTGAGCAACTCTGCTTAATTTCCATGATTTCGAGGCTTCTCTAGTACCTTGCAAAGATTCCCGACAGAAATGAAGTAACTATACAGTGCTTCCTTGATTTCTTAATCGTAAGTACAGCATTGATGTCACATGGCGAGTAACTGTATTTTCAGGTGAATTTGAGAGCCAGTTATTTTAATCGCAAGCCATAATGAATGTCTGTTTTCTAACTTGTCGGCCAATTTAACGCGAAACTCGCAAAGTCTTAGTGACCATTTAAACCACTCGCACGTTTGAGACTTATGTGGGCCATATTCGTGCGTCCTATTCCATTAGGCGGCTAGACAGAGTCCATCATTTAATCATGACGCTCATCAATTTCTCGATCTGATATTATCTTATCTAATTTTCCAGATATGTATGGTTTTACAGCTTATGTTCTATGTGCCAAGTGCAATGACGATTGTCCAACGGTGCACTCGCAGACCAGGTTAGTCGGCTACTTTAGCAACAAGATTCCGATGGTAAGTGTCCAAATTTGTCCAAATTTTGCCCATATGAGTGAAGAACCGTAAACACCACGAGATGCAAGCTGACGCTCTTGTTCTATTGTTAAGCCCATTTTCAGTAAACTCCCCTTCTGTGCAAATTATAATACGGCCTGGAAGTTAAATCTTGTGTCCGTCAGATCAAATGTGACCTACTAAAACCGGTTTGAATTTATTCTTCTGATCTGAACCGCTTTTGAACACTTCTCTACCATTCGCAACGATTAACATTTAGCAGTCATTATGCGTTGCTCAAATCAAATGATATTCGTGAGCTTGTTCCGAATATTCGGAATAAGAAAACAACGAATTTTGTAATGATATAGTAGCACATGTTACCGTGGATGATCATATTCATGGCACTTCTAAACTTGTCCGATCTGAATACATTTAGGAATAATGTACTTACTTGTATTCACAGGGGTCAGTTTGTGACTGGTAGAATTGAAAACCATCTAGACTATCGACTGTAAAAAAGTTCACTCCGATCTACATTTCTTCACAAGAAAATGACAGTTATCAGTTGTCATTAGAAAAGATAGCTCACGTAGTCAGCCTTTTTGAAGTGTGGAAATTCGATCGCTGATGGAGGAATCTTGGAGACCCTATACAAAGTGTACCTCACGGTACTCACAGCACGGAATGGTAAGTCGCGAGTGTAAGCATGTTTCCACAGAGAGCAGCAGACGCCGGCGATCTCGTGGTTCTTGGAGAAAGCAAGGCCAAATCGGCAACAGTTTTGTATTGGACTAACAGACAAACTTGTTCAAATTGTTCAGAGATCAGTATCGTAACTACCAAAATCGTTGCGCTGCATTGCGTTTGTGAAAGCCGAATCTTAAAACTTTCTCGAAGAAAAGTAGAAGTGGTCTCTCACTTTAATTTCTTCGGGTGCAGTATCCTGCAAAACCAACAACAGAGCGACGATGTCAAGCGGTGTGTTGATGCCACCCAGATCAGTTTTTCTAGATTGGAAATACCTCCTGGAGGAATAACAGGGTTCATATTGAATCCAATCGGAAAATTTTCATCGCGTCAGTCTAGACAATCTTAAAGTATGCTTGTGAATCAAGACCATTAGAATTTGCGAGTGTCAGTTGATTGAGGGTTTTTGATTATAGGTGCCTGGAGTGTGTGGTAAAGGTAAGCTAGCTGGAAATTACCTTACATTAAACTGTTAGAACTCGGTGATATGTCATCCACCTTTCAGCATGCTTGCACCACAGAAAATGGCAGTGATTTAAGCACACATTTTGCCGATATAACCATTCTGTTAGCAGTTTTTCGAGTACCATCTCCACACACGAGTTAGCATTTTGATTGAGGGACCAGCGAAACTCTAGATGGATACTGCTTTCGGATGCATATAATTAGGTGGGCTCCTGAGGGTATACGACACTCGCCGTCTTGACAGCCGTCAAGTACTTTTAACCCCAATTGCGCAATGAGGAAGCCGGTTTGAAATCCAGTCACGGTAAACTAAAGTAGCTTGAAAATGATTAGTTCGAACTAACTAAATGAACGTTGAAATGCCGAGTAGTGACCATTCATTTACCACAAATCGATTTCCGCAACATGATCTGATGAGATTTAGTTGCATCTTTGGTTCTTTCCAAGGAACGCTCTTGCATCAGAATTGTGGACTGGCATGCAGACATACTTCATTTATGGCGTACTCCAAGCTGTGAATATCAGATAGCAGTCTATCGTTCCATAAATTTTAATGGGAACTTGTTAACCGATTTACCTGGTAGCGTTTGTCTATTTTCGCAATGAATTATGCTGCAGTTTCAGTTCAGTGCACAATTCACATGTTCAAACACGAAGTTTGCTGGTTAACAGAGCTTTCAGTAGCTCACGCGGAGAGGCAGGCATAACATCGCTACTGAGCGGGACAATTTTACTTCAAATTCGCTTCAAACCGACATTCCGCCTGTATTTCGCAAATTTAAGTAAACTGCGATTAAAGCACGGTTTCGATACTCGCATGACGGAAACAGCTCACAAGGTCAGTTAGTCAGGTAATTCTTCCACTTTGGAAAGCTATAGTGAGCACACCGTTTACTGTTATTTCCTTTTCGAGGAAATCTTATAGACTGGCTGGGCTTTTCAAAGCAAGAGAGAAGTTTAACGTGAGACTTTATGTGATACTTGCAATTATGGCCGTGTGCAAAATGTTATTCGTACCTTCCAACGGCAGAATTATGAATTTTTTGGTCTACTGTTCGTCGATATTGGTTGAAGAATTCCTCGTCATTCAAAAAAAACAAAGTAGTAGGAAAACTCATCAACCATATTTTGCCAGTGAGAATTTTGCCTAATGAAACAATGCACATTATTTTGTGGTCACCAGTCTATTTGATTCGAGTTTTTACTGATTTTTCAACCTTGTTTAGTTACATTTTCCCGGACGAATTATCTAACCCGCGTGAGCTTTCCGGGATTAGATTGGCGCAAAACATTATTTGGCAGACAACACGACGATGCTTGACTCTTCTCCGAGATACCATGGATTCACGGTCCGGCTGTTTCCGTCCTGGTATCACGTGCCCCATCTGCCTGCGATGATGACAAACCGGGTGTGGAAAAGAAATGTAATATCTTTTTCTGCTTGAGGAATTCGTTGATAGACAGCACTTGATGTCCAATAGCTTTGGGCTTGGACTTACAGTGGCTAATCCCGAGATGGAGTCGCAGTTCGAAGGCAACGAACATGCACCGTTGGTGAACCCTAACAGCAATGAGACTGTTGTTTCAGCCATTCTTTGTTTTTTTAACAGAACATTCAGAGTTGATACTGCATGATGAATAGCCTTGCGTGAGATCTAATTTTCTATTGCTCATATCTTGCCGAAACACCTCGTTTGAGGCGCAAGCAAGGATTGTGTGCAAACATTCTACATGTGGCATGCAATATTCAGGCAGTGCAAAAACGCGCAAAAGCTCTCCCCCATAGCCTAAATAATAGAAGAGAAACTGAAAACATTTTCCATAGGGTGTTCATTTCCAGTCTGGGGCTGTTTAATATTTTACCCGTGAAACTTCTGCTTCACTGTCCGTTCTTCCACGAGGCAGGTAACTGTCTAAAAATGGATCAGGGCGGCCGGTCGCTGACATGGAAAAAATGTGTGGCTCGTGCAAGTGAAATTATACCACTGGGTTGGAGTCCACCTTGCTGGAGATAACAGATGATGACTCAGTGCCGCAAATCGTGATGTTCTTGCATTCGTAATCTTTCTTGTTCTGCACGGTTCTTCACCATGTTAGTTTTCGATCCATCTTCCACTATTTCTTGCCGTCTTCGCCTTTCCGAGTAAATGACACCATGAGGTAACAACCAAAACCGGAGCACATTGGCGCACGGCCAGTGTCCGCGGAAACCAAATCTGAACTGAGACTGGCTGATCCTCTTAATATTTGAAAGTCATGTCTCTGCAGAAACGTCACAAAGGAACAAACAACTTATTATATCCTGTATAAGGACTGTCGTATACCCCAGAGCGGTTAAGTCGTTTCGATAAATCACACTCGAGAACAACGGAATCCGGTGTAACATTCATTTTCGTCCCAACCAAGCGTAGGAGGTAAGGAACATTTGGCGCAACCTGAGGGATCCTGTTGAGCAATCTGAAGACTTGGACGAGGCTCACTAAGGTAGTGACGGCTGGTTTGATCTCGACCAAGACTATATATTCCAAACTGTGACTCAAGATGGGGATACATACATGTGAGGTCCGGACGATGAACTTAGCTTTGGACTCCTTCACGTATGCATACAGACAGGATGCAATCAACTTGTGTCATGGACCAAAATTAATTGGTTTCAAATGAAATGGAGATATCACAGTATTTTTTCACACAGATGAATGAATGAAATTTGCGTGGGAGCAAGCGACTGTTTCCTTGGTTATTGTCGCTCGTCAGGTACGAGCACCCAGTATTCTGCTGTCCAACCATCTTTATGTCTATGCACTCCTTTGTTATTTTCTCACTAAGACCTCATTAGAATGGTTAAGAACGCGAATGAATGATAAGTCTATTTTAGAACCACATGGTGATTCGTCGGGCGAGTTTCTTCGGTTAGGCAAGGCTAACCTTCAGAAAGAGAACACGCGATTCGAAAGTTTTGGTTTTCTTTTCAGTTGCATGTTTCGCATAAGGATGATTGGCTGGACAGTACCGTGTACGCATACCTGAAGAGCTACATTTACAAGGGAACCGGTCATGTGCACCCGGAGAAATTTTGTTTATCCATCCTTATATGAAACATATTACTGAAAATAAAAACCACTACTTTCAAACCATGTCCTCATTCTGAAAGGCTAGCCCTCCCCAATCGACAAAAGTCGTTCGACGAATCACCATGTGATTCTTAAGTGGACTTATCATTCATTCACAGTCCCAACGATTCAAATAAGATTCTAGTGATAAAACGGGAATCTGAGTTTACGACCGGAATCAAACTCGTAATTTCCCGCTTATCAAACAGATGCTCAACAACTGTAAGTAAGGGCGTTTCTGATTTCGTATGATAACTGGTTTCCGCAAGAACCAAGTTGAGTTGAGCTAATTCCACTAGCCTTTTATCCATTCTGAAAAAGTGACTTTCCAGGTCAATGTAATGAGATACTTGATGTAAACATGGGTAATAGCTAGACATACATACATACATACCGAGGCGAGCTGAATGGGGACAGTGTTTAATGGTGCGAATCAAGGCTTTCGAAGACCTATAGGAAACATCTAATTGATTCTGAATAATAAGTACACTTCCGTGTATTCCACTGTATCATTTAAAAATCATGCAGAAGTTCGTTTGTCTAAACGGAGAGAAAGACTAGTTAATTTCATCTTTTTAGGTTGAAAAACCAGTAGACAGTCTTTGTGTACTATGAAAATCCCATCTGACATATCACTTCCGAAGCAATCTCATGGATCGGAACTATGCCAATGTCAAGTAAACTGTACGTTATCAGATTTTTGTTACTGGAAAGAGTTTTCGTTGGGATAGTAAAATGTCGCAGAAGAATGACACCGAAGGGTTTCTCTTGCCAAGCATTTTGCCAGTGGGAGGTCTGGTGCAACTTTTGTGCTTTGGTTAGAACTCGATTTTCATTTGTGCTTGTTAAACAGAGATTAGATGAACAGGGAAGTTATCTACAAGAGTTATGGCAAAAAAGTAGTCCATAAATTCTTCGTAGTTGTTTCCACACACTGGGGCCAGTAAACACAAATGAATGGAGATTTTGTATGGGTGCCCTAGCACCTTGCTATCTATTAAAATTTACTTAATCACGTGGGCAAGCAAAGAAAGCAAACGAACAATAAACTCAACAATAAAGTGATGTTCTTTGCGTAAAACAAAACTGTTTAAGTGACGTTAAAAAATAAAGTTTAAACAGTAACGAGCTATCTAGCTCACTCATAGCTGAGAATGTTACTGATGTAGTCAAATAGATCAAAGTTTATATAGTCGTACTGGTTCATAACGGGTTTTTTCATTAGATGCTAAAGGGATACAGTTGAGATTTCTTAGACTGATGAACAAAAGAAGCAAACATCCCAACATGAAACATATCCTGTTCAATACGCCTCGCGAATACATCAAAATAGACAGAGCTGTCTGCCAGTGGGCTCGCCCCCAGATTGTGAATCAGGGAACGGTTACCATTCAAATGGTTACCTGTGACTAATGTAGACTCAAGCCTACCGAATAAGCGGCAGTGTCGAGGGCACGGTGGGTTCTCGCCTGCCAGGCGATCTTCAGCAACAGCTCCCTGGTGGCACCGTGACATGGTGAGTGTCGCCTGACAATCAAATAAGGCCATTACTCCTTGTCATATTTCGTTGATCCGGCAACGTTTTCCAGAAGAGTTGCATGAACAGATCAACTGGCCGCTTTGTAGCGCAAAGGCTGGATGTGCATCCTCGAATAAAGGGCCCACTCTGAACTGGGCGACCGAATAGTGCAACAGCCCACAACTCATACAGCTAAGATTATGGCTGATCCTTGTGCAAAAGTTTCCTACTCTCCAAGTATTCATAAAAGCGTCCTTCAGCTGTACTTAGCAGTTTGTGCCCTTATTGATTTGCGTCCTCTCCCTCCCATCTAATTCCTCCACATTTTTCTGGTTTTTGCAGTCGGTCACGCTAATGGTAGTGTCAACGGATAGATAGCATTCAAATTTCACTGGACCCGCTTCCTCCGGCTGATGCATTCCTTCGTCCTCGATGCCACTTCATATTAGTCACATTCAACGTGCGAACACTGGTACGTGTAGGTCAAAACGGGCGTTTATGCCGTGCACTGGAGACCCTAGCCATCATTGTGCGTTGTATCCAGGAGACTCGCATTCAAGACTCCAGCTCTGTAATCTGACTGACATCTCCATCTAGTCCTTCTGTGGAATTTTATCTACCTATTTTTTGGGACCTTGAGAGTGCGGCTTCTGGTGTTGCTGGCGTTGGTGTGGCTCTCATCGAGATGGTTGAGGCTGCACTACTTAACTGGATCCCAGTTAACAGCCTGCTATGCGCAGTGAGAATTGAAGGTTCATGGAGAGTAAATAAACCTTGCTTTGATAGACGCATGTTGTTCGTTGTCTAAGTGTACGCAACATATTGCAGCCCAGGTGCAGTCAAGGAAACTTTCTATCAAAAGCTGCAAGACCTCTTGCGCAAATCAAGATGGTAGGAGACATTATTGCTCGAGTAGGTCAGCTGTCTTCGAAAGAAGCACATCTAAGATTTCCCTCTGCTCTATTCTTGTCGTTCTCAAAACGGGGAACAGTTGTTATCTTTGTGTTCAAATCATTGATTGTTTCTCGCTGGTACCAGCTTCAGACGTTCCAACCGCAAGCACGCCACCTGGTGTCCGCCCTCTTCGGATCAGTAGTGGACCCAAATCGATCACATCACCATTAGCTACGGATGGCGGGACTGTCTACAAGACTGCCGGTCGTACTGCAGCACTCGCTTTGACGACGAGCAGGCGTCAGTGTGCAGTAAGCTGTCCATGCCTCTTGGCAAGCGCTC
>LUCM01011694.1:308398-358493 GCA_008360955.1 Fasciolopsis buskii | reverse complement strand
GTGGTGATCGGTTACAGATATTTAATAGATTCAGGCATCGGTAGAGCCTGTTCACATCTGGCGGATGTGTTTGGGATGAGGTCATATCATGAATCGCGAAATCCAGAGCAGCTTTTGCGAACATACGACACTTGCAACGCCTTCTTGATCTTCGGCATTCTTTCAAAGGAAGGGTTTACAATGCCACAGTTTTAGTGTTCTTCACGTTTGTGAGACGTGGTCCATCTGTGTTTAGAATGTCCGCAACTTTTCGTGCTCGATCACCGACATCTCCAAGCATTGCTCGTGTCCGGAGGGAACATCGGGAAAGCAACGACGCGGTTCGTCGTAGTGTGTTGGGTGCAGACAGTCGTCTTATGACTGAGCTAATCGCTGTACGTCGCCTTTGGCGGCTTGGACACATTGCATATACCTGCCCATCGTCTTCCTTTTCGTGCTATTTTTGCAAGTACTGAGCAAGGCTGGAAGAAGCAACGTGGCAGTCTGGGTATGACTTGGCCGCGGTTGGTGCTTCCCGCCTTTCTGTTTGGGGCCCAAGAGAGGAAGATTGTAGTTGGCTGGAGATGCTGAGTGCTATGGCTCAGAACCGAGGTCAGTGGCGTGAATACTGTGTAACCTGTCTGTACAACTCACCCCCTCCTAAAATTAAGCCGGAGACAATCAAAAAATTACAAATTGTGTTTGAAGAAAGCACAAATCAAATAGTTGATTTATTATGGTTTATTATTTTTCTCCCTCATTTGTTTCCCCCTCTAGTTCCAGGTACATGTTGTTGCTTTGCCACCCTGCTTAATTTCAAGCCAATAAACATATATATTCAAAACCTTTGGATCCCGCGGTGGACAGAAACATACCGTATACGAAAGTTGGCCTGATGTGGGTGGGTACAATTTGGTATGAGTTGTACGAACCCGATGAGCATATAGAGGTTTCTTCTACCACGAGGACGGCTCGTGGTAGACGTTTTCCTTTGTGTTACGTTGACGGCAGTAGCTAGTTCATTCTGCGTTTCTGGACCAGTGTCCGCTTGTCGCAGGATTGCATTGATTCGAAATCTTAGAATATGATCACGTGTAAAGCCATTTTACTTTTCGCAGTATTTGATCATCGCCACAGACGTTCAAAGACCTAGCCACTTAATCTGTTCTTTATTCTGGTACATACTGGTTTGTGTATGCTTCCACCGGTGAAAATAACTGATTGCCGGGTAACTTTTGTTCAACCATCCCTATGTGAAACGTATTACTGATTACAAAAACCATAATTAGTTCCGCTTCGAAATAGTTATTTTAAGATATTCTATAGAGAAAATGTCTCATTAGACTGATGAGATATCAGGGGACTTGAGAGAAGTCATAACCGATCCAGTTTGCATGGAATCCATCAAATCAGTTTGTTGAACTCGACAAGGAATAGGCAAAGTTCTCTCCACTGTGATCTTTACTTAGCAAGGGAATTTGAAATTAAGCGGAAACAGATCCAAGTCCTATTCCAAGTAAGGCTCAAGCAATTGGCAGTGTTGGTCTTTACCTTTGAGGTCATTCGTTGCAATATTTTTTTTCATTGTCATTTGGGAATTTCCTACTCTAGTGACTGGGAATACTAAGATACAACCTGGTTATTGGTGCAACAAAGCCTACAAGCTAACGGTTCAGAATTATTGATGATGGCTTTTCGACCGGGACCACCCAACAGGCTTTTTCACCCATAACAATAAGTTCAACTTTACCAAAATTTGGTGTATGCAGGAAGGTTTCACTCTGCTCATTCATTCATTAGTTTGTTTAATTTATGCAAATCCTATCTGAAGCGTGGTAAACCAAAAAATCTCCCGAGTTGGTTTAGCCGTATTTAATAAAACTAGCGCAACTTCGCGTGGTACTAGGGCTCTCAGTAGTTTGGTTCCAGTCCTGGGAAATGTGCGGGTGTGTGGCGGAATTTGCTTTTCACCTGGCCACGGGTTCGCAATTTTGATTCGCGCGATGGTTTTTCATCTGTTGAAGACTTGGCGTGTTCTTCGCTGAACAAAATAACTTTCCTGCAAATAAAGTGTTGACAGATTATTTGTATTGGAAAACAAGATAACTCGCACGATCTGCCCCGGTTTGAAAAAATAATCATTAAGGCTTTTCTAGAAGTATGATTGCGTCTGATATGCAATCCTGTTCTCGATTCCTCGAGGTAAGGGACACTTTTTGCGGCAGTCAAGATGGTTTAGAAAAAGTTGCGCCTCCTTGGATAAACCAAATATGGTCAAAATCAGTTGCAAAATATCTTTATTTCCTGACAGTTCTATCCTGTTCTGATCATCTTGTCTAATGTATGAATCGCTCGTGCAATTGACTGAAGTATGGGAATTTCATTTCATTGTATTTACTTGTGGCCAGTATTACAGGGCCTGAATAACGTTTATTCGGCAGATATTTATCTGCCAGTGAATGCCGTGCCTGGTTTGTTGTACACAAGCGTAAAGAGCACTTCCAGTGCTCATCTTGAAAGAACTTGGCGCCTTGATAGAAGTTAGTCCAAAAGCAAGTGTTCAGTTAGTCGAAGCTCTTTATCGTTTCTAGATTGACTGTAACGGGATCCGGTTTTGAACAAACAACTCCAGTTTATTTGCAGATGAGACTGGATCACTTTTGGTCACCTGTTTTCCGCTTTTCGTAAACTGGGAAAGGGAGGATAATACTGGAGCCGCGGAGAATTCTTGTGATTGAAATAGAACTACGGCAGTGAAAATAATAATAATATTAATAATACAACCATTAAGGACCGCAAGCAAACTAATAAAAAAGAGAAGGAAAACAATTCCTCTAAAATATTAAACTCATAATTCCGTGTCTGATCCAGACCGACCTGGTTTACGGTGTTTTGCTACTACTGGGTGAAGACGTAAGTAAGTTACAAATTTTCCTCGATCATTTCAGCAAGTGTAGGTGTGTTATGGATGCATTCTACACCTTCAAAATGTAAAGTGATCTTGCAGAAATGAATTGTCTCGAAGCCGAATTTTTTTTCTCAGAGGAACAACTAGGTGAGTTGGATAGACCTAGTTATTTGATTAGCTGTATCTCACCTGGTGGTAGTAAGTCAGATGAATTGTTTTCCCGCATACAGAAGGCCTAATTGGTATTCCCTAATTTAAGGCATCTGTGACTTGAGCGTGGCAACCGACTGTCGATCAAAAGTCGAACTTACCCAGCTGCTGTGAGGTCAGTATTGGTCTGCGGTACCGAAACGTGTGCATTGAGAACAGATGTGTGAAAACTTTCGCTGTTTGAACATCATTGTCATCGTAATATTGGTAGAATCTGGTGCGAGAATTTGTGAGCAACTCAGAGGCTAAGCCTGAGGTACTTGGCCCGTGGTCTGCGTTTTTAGAACGAGCGCTAAGTCCGTTGGGACATGTTTTACGCGGTCCTACAGAATGACCGTCCCGGTTTACGACGTTGTCCGAAACAGGCAACGTTTGGAAGATGTTTCTAGGTTGTCAGTCGATGGCATGGGTGAAAAGTATGGAAACGTTAACTAGTGGACTGGCTTGTATAAGTGCAGCTAAACGGTTGGGATGGCGTCCAGTTGATCACCCAGGCCACGGTCGGAGACAGTGGGCGGCATGTCTCTGTGCCGAAGTTGGTGGCTTCCTTGAACTCGAAATCTTTTTCCTTCTGCATAGTTGTTTGACTTAGGTTTTCGGGGACTGATGCTGCATTTACTAGTTTTTTAGTTTTCTTTTTCTTTTAGGAGTAAATGACACCGTAAGGTACTAATTAAATTGAAGCACCTTAGTGCAAGTTTAGTGGCTGTGCAAACTGAAATCTGGTGGATGCTTTACTTCAAATATTTGGACTTGCCAGACTCGTTGGCACACTGAAAACTGTTTAAAGTAAAAAGGATGCAGATACGACTAAGAAAATTACGTTGATATATTTGCAATAACCCGGAAGCACGTTTTAACTTACCGTGCGGCTTAACTGCATTAAGCACATTATCTGTTGACCAGTCTACCTGACCAAGAATAGGCGTTTTTTCTTGTCAATCCGCTATTGACCAAACGGTTCCCTGCAGCAAATCCGCCTGCGCGACCCCAACCTCCTGGCCCTTTGGTTCTAGACGTTTAATATATCCACCTTAAACCTTCAACTAAAACGTTCAAACTTGATTGGAAGCTTTCTAGTGTAAGCATAGTAGTTAGATGAGCTGCCTTTCTTTCTCTGTTTATTTTAAGGCAGAACAAAAACAGCACAAGCCTTCGGCGACTGAGAAATCGCGCAACAGTCACGCCGTTAATTTTCTCATGCCCTGTGTTTTCTATTGCTGAATGATCTCGCACTGTAGATGCATATGAAACACGACCTAAGCAAGCAGTTAACAAAATCTGTTTATGTAAAGGTTAAAACCCAAAATTCCACTTATATATAGTGATTTGACAAGCTTGATTGCAAGGATTAAACGAAAGGATGCTGAAATAGGCGAGAGGGAAGTTTACCGTAAGAAATGTCTTGTACTCATCATTTATTTACTCCATTTATTTCGCTACATGTTTGGGTAGAATATTTGAAGCGGCAAGATTAACCGTTCGAATGTTGTCACCGTATTCATAAGGAAGGGGACTAGAATTCCGAATGTAACTCTTTCGAAAAGCAAGTGTAAAACCGAGTCATGTAGCGACATTAACATGATAAAGCCTAAAAACATTTGTGATTACAGTGTCTCTCTAGGGTCTCCAGGGAAATTTAACAAAACCGAAGAAAACAAACGGTTGCCAGGGCATCATGTTTGTGACAATTTTACGCTAACAAGCACTTCTTTGGTTGACAACCCACAGTAGGCCAAAACCATTTTCCTTTGATAGCTTGAATCTGATGACGCGGGATTTAGTCTAATCGCGACACGTCGAATGCTGTTAGTTAGCGCGTAAGTGTGTGTACCCCGTAACATTCCAAACGGTCAGACAAGGAGGCTTCCACAGGGATCGTTCGGCGGACTCTCTCAATTGTGTTAGTCAAAGTTAGAAGGAGTGATTCTATCGAGATTCTTACGGAAATTAATTCATTAGCAAAAATAACTCATTTCAAAAGCCAAATGCACTTTAATGGTTTGAAGGATTCTTGAAAAGCCGATGCACTCCAAAAGACCTTATTGGTACGATCAGCATAAATCTCGATGTTACTATATAAATATACATATATATATATATATACTGACACTTTCAGCTTGATGCAACTGCCACAATTTCCACGGTAAACCGATTTTTGAGATTTATGCGGGAAAAAAGCTGATGTTCTACTGAAGTTAAGCTATTCCCGTTGATCTTTTACACAGATTAGGTATAACCCAAGTAAACTTACCCCTACATAGCATCAGGTCATATCGCATCTAAATTCCCGACGCCGGCTACGAAACTTGCCTGCTTTGTTTGCGTTACGTGAAATCTAACTCGAGTTTGCAAGAATGGCAAATAGTACTGTAAATACAAAATTTGAAGTTGTATTGGACATACTTCTCAAGTAGTGGTCTGTAGTTTTAATGTGAATATCATTACAACAAAGGTAAGAGTAATAGGCCCTCTCTCAGAGGCTTTAGCAGATAAGAGAATTATGCTTGTCGGATGCGACGTAGGTTGCGAGAAAATTACAATTTATTCCTGATTGGGTTACCGAGACAAACCATTTCAGACGGTCTTCCGTAATGGTTTGTTCCGAGGTGTTTTGAATCTAATCATCTTTTACTTGACAACAATTTCAAGCGGGTGAAAAATTATTTTTCGAACAGTTTCTTGTGCATGTAAAGTGCATAGCCTAGCTTCCTTCTGCGAGGCTAATTAATAGCCACCAGGAGCGACTGAACCACCGAATGTGTAGCACTGATATTGCGTGGTGGATCGACATATTCCGCATCGAATTCAAGAACTAACAAAACTACAGAGCTGATCATGTTTGCTTGCAGGCTAACCGAAACAATGTCGAGTGAGAATGAAAAACTGGTAATGGTAGTAAAATATTTTTTTCATTGAATTCCGACTACGGCACACCGAAATGTACGACCGATTTGTGTTTAATTCACACAAACAGATTATCTTGACACCAGGTAGTAGTCTTGTTAGATTTGACATGACGGAGTTTGAGATGAATCCGAAAGCAGAGGTTGGATGCCGCTAGAATTACGGAGTATTTTTTCGATTTTAAAAAACTTGCCATTTGTTCTAAAATCACAAGTGCCAATCACAATTCATCACCATTTTTGACGTTCTTTGTCTTCCACGTCAAACTAAACTGTAGTCCTTTCTGGTTTATTTACTACGCCTCTAACCTAGCTCTACAATTTTATGGTTCTACTAAAGAACCAAGTATACGCAAAGCTGAATACATGGTTTAGCGGTTTCTTTTTGTCGCCAGGGATGTCAGACGGTGTTTTCGCTGGCAATACTGATAGCTGTGGTCATATTCATAATAATTTCTAGTTAGGTTCGTAATTTTAATGTATTCTGTCTGACAGCATCTCTTGGGAGATTTCGTCGTACAGCGCACATGCCAGTTGTGTGCGTCATCTCAGTTGATGACTTTTCATAAATAAAACTGTCAGTTTTTTTCAAATTACTCCTATTCCTTTCGCCTACCAAAGCAAGATAGAGATTGACCGAGCAAGTAAAAGTGATTTTAAAATTACTACTCCCAACAATTGTCCAGACGTGATAACAGGGTGTAAACTGCTGAGTGCCGGTGTTAATCTGGGGTGCAATTTGCTTCGATAATATCAAGTCCATAAGAACTGTGTTGCAACTCTACCAGCAAACAATTTTTTTCCCTCATTTACAAATATGGGTAGAAGTCTAAAAATACCGGACATATTACATGGCCTGGATTCAACGATCTTGTGGTACGATGGGCGAACTCCGTCTTTACAACTATTCAGGTTAACTGGTGATAATTGTCTAACACAGATTGACCATTTGGCCCGGAAACTAGCTGTCTTGGTTGTTCACTTAAAAGTGAATGTGGTTGTGCTAGATGCATATGTTGTTCATGGATATACTTTTGGTCTATTGAAGCTTTTACGAGGATAGGGAAAGACAAGCCAGCATAGGGTTCATAATTGCCCTTTCCAGTAATAGTCAGTTCAGCGTCAACATCAGTAGCATTTTGCTTTCGAAATCTATCTATTTCTATTTAGTTCTCCAACTTATTATTTTACTGCCTATTAGTTCTTTTTTTCTCTTCCGAGTAGGTGGTGCTATGAGGTGACAGCCAAAACCAAAACAGGGCAGATAATCACTGCAATAAATGAGAATTAAAACGATCCTTGTCTTCGTCAGCATTGCAGATAACAAAACATATTTAGTTCAAACTGTAGCTTTAGTAATTCCCGTTAAGATAGAATGCTGTCTTGACTGCTTTACGGGATGGAAAAGATAACGTCATTTTCTGTCACTTGTTCTGGTAACCAAATCTCATACCATTATTATTCTCGATTGACTTTGCGCCCGAACGTCATAAGGAACTGGAACCAACCGTCTTATGTTTTTAGCGAAGGTTCTAGTGTTTACTAACGAATTCTCCTTTGAAGTTCTCCAGTTCTGTTTTGTTTTGGAATTAACTCATGAAGTGTCTCTCTACTGACATCATGTTCATCACTCGATCTCTGCCATAGAATCAGAAATGAATCCTAAATCGGTGGAATAATTATCAGCACGGTGCTATCTGATGTTTTCACACGAGGAGTCTTCTGCTCGTGGCATTGCCTCTGATGCTTACATACGTTATCCGGAATTACAGAGGATCATAGATGTACAGGCGGAGCGCACAACTAATCTGCCAACCTGCAACAAAAATTTCACTGACGCAACGAACCATCAAAATTGATTGTGGCGGTAACGCTCATACGGAATAGATCTTGTGTAGACTATGGATTTAGGAGAACAGGAAGTGAAGGTCTACCAACTACGAATATTTTTGATGGGCATCTTTCAGAATTTTGCCGACTGGTGTTGGGAGAATTACTCGCTAGTAACCACTGTGCAGTCATGCCAGTTTGGTCACTAACAATAAGCATTTTCGAGACATTTTCATTTTTTATTCAACTGATGTATGAGATTGTATTATGCCGTTCTGATGACAGGCAAAAATTTTGCGTTTAAAAAGACATAGAACTTACGATCAAGAACAAATAACTATTTTTAGTTTCCTCGATCTTCACAGTCAAATTGGCAGGATGAATGACCTAGAAGTAAATTCCACCTGACTCCGGTCCAGGTGGCCGATATCATAATAATCAAGCTTTCGATTCGCCGCGAATTGAGGAATGACAGCCAATCAGCTGTTTTGTCACATGATCATTTGTGTTTGTCGAAGACAATCTCCATTCTTCTCTGTTAACGATGTCCATCCGTGGGCAATAATCGGACGTCTCTGAACGTTGCACGAAACCGAATGAGACCGGTTTTTTATCAAGTCATCCAAAGTAAGATAGCTGATCATTGTGCTCAAGAAATATTTCGATCAGATGGGCCCTCCATCAAAACGTCTGTAAACCGCCCGATCAAGACAAGTTATATGCAACTGTGTACGCGGATGAGATTGATAAGAATGGAAGGATTCCAATCATTTGCTGAGGTGGCCTGCCCCTCACAGAATTCCCGTTTGGGTACAGAAAGATCAGAAGCATCGCTTCACATGAATACTGTGTGATGCTTGGAAGTTTCTCTTATTTTTATAACGTTGTCCGTGGATTCAGTCTGCAAATATATTCATGTCAATCCACTCTCAGTAATCTGCCCAGGTGATTAAGAATCGGTGTGCCTGGAGCTAGCACGGACGACTACATAAAATCAGACGCCGACGATTCTGAAATGGATACAACGCCGATTATTAGCAGCTATAGCACATCACAGTGCAAATTCAGCATGCAAACAGAGATAGTCGCCACGGGATGAGAGGACCAGCGAGGTGCTGTTCGCTTTTGACACATGCATATCAGGAGTCACACAATTCGTTGAGACATTCCACATATCGTCCTCTACACATTCAAACGGTCCTCTTCAAACGATCTTCATGATCTGCTGAATTGTGCTCTTCTAGATCTTATTTTTTCCAAAACGCATTGAAAATCCTGAAAGTAGGAGGAAATGGGGAGGGATTAGGCGGCGATTAGACTGTTTCGTTTGCGTTACAATACTTTTTGAGCGACTTCGGCAGAAAGATATTGGCTACGAACGTTGGCTTGGGCACGGTCAAACTTTATACTTGTAAAGGTATGAAAACATCCCTTGATATCAAAGAGTTTCTCCTTGCTGTTTCTCGTGCCTTTATAAGGTTATTCTAGCAAAATCCGTAGTTGAGATTACTAGATAACTTAACTAGGTAAATGTTTCAACATTATCACAGGTAATGCTAGCTGTTCTCGACTTTGCCGCCTGATGTCTGTCAACAGATGTAGGACTAGCATAATTCGACTTGAGCGTCAATCACAATCCCTCGGATTGCAATAGCTTTTTGGACTAGTCACAACCTGGTCACCGCCCAGTCACAGAAAACGGAGATCGAGTCCTACTTCCAGTATGGCAATGCCGTATTTTACTACAATACGGTGTTTGCATTGTAACGGCAAATGGAATCCGTGCCTTGACTACTCTGAGAACTTAGTCGATCCAATCCTAGGAGACAGCATTCTGATGGTGCTAAATTTCTCGTCAGTTTGAACGACGAAATGTTACCAAAACTCTCTGAATTTATTAGTCGAAACAGTTCAGTTAACGCTGTTGTTGCTAATTAGATCCGCTATATCCTGAGACTAGACCACGTGGGATTTTTTATTGAATATTACAGGCTCCAGTGGGAAAAATCCAAATCAGAATGATAGTGGTATTTATGCTGATATCTTTGCGCTATTTGAAAGCGTCTAGAAAACCTGCATTAAAAAGATTAACAAAGTTGCTCTGAAGTTGTCAGCCAAATGCCTGGTGGAGTGAAAATTAAGCAACAAAACTAAATGGTATCATCAGGCGGCGGTTTACTAGAGACAAACGGAAGACTCTGATTAAAGGACCGGATCTCAGAGCCGTCCTTATTCAAATATCAAGCTACATAGCTGTGAATTTACACAAAAATCCTTACAGTTGGCCACAAACGGCCACTAACAAACACCGCTTGAAAGTCACAGCAAATGCCCCGCATTGTTATGTGATGTTGACAGCACTACTACGCCATTTATATATCGTGTAAAAACTCACCGCTAGAAGACTTCCCTATTAACATTTTAACCAATTCGGTCGAGGATAGGAGGAAGGAATGATTGGCCGGTTGGACACTTTTGCCACCTAATGCTCAGTTCCGTGGAATTCCGCAAAAGTCAATTTCGGCAGTCCTTGGGGAGCGTCCCGTCGGTGGTAGCTAGCTTGCAAGTGGTCTCGTGAATGAGGCCACAAAAATTATCTGCCTTTGTCTATTTAAACGCTCGCTGACAACATAATAACCCTCTCAGGTCTCAATTGATGGGCTTGATTTGTGAGTGTATATGCATAAACATGGATGAGTGGCGAGATGTTATTAAAGTTTTCAAGAATCAACAACTCCTGTAAGTTTTAGGACATTAAATTTATTATATGAAGTGGCATAAGAGGGATAATATACATTAGATGGTGTTCGTCCTCAGAAAATAAAGTGTCCAATACTGGTTCATGATAGCCTAATTTCCCAATTGCTCCGGTACACATCGTTCTTATCGAGCGTCACCCTATCACTTTTTCATGACTGGCAACTATTAGAGGCTATTTGAGCTTCATGGATATCATCCATAGGAGCTCTATGAACAGTTTACTAAGCAACTTTTTTTCAAATTCCTGACGAGCCTGAAACGACTATACACAAACTGCGTTCAATGAAACTGGACTTAGTCCTAGATAGGAATATCCTTTTATCGACACCGATAATGATAGTATCCAATCATAATTCTTCTGCCCGAGGCTAGCGCAAACAGTTCTGCTGGTCTGCGAGTTCAAGTAGACAATAAGTGGCATTGTTTCCTTCTATAGGACAGATTAGTCTGCTTGAATCCCGCACCGCCCTAGCAGTTGTTCTTAATGTAAGCTCTGATTCCATGTTTTTTTATGCTGAATCTGGCTTTGATATTGCACATGGGCATTTATTTGATGTAATACGGGTCTCATATGAAGTTCTGGTTCGCACTTCTCGAAGTTGCTTCTAATCACGAATGTTCATTTCAGTTTGTACTGTTTTCCATCTCTTGGAATCAGTAATGGCATACACGGACCAAAACTATTCTGCTCACAAGGTTCTTGCTTGACACAAAAAGAAATCGCGTAGGTTTGCTTTGACAGGGGAGTAATAGTCAAATCCGCTCAACAATTCACCCTCACTGGTCTGCATTCATGTTTCCCCTGAATTCACCGGAGCTGTTAAAGGCTAACGCTGAGTTGCAGAAGTATGGCCTCAAAGTGATCATACATGCTTCCCAAATTGTCTCGTCTATTCTTGATGACAACCTCTGTGATTAGCATTAATGCCTGTTCGAACTTCGCAGGAGAAAAGCTGTCTGACAGCACCTACCCATTATGCATCGAATGGACTGTATTGCAAGCCCCACAGATGTATCTGCCTTATACACAGCTTTATCCCATCTGGCACATCTGTATGCGGTAATAGTTGGAACCTTATCTTGCTCAATTTCCAATAGACAAGATAAAGGTTTCCACTGAAGTGTTGAACGCGTTTAGTATTCATTGAAGCTTTCTGTGCTTCTCCAGCTTAGTCTATTTCTGACAGTGCTGTTTCTGGACAAATGTTCGCGGACAACTTCCTCCTGAAGCCCAAATACAAGTACGGGGACGAATATTTTGGATCCGATGACTTCTTCAACTTTTAAGTGACTCAAAAGTATTGCTTAAATATTTGTCGGCAAACTCCTAAGATAGAGTAAGATACTTTCGGTAATGTGGCCTAATTTCACCTTAATTGTCATTCTTTTATTCGAAAATCTTCCAAATGATCCTTCGCCTTTAATGTTTCATTTATTCGCCCATCACTCCTTCTTTTACTGCTTTTCCGAAAGAACCGTGCTGCTAGGTTGCAATCTGAAAGATCGACCAACAGTGCTAATCGTTTTCAGCCATTATTTGGGTCCGGCTGACCGACCTCGCATACCTTCAGGAAAGAAACAAATGAATAACTCATCCAGAACATACCAGTGAAGATTTGACGACGCATACTGTTTACTTGTTGACACCTGCATGACACAAAACTCTGCGTTAATAAAGAAAGGAAATCTTACCGAAACGGTTTGTTTCCATCAGCTGCAGCCCTCTGCTGTCGGCGGCCCTCTTCCTGAAAATTGATGCACATTGTTGTTTCATTAATAAAGGAAGTAAAAGATAAAAGATAAATTCCGAGGATTTCTGCCAAATACGATCTTTCTACCGGTCAGTGCGTTGTTCAAAAACCGCGAACAAGAGAATGTTAACCGATGATCATGACAAATACACAAATTAGTCATTACTCCCTCAAATAAATCTGACCTTTCCAGTCTCTTCCTATTCCTATCACAGCTGTTCCCAGGAGGGAAGTAAAAATCACGTCTTAGTATGCCACGGCGTAAAGGCGTATCACAATGTGGTTCATGGACTGATGCACACCGGAAAGGTACAAATAATTCTCACGAAATTATCTTCAAATGAATTTAGGATTAGCACTGCCGCAAGGATATATTCTTAGAAATGCAAGATACTAGTGAATCGACAAAGCACTTGTGAGTAGTTTATGATATTGATGAACAAAGAACCGGTTCATCCAAATTTTGGGTTAGGAGCAATACAAATTATCACTGTTTTGTTTTCCACTCACAACCAAAGGAAAGTTGACCTTGCGGATGCAATTAAAACCACGTGGCATTCGAACTCATGGTCGTGTATAATTACAAACACAGCTATAAAAACCTCAGGCATTAGTGTTTGGTCTGGGGCGCCTGGGCGTCGTCGTCGCCGCGTTGTTCTACTGGTCACTGCACTTGGCTAGGCTGCACCGGTAGCTAGTAATTATCATTCGGTCTTGATTGGTTCCCTAACTGTTCCAAACCAAAGTGAAATAGACCAATCACTAATGAGGATGACGTGACATTGTGTGCCCGTTTTTGTATGTGTGTGGTTGTGCGCGCGTGTAAACACAAAGCGAACAGTGGGCCGAAATGCATCACTAGCTTCGGTATCACCAACCCCAAAAACAACTGCGGAACCGCCACATAACAGACAAACATCATTTGCCAGTGACCTACCGCACGCATCTCTCACAAATTCCACACAGCAAGTTTCTACGCGTGCATGTGAAAAGCCCGATGATGGGAAAGGTCTGAGTAATTCTGCGCGGAATCTTAAAGCGGTAGCCGTGTTTCTTATATTTGAATACTGAATATCGCATTCTTCGTAGTCCTGTGAGTAAGCATCATGAAAAGACGGTCATCAATCGTTCAGTCCGCAAACTCATTTATACTCGGATTACTAATTTTTTTGTTAAGCGTGGAAAAATGTTATCCATTCAAGACATTGGAAGTGTTAACTCTGAAACAAGACAAGGAATCCGACACTGTCAAAACGGAGAATAAAGTGTGGGCTGTGTTGCCAATCTCAGGCCACGAGCTTACTCAGATGAAACACACGACCGATGCGGTACCGGTGACTAGGAAACGCCGATCGAAATTTCCTCGTGATAGTGGACGATTTCGTCAATTTAACCGTCGTGTGTTCCCCCCACGTACAGGAGCAGCCTCCGAGAACAGCTATTCACTTTCCGCGTCTGGCTCCGGCTATCCCCGAAACGGGATGATATTTTCACCGCGAAATATCAACTCACCGGTTTACTGTCCTTCGGGTTGTGTATGCTTCTACAATGAGGTCGAATGCAAATATGCCAACTGGAGACAAATTCCGTACGGCTTCCCGATGCAAACCGAAAAACTGTAAGTCGATTTGCCTAACTCTTTACTGCACATGTCGGTGAACGAATATATTGGCTGAACGGTATTCGGAAATCTTAGTTTTTTCTGACCACTATACTAGACGGAACGACACGTAATATCCACAATAAAAAGGCAGATCCACTTTACATTTGCTGCTCTGTTAAGCTGCGGTGAAACGTTGATCAAGGCTCGTGACTATAGAAGCGACACCTTGAATAGTGCCATTATTTGCTCGGATCAGAGGTGCGAATATCAGCACGGATTATGTCAACAAATCATTTTTATTCAACCGATCTCAGACATCCGAATGATGTCATCATTTAGGAAGATGCCAATTTAATGCTGGACCACAGAATCAAAAAATGAACTACTGACCCGCCGAGCAGCACGAAAATTTGAATGTCACTTTGATTCAGTCACACATTGTCATCTCTCCGAATGTTTGCATGTCCGTCGGTTTATATGTCACACACACACACACACACACACACGTACTGGCATATGACGTGTTCTATCGCACACTTTGGTTAGGTCTGATTCACCAATTTCATTGTTCGATCACAAGTTACTGGCTTCGGTTTATTCCGAGGTCACAGCCACGGCCTTGGGTCGGCGGATGATTCAGATTCACGTCTGATTTAGACCAACCTATCCGGTTATCGTTCAAATCGGAACAGATGCCGACTAACTGTGATTAACTGCCATACTCAAACCATGACATTTCCATAGCATGGCACTGTGACCATCGAGAATAACATTTGCTGCCAAAATTCCCAGTGTCCAGATAGACTGCAATAAATAATAAGAACCGTGTGAACCAAGTTGATCCCTTCCATACTCGAGTGCCGAATAGAGTATAGACCGAGTTTAGCGATCCCTTCCCCAAATATCCATACTTTCAGATCCGATTAGCACAATCTATTTAGCACAGAATGAATTCGCTTTTTTTGTCTACTTCCGACACACACAACAAAACCACCAGTTAACCCTTTAGAAGGCAAGATAGCAACAAACAGGAGAGCACAAAATTGCCGCTTTGTTCAAATGATAGAAACACGCATGTGAAGGTAAGCGAATCATGACTGATAGATGTCAATCGAGAAATGCGGCCCCCGAATTTGAAGCTAATCCTGAATCAGGTAATAATCTAGAATGATGACAATGATGGAGTTATGAACCACTAGCCCGGTGACATGGTCAATCTATCGTCAGTTACGATGTGCACACGTGCGCAACATAGCCCCCACGCGGTTCCAGATCTCAAATTTATCCATTGATAAATTACCGTCGGCCATCAGCGTTAGTTTTGATGCGGTTGGACGTGGACTTCATGGCTTCGAATCCCTCACGATGGTTTGTTCCTCTTCTAGCAGCCTGCTAATCGCTGCGAAAACGTTCTTGAAAATATTGGGAAATCCGTCCAGGTTACCTCAAACCATAACTTGTGATTGACAATCGAACAGAGCATTTTAATGAAACAATCAACTATGAATATTTGTTATCATTTTCTAACTGATGCGAGACAACTGTGTGAAAGAACGTGGCACTATACCTGGGAGAAGTGGGTACTTAAGATCAAGTAAAAACGCATACTTTATCACGAAGTGAATACAAAAAGGAAAATATGATTACAAATTAAGCTGCTAAAAAATTCTTTTGCTATCTTATCAAAGGTGTCATTAGCTCATCAAAATAAATAAAGGCACATTAGTAAACACTTGCGTTCGAGTAAGTATACATGGAAATTCTAGAGGATTGCTGTGAAATTATTTCTTTTACTAAACCAAGGTGGAACCCTGAGTATCTTGAAAAGGCGAATATATAAGCCGTGGCAATTATTCATAATAAAACAATGTTTTTGGAACCATTCAGGCAACGAATCTGACAGTCACATTTTCCAGACTCTAAAATTATACTGGCAAGTACAGCGACCAAACGAAATATGACAAAGCACACATTTGAAATTGTGACTTTTGCATTCAAGGACCACGATTTTGCCGTTGTTATTAACAACAATGGTGGCGATCGTGCTGAAATCACATTTTTCACATTTGTTGATACATTTCTTCCATGGTGCCAAGTTATATCAACTGAATACCTTTATTCAATTTCAAACAAAGCAAATGTTTATCCACGGTCCCCGGGTACGTGGTCTACAGATCTGATCATTTCGCACAAGCTGTCCGTTTTTAATATTGACAGACTTTGAATTTTACGCGTGGGGAATTTTGATACTCATCGATATTTTTACTGGATGTCCGTTCTGCTAACATTATTCCCATTTCGGTTTTCTTGAACAAAGTGTCATTCCAAACTGTATTGAATACAGAATAGTAGAAATTAGCACAAGGCCTTTTGTGACACTAGTGTTAGACTGAATCAAACCTGGCTGTTAGTTGCCTAATGTGATTGGCTCCGTTCGTGGTAAGTTCCCTCGAGCGGCTGTTCACTCCTTTTAAAGAAAGTTTAAAAACTGTACATGACAGAAACTGTCGTGGAAAAATAAGATCCATTTTGGCGCTTTAATCAAATCCAAACCTGATATGAGTGCTATGGGGATACTATTCTTGTTTGAACTAATTGTCCCCTACTTTTGTTCACGTTGAGGTGATTTCCTCGAAGGTTCATTGTGTAAAATGTGATGAGACTAAACGGCACAGAACGAGGTTCGCACGTGATTTATAAAATCGTCGGTACTGCTTTGTTTAGGGCTGACGATTTCTCATCGTGAACAAAAAAGCTTCAATTTCAATACTGTTTTTGAAATATCGTTATAATTCATAGCAAACAAAAATCGCCGAAACTCCACCAAAGTAATAGTAATTTAATGCTTATTATTATTTTTATTGTTTACGTTTGTGCTCATGGCTTGTGGAATTCACTAGTGAACGGAATTAGTGTCACTTTGTGAACACAATATATTTTTTTACGGTCGAATTATCCACGTTGATCGATTCAACGTGTTTTCGTTCGCCGGATTCCCACAGTCGCATGGAACGTTTTGAGTAGCACAGTGCGGTCTTGTGTAATTTTGCTGTCAAATTTTGACTCATTAATATAAAGAACGTTTGCATACCGAATGAGCAATGCCTACGTTAGGGACCAAATGTTTGAGACCGGATCAGAGATAATTCAGTCACAACACATGACATTTAGTGAACTTTTTTGGTCGGGTCATGTGTCCAATGTGGCAAACACTCGTCGACCGCCCCGTGCCTTATTTTGCGTTCCTCCCACGGAGTGGAAGAAGCCATGTAGAGGTCAGCAGATGACGTGGTGATGTGAAATGAGAAAATGCATAACGAACTTAGGGAAAGTAGGTGTCCAGCATCCTCGTGATTGGGGCCCAAAAGACTCGTCAACCAACTGGGTGCAAGCACTGATGGATATGGGAGTCAAACCGTGACACTGGAGATCGTGTTGTCAAGTCCTGTCAAATCGCAGTGTTTGAAAGCAAATGTGCTTTTGTATAATTCCATGTGCCGGCTACTATGGCACTCATGTTCTCTCCCCACTACAGATTTACTCCTTATTCACCTGACATATACACTCTTCGTAAAACAAATTGTAACTCTGGGGAAAAGGCAGTGGTCAGTGAGGCTTACTCTTTCGTTTAACGCTAAACGACCACGACGGTGATCATGGTGTTGTATGCATTTGTGTGGAGTTTGCCACGTACATGTGTCATAGCAAACCTAATATTCTAGCGACAAGCTGGGATGAGCTTCATACTTTACACTGCAAGGTTTTCGCCTGTGCAATGAAATTTCCTTGGGACAAAAGTAACAAGAACCATGTATTGGGGAATTTGACATATTCATAACTCCACATTGGGATATCCCCAGTATATCAAAGATAGGGTTCCCCCGTTCTTGAGGTTGTAGCACATTCACAATTTTGTTGATAATTCAGCAGCTCACCAAATTTTGTAGTTTTCATGAGTTCTGCACAAGATTCGTGCGGCCAGGAATGTGTTGAAGTAGAGAAAGAATGGCTTAGACGTTTGGTACTCGGTCTACATTTTTCCCGAGGTTTAAAAAGCTTGCATTGGTTCATTGTTATGGCTCCACATTGAAAGTGCACGGACAAATTTCATAACCTTGAAAAAGGCTTTCCTTATCTTTTTCTACCACTGAGTCTACTCCAACCATGTCTCTCTCTCTCTCTCTCTATATATATATATATATATGTACATGTATAATATAATCTTTGCACTCCACGTTATGTTATCTCTGTTTGAACTTTGTGGTTCCGTGTGAGATCAACTTTGTTCAGCTGTGTTGATGTTTTCTGCTGCCCCTGTATACTTTTCCCGGGAAAGAAGAGGAAAGCACCAGAAAATTAGACCAATTTCGCTCAGATCAGGTAATGTATGTTGATGAACAGGGTCAACATTAAGGGAAATTTTTCCTTCTTCATTTATTCTACACTTTTAGACTGAAAAGTCAGATACGGGATGAATATGAGACGAACAACTTGTTAGGCGAAACAAACTGGAAATTTCCAGTTGTTAGTAACCAAATGAGACACAGTTACGGATACATGGACAACGCATAAGTGGAAAAAAATTGCGTGGACTTACCTCATCAGTAGAGCAAAAAATCACTCCATACAAAGCTATGGAAAAGTTGTACATCACAGCGTGGGGTTGACAGTATACTCCTTGTTAACCGTTTTCGACTAATGTCCTCATTCACTGTTCCATGGCCATATGGATGTACGAACAGAGGAAGACAAAGTAATCAAGTACCGCTAACCTAAAAACTATTAGGCCGAAAAGTGTGAAAGTTTGTATTCGTACCAGAGAAAATCTTCTTAGGCATGCAATGAGTGACGTTCACGCTGTGCCGATTGTTGTTTCACGCCAAACGTAAGGTGTGCCCAAAAATTCTGCTTTTAAAAGATGACCGAAAAGTAGATGTTTAGTGGAAACTACCACTCCCCACCTCGACTCGTGAATTGTCCAGTGTTTTTTAGTAAATGTCTCTTCATACATTAAAAATGATTACTGCATGAACCAGTAACGATAAAGTGATTTCAAGCGAGAATCCATATCGTTGTGCATCTGGTTCATTAACGATTAGCCAGGTTCATGCGATTATCAACGGTACGTGTCAATCGGAAATATACCGAGTCACAATGTGTTGTCCTCTGAATGACGGACTGAACTGCATAGTCTGCGCAATGTAGCAAAAATTTGGAGCTACTGGTTTGTTGTCCAGTTCCTTTCAGTTGGCACATTTGCGTTCCGACCGAAGTTCGGACGTTATGCCAGGACACGCAAGTATACACGGTCAATATTGAAATCAAGGTGATCGGTTACTGGCTTCTTTCGTGCTCCACTGTTTGCCGTGTTTTCGGTTCATACGGAGAAGTTATCGACCACGAATGCGTTGGTCGTCATGTGTGACTGCTCTATGAACATGCTAATCTAGTATTGGAAGGATGGTCTGACGTTAATTTTGCCTCGAATGGTTCTGCCACTTGGATGTTCCAATAGCACCTTTTCATCCAAAGCTCGGACTTTTATTCCGAAATGCCAAGTGTGTACTATAGACTAACATGATGTAAGTGTTTAATGTCCCAAAGAATCTTTATTGGTTAACTGAGGGCTGACAGAGTACAAACCATTGTTACACTATACTTCGAAAACAACATAGAGAGTTTGACAAGTACATTCCTACTCACAGTACCATGATCGACACCCTCTGGAAAAAAGGGAACCAAAATAACACTTTCTATTCTTATTAGCTTCGCGGATTTCCATACGTTTCCTATGTTTTAGCGTACGAAATTATGTGAGACCAAAGTGGAGTTCTGCCCACCCAAAACGTGAACAGACTGTTAGCCAGACTTTAAAATCCCGCTGAGCGTAAGAGGACCTAATGACCTAGAATCTGTTTTTGCGAGTCTTTCCGTGATGCTGACGAACACGACTAGGGAAATCCAGATTACTTTCACGATTGTCCGTTACAGTCAGCTTCCGAGGCATGGAAAATCAACTTGAGTAACTGTAAAGAAGACAAACTACCGAGGTTAATTACCATATTGTCGGGAAACCATTGACTCTGCATCCGATGCAAGAGCACCTGCTGACCTATTGACCGAGGGCTGGTCGCTAGCTTAAAATCTAGAATGACAAAGATCCTTTTGTTGACATTAAGAAGGTTGCCATCTGTAGATTGTCGATGTCTCCGTGGATTAAACTAACCGAACGTTCATCAAACCAAACACTAATTTCCGATTGCATTAACTACTTTTGGGCCCTTCCGCAGACTTTGGTTGCTGATTTTTGGATTTTGAAATTGTGAAGTTTTAATTACCTGAAAGATGCCCGTGTGTTGTGAAAGGATTGCATTCCTTAGCTTTTAAAGTCTAAGACAATCCTAAGAGCGGCAGCCATGTCACTGTTATTTCCCTTGTGGGAGTTGGGATTCAAAACTGTGATCTCTGAGGTAACATATTGTGCTATAAAAGCTGTCGAAATATTTTTCTGAAAGATCGTCATAATAAACGAAACATTTTCCATTAGGTTGGTCGTATGGATTGCAACAAACGTGCCTCTTCAAAGAATTGTCACTCCACCTCATGGATTTCACTGATACGGCAGTATTTTCAGTACTTTAATTGTATCTACACGGGCCTTTCTGAATTTTTACTAGTCAGGAATTGACAAATGTATCAATTGCAACCATCTATGTGTTACAGCTCTCGGATGTTTTCAGATTACACATGTGTGTATTACCAACTGAGCGGCAAGTGAACGACAGCAGGCTCTGGACGCACCAGCTCCGGCAGAATGGATTCATTCCAAAAAATGTTCTTTCAAGTTAATTCCTTTGATGTATGAAGAACAAGCATGTTTTTCAACAGCATCAACTGAACGTGGTTCAGCTTGATAGTTAGGATGGGTTAAACTAGCTAACAAATTGAACAATTAGTCGGTTCATCAACCCTAATTTATAGCCCCCATCTGGTTTCATTCAATTGCTGTGGTAAATTTCCGCTAATCCAATGATAAGGGCATCACTAGCCGGCTGCTTGTCCTTCAAGATTTTCCGACTCATATGGTAGCACAATTTGCACCTGTGGAGTCAGTGAATAATTGATAATACTTCAACCGTGTAGCTATGAAGGGATTTGCAAATTGGGAATTCGTGGATTTCGTTCGAAGACCGTCTGATATGGATATGTTTCGTGCGGCTAATTCAATCAATTGCAATTTTATTAGCAGTGAAGGCAATCTATTATGGACTGTCCCAAGCAAAAACGAGTTTGCCACATCAAACCTGATGCACTGATAGTTTAGATGAAGTATCAGAAGCCTCCATCACCATAATCATCATCATTATCCTAATCATCCTCGCCGTTAACGATACCCACACCTGTCAAAAGTAGCTGCCTTAATGCCGAAACAAATTTGCGAAACCAATTAGCGAAATCGCAATGGAACGAGTTTACTAACCGATCTCGTGTAAATGTTCATAGTCTGCCCAGTTAGCTCTAGTCCACCGTCAACGACAGGGAACGATAAATTCATTGTCTGACCCATTGACGATGTTGTTCGGGAGGATTTTTCTTTGATTTGCGTGAGAATAATTTGAATTTCACAGCGTAGTATGATTTCCGGCAGAGGATTTATCGCCGCAAGGTGAACAACAGAGTCGAGGCGGGTTTCTGATAAGATCATGGTGTGCGAGCATCGAAAGTGAGATGGGAGTATTTATTCAAACCGATTTCAACTAGGTTCCGTTTATCTCTGAGGCCAGTTTATGGGATGTGCTATAATGTACAAGACCCACGGGACTGTGAGTTAGAACAAATTACCATGATTAAATACCTGTGGCATGGGACTGCGTAGGAAGTCAACAAGTCAAGCCTGCCAACCATCTGGCAACAGTAAATTGATGTCTATCAAAAGTGGGGCAGATATGGCTGGAATTCCTGTGATCATCCTCTTTGTTAATGACTGGTAGACTACAAACACTACTGTGCCCTATACTTACTTGAGCTATCAGTTGAATCCTTGGAATATTTGGGTTGGAGAATGGGCATTAGTATATATATATATATACTCTCAGTTCTTTCACAATCTCGGATAATCAGTCACGATGACCCTCAAATTAGGGATGGCATAGAAGTGCACACGGTCTAACCTGGTTGTTGTGATTCGAGACCGTAAGATGACTGTTTTCCTAGAAGAAAAAAATGGAACAGTCTGTTAGACCGGTCCTTATGGATAGAGAACTTTCGACAGCTGTTTTAGGAAATCTGTAGACAGATCGGAGAAGAGCGGATTGCATTTAAAATTAGTTGTTATTGCTATTTTTACACTAGTTTTGCGACGGAGAAAGTCAAGGTAAAATTTCCCGGTAAACTTGTTTTAGGGTACTTCACATGCAGATTTATTGCAGTCTTTTTTAACTAGATGTTAGGGGAATAGAAAACCGGGGAGAAGGAAGTTGCTATCCATCTGTCTATGCATCCGTACCGGTCACTTTTCTAATTGGCCTTTTTCACTAAAATCTAGTGAATTTCATTCACAACAATAAACAATAAAATCCTAGTGCTTCAAAACCCGTGACGCATAGAAAATTAATTGTTATTTTGGAAAGATTGGAGAAATTATGCTCTTCTTTCCGAAATTTATTTACTACGAACTTTTTGCACTGGTTTCTGTGCTACGCGATCATCAAAACCCACCAATGCCTACACCTGCTTAATTCATTACGCCTTACTTAACCGCATGACTCGTGGATCTCGACGGCCAAAATTAGGCTTGTGGGGCCTGGGTCGAGCGCGGGGGGGGGAAGAGGGGTGTGAGGGTGAACGGATTCGGGCAAACCAAACGAGAGCATTGAATAAAACAGATATCTAACTGAGTAAAACAAATGTCATAAACTGCGTTGACAGTTCACCCCAACGAAAAAGACCTAGTGTCGCTACAGCACCAGACCACATGTGCGGTCAGTTTACGCAGACAGTACGCGGTCGAGACAGAGCCAAGGGGATACCTCTATTAAACATCACAAAGTGGCAGAATCCGCGAAAGACTGCGACAACATTCAAGTGAGTGAGTGAGTGACGGCAAAGCATCATTTTTCAGCTGACTAATGTACCTCAGTGTCAGGGTTTAGCCTGTGCACGGTCTCCACAAGGACGATGGCGTGGGTCCAAAGATGACGATAATGATGATTATTTACCAGTGTGGATGTGTGCACACGAGCACGAATTTACTTGCGTGTGTGTAATTGTTCCTTCTGCGGAATTAAGATTCATCAGAAAGAATTTCGACCAAGGGAGGGAGGTTAACGCAATCATCTATCGATTTGCTTTGTGTTCATTTCTGAGGTTCTGACCAAAACGCGCGCACAGACATACGTACACAAATAAAGCGCACAGTAAAGTCAACGAAGAAGGTTCATGCACGATCTGCTTAGTGTTGTGAATGGTTCATCCACTTCGGAGCCGACGGAACGGGGCTCGCAAACTGTGGAAAATTTCGTGGGCACTTAATCACTGAATGGAAGGAACATTTGCGGTTCATTTTTTCCGTCCGCCAACTCTCTAGCTGGCCTGCTATAAAGTGTTGATAAAAATCATTACTGTTCACGGGTTTCGTGGAATCGCGTTTTTCCTAATGACAGACGCCGTGCAATTCTGGAGTTTATTCTCAAGGTCGTTTGTCTGCCGATTACTGATCAAACGTGACCATTTGACGAATAGTGTGTGCATCTTACACGCGTTGCTTCATTCGCTTTTCATACAATGTCAGCTTCACCTTCAGTGTGGGTAATCGGAGATTTGGAACGATTGTGCATGTTGTCAAAATAATGTGGTCGATTTGGCGACGAAATAAAGCTGTCGCAAATTTATCGTTCGGCTTTATTGTTCATCTGTGATTGTATGTCCAGAGGTTTTTGCGCTTAGGAAAATAAGGAAACGTTTACCACTGCTGGAAAGGCCAGCCATATGCAACACAATTTTGAGTTTGAATGTCCAAGTGGAACAGTAGTAGATTATTTACTATTATTACACATATCTTCTGTTTTATACGCGATCTTTCAGTTCCATCACTGACTATATTGATCAAGCCAACAATTTCCCTCATCAATTTTTAATCGAAATCCGCAATAATTTAACTGACACCCACAATTCGTCAGTGATTGAAGACTAAAGATCTATGGCTAAAAGAATTGAGGGAGAAATGATGAAGAATGGTGAATTGTGAATAAGGTATTACGGTTCACGATTGAAGCTTTTGGCTAAAGCTTGACTGCAGAAGGTCTATGCAGAAAAGAACACATTAAGTGTGTTTTAATGGAGTGATTCGGAAACACTGAGAATAAGTCTGCTCGTCACTGTCTCCCTCCGTTAGATATAAAGAACATTTTAATAGTTAATTTAAGTCAGACCATAAATTAATGTATTTTAGATACCGCAGCTCGAATTTATAACCAGTTTCAAACTAGATAACAGTGGCTGCTACAGCTGAATCACACTGAAGTGGTACTCAAAACCGAATGAGAAGAATAGTCTCCAGGTTGGTTTAATGCTAGACGGTCGAGAGAAGCATGCACATGTATGTTAGGCAAAGGAAATTAGTTTAGAAAAAAGAAAGCGCGCTACCCAAGCAAAAGAGCAAAATTTCTAGACAGAATCATGCAATTCAGATGGGAGAGACATCCTGGTTTTTATTTATCAACCACATGCTGCACAAAATTCTACGTTTTGAATATGGGAAAAGAAGTTTTGGTCGTAGTACGTACCTCTTTATCATTCCTTCATCCGTTCATCGGTCTTCCGTTAATTTTACCTTTGTTTGTCTGAACAATATAGCTGTTGGCTCGAATACAAAAGCATGTATGCATATAAACCTGCTCACGTTCTCACCTCCTGATCTGAGAAACACATACGATCTTCAAAATCCGCTATTCATCAATATAAAATTCGGAGGTAGGTATCTGTGTCCATCTGTGAAATAAACTAAAAACTCGTGCAATTCATGTTCAACAAGAGCAAAATGTGTACAGTTTACCTGAGTCAGTTTTATGACTGGCAGTTCCACTCGGTTATCGATTCGTTTATGGCGTCACTCGGTTGTCCTTTAAGGAAACCATAATTTACTTGTTTATATATTTTCAAATTTGTAGGACATCGAAATCTCATCCATTTTGCTCACTCTCCTCAATGGAAAATGTACTATTCGTTATCGATAACAAGGGTTATTATCACCATCGTGATCATCACCACAAGAATCATCTTCAACAGTAAAACTATAATCAACATCATCATCATTACCATCATTGTCCTCATCGTGAACATCGCACTCATTATCACAAAGCATCATCATCATCATAATCATAATCATCATCGTCATCCTCGTCTTCATCATCATCATCATCACCACAGGCATCATTAGCATCTTCACTAAAATCATCAGCACTATCATGGCAACCATCAAAAACATCGTGATCACTAACTTCATCAGCATCAACACCGTCGTCTAAGTCATCATCATCACCATCAACATCTTCGTCGTCGTCATCATCATCATCATCAATATGATCACTATCATAATCATCAATAACATCGACATAATCATTATCATTACCACCACCAAAATAACCATCATCGTCAACATCGTGATCATCATCGTTATCATCTTCATTTTCAGCATCATCGTCATCACCATCACCAGTGTCCTCATCATCATCATCATCATCATCATCATCATCATCATCATCATCATCATCATAGATGTNGGCCCCATAATCATCAAAATCATTATCAGCATCTTCATCATCCTCCTCGCTGTCATCAGAAATATCATCATAATCATCGCCACCTACAAAATGGTCACTATCACCGCAACCATGAACGCAATCACTATCACCATCAACAACATCATCATCATCAATAGGATCATCATCGTCATCCGCATTACAACCGTCATTGTCATGTTCATTATCATCATCATCATCATCATCATCATCATCATCATCATCAGCATCATCGTAATCATCGTCATCGTCATCTTCATCATGGTTTTCATCATGATCACCATTATCAACCCACTCATCATCATCTACATCACCACCGTCTTCTTTTTCACCACCACTATCATCATCATGATCATGATCATCACCGTCACTAGCCGCATCGTTATTATCAGCATCTCTAACACAACCGTGAATAATAACAACATCGAAATCACATTGATACCAACAATGCCGGCGTGAATGAACGCCATCTGCTCTTGCGGAAGTGCTGACATTCACTGTGATGTCCTCGGATGCAGTAATGGTTGCATTACCCGCTTCTGTCGTCAGTCTTAGCCAATTACACAACTCACATGCGTAGGCGCCCCCACCACTGCAACAGACAATGTGAGTACGAGAGGAAAAGGGAATTCGGCTTCATTAGTTTCAATCTCTGGTCGACTGTGCAGCTGAAAAAAGATTTCAACAAACGCTGATTCACTCCACTCTAGGCAAACACACGAACACAAAGGATTCACTTTGGCTCATTCATTTATTCATTGTTGGTTGATTTACTGATCTCTTGGGGACCTAAAATCGGAGAATTGTTATCTGTCAAGGTCCGCTGGATTGCGCGGGCGGGTATCAAATTTCGTGTTATTATGCCTATGCGCACAGCCCCCGCCCTGTGCTGCAAATCTCTACACTTTCACGAAATGGTTATAACGTAGCTCTGTGAAACGGAAGCAAAAGTTCCGCTACCCACTGGCGACTGGTATCAATAATTCTCCCAAAGCCTAAAGTCACACAAGCGGGTTTCAAGTAAATGTTTTTAAATCGAAGATTTCTGTACATTTAGATTGTGAACAGGTACTTCCGACAAGAATATATTTTGTAGAAGATCAACGTGTATTTTTGCATCCGGAACTAAACCAACCACCTTCTGTTTACCGCGCATATGCTCTATTCAGGTCAGAAATTTCAGTTTTGATAATCGAAAGAGAATTGGGCAAGTGGAAAACTAGTTCATTGTAAGCACTACAGTAAGAATAAAATGCAGCTATCCTTATTTCGTTCATTGCCTTATGTTGCTTGCAACTTTTCAATAGGCATTACAGCACAGACAAATTAGATTCTGATGACATGCTAATTTTGACTGGACAAGCATGCAGATGTTCGAGCAGGAGAGCACCGGGTTGAAACCTGAATATGGACAGCAACTGCGGAAAGTGTTTGTAGTCTTCAGGGGACTTTTTGCCCACCCATCTAAACACTACTTATATTTAATATATGCAGATATATACATATATATTCACCCAAAAATTTGGATAAGACGGCTGGTTTCAGATGAAGAACATGGTTGATAACAGGGTAAGTTACAGATCGCTTCCATAGATGAGAAGAAACGAAAATACTCGATGACTGCAGGCACGAATAGGAGTTTCATTGCTGACTATTGTCTATCAACAAACTAATAAAACGTACTGGAACATCAGTTTCTGCTGTGAAACTTCAGGTCACAAGACCGAATATGTTATCTTGCCACCTCCCCAAAAGTATATTTATGACCTCAATAGGCCAAATGTTGTCCTGGAAGCCCAAAATAAGTTAGCGAATGCGTGTGAGAGTTTACAAAAGTGGCCGTCCCACGCTTGACCCTTGCATTTCACTCTCATCGCACGGAATTGTGTGTTCATGAACCTGGAACCTATCCGTCACCCTCCTCCGAAGCCTGAGCCACCCACCCTCGTTGTCCTCGAGACGTGTGAAACACTTGTTGAAAATAAACATGCAGCGAATCGGAAGTCACACTGATCAGTTCAGGTTCTGCCGTCCATAGTTAGCCAGGTTAGGACAAACACTGCGGACCGATGCGGTCTCGTAGATTATTGAAACTTCTTAGACATTCAAGCAAGAAATCTGAAGGTATGATGTAGTAGGAGCCAGTGGGTTAATGTAACTATTTACATTCTGGAACCACAACCGGCCAGATTATTTCTAGCCTTGAAAAATTCTGAGAGATGATAGATTGTTTGTTAATCACACAGGTGAAACCAAATCGAGGATTTAGTGGACAAATCGATCGGTCCATTAAACCGCTGTGGAATCAACCAGAGATTTCCTCGGTCAGATTTATCCGTGGATTGCACACATGGGGCGTGAATATGTCTACGAGGATTACTTCGCGTGCTCGAGCATTACGTGTAAGAGCTCGTTTATGAAGCCTGACATTTGAAAGTTCTGTTAGTGGGAATGGCATCCAGATTTGTCAAAGGTAATTCTCAATAGCCAAAGCGAGCAGACGTATTGCGAGTGATGATAAATCCACATAAGTATTGCCCATCGAATAGTTGACACTGCGTTCTTCCACCTACCGGGTAATCGATATGAACACGGAGCCCGGTTGAAAGTCTTGGTTGGTGTGCTTTCATTGTGTGAAAAACAAAACTGCCAGCGTGATTTTAATCACTGGACAAACAGCTTTTAGGCGGCAGAACGGAGTAGCCGGGAGAAAATAAAAATACAAGGTCATATCTTGAGACGGGCTGAACAATGAATAAGTAGACAATTTCGTCATCAATTATAAAACGTGACTTTTCTTGCCATTTGGGAAAAATTATCCCAGTGTGCCGCCAAGTGTATTCATCTTGCCTGGGAAGTGGCAAATGCGACCGGATTCAGCAGAATTCAAATTGTGCAATGACCTGAATGAATCGCAGTAGCTCATGTTAAAACAGTTAATTGTTCGTTAAAGTGTTTGGTAAAGGAAAACGGCGTGGTTGGTGGGTGTTTACAATTCGTTGACATTTCCGGTTACCGTGGGTAGTCTGTTTCAAGACTGGCTTATAGCAGAGTAGTTTAAGGGAAACAGTCTAAAGGTAACCCATAGTTCATTTCCGAATTCGGTCAAACGAAACTATCTGCCTCAAACCTCTAAGGCATTTTCCATGTTTTGTCTGATGCACAGTGTGCATGTGTGTATTTGTGTGTGTCGTGTGATGACAAGCAAATGATGTTATCTCATTATAGGTCGAGTTTAATGCATTACCTCCGATATAACTTCCGTTTGCGATATCAAATTTGAGCAAAATCTGATGGGTTTTGTTCTTAATATTATGACCAATACCCCTACCCAGAAAATGTCACATGAAGCCGAGAATAGTGAGTCAGCGTATTCATTCTGATTATCCTGTTTTGCCGTAATTGGGACGAATCAAAAGACTGACCAACCCCGATAAAATGAATTAACTGGAGAGGCGGAAAATTTCCTTTCTGTTCAGTTTCCGGTTGTTGGGACCGTTCTGTGAAAACCATTCTGTCTAAACCGAATCGGGAACTTCCGACCTTAGAAGACTCACCTTACGAGTTGTGCGACCGAAAGGAGGGGGAAAAACTCAACTGAAGAAATTTCACTTCCTCAAGGCAGTCACTCATCCACTGGGTAAATGAGAACAGCGGTCTTTCGAGCCAGTAGAAGAAGTAGTTCATTGTCGTACAACAATCTGCACTTCATGGAATATAAGCTTTCGAAATACCTTTGAAATTTCATGGAAAACCTTGACAATTGCTTCATCCTTACTTGGACTTATCAAGGGCGCATATCCAAGGTGCCAAACTGGAATGCAGGCCAAACTATCATACGTCCAACGCTTAAATATTATTCTAACCCGATGAGCTCTCAAAAGCTTGCTTACCTTGGTCACAGGATAAAATATCTGTGCGTCATTGACTTACTCGGCCATAGACTACTGGAGCTCATTAATCGACTCCCAGAATACATGACTTCTCGATAGGCGGCCTGTGTGTCCAAAGGTTCTGAACACAACCTACGCAGCTTTTGGCTTGTGTACTGTTCTTTTGGAAACTTTAGCAACTATGTACGTCCCAGGCGGAGTTTTTACAGATTTCGACTCGCTATTTGGCATATGGTCTTGTAAAATCTTTTCATATTTGCATGACACTACTTGCTTTTAAGAATGGGGGTGGATGACATTAGTACGGTCTTGAATTAAGCAACCTTTAGCGGATGGAGAACGTAAACACGCAGATTACGTAATCAGATTCCCGACCCCATTAATGAACACTGAACTGATGATTTATGAACAAATAAAATTAGGGCCTAACATCTCACTTTTCTTGTCCACAGTGCGACCCACCGTTTGCAATGGGCCATGCTCCAAAACAACAAGTATCCCTTCATGATATTTCTACTGATCACCACAAGATTTTTAATCCCTTGGGATAGTCCGCACTTTTGATCTTGTTCGCCGGAGATCATTATAAGTGAGTTTTTTGAGGATAACGTCAACTGACTAGCCGGCGGTGATCAAACGGATAGGGTGGTGACATCTGGACGTGAAGGTCGCGGGTTCGAATCCTCCACCGCCTGTTAACTTCTCCACTTGACAGCCCTCTGTTGGCCGCGGCCCCCTTCCAGAAAACTGATGTACATCGTTGGTTCATTAATACAGGAAGTAAAGAGTACAAGATAAAATATAGAGGTTATCTAGCATTCAACCTGAAAAGTTCGCTTGTTGAATAACGAAGATGCATGTCCTTAGACTCAAACGAGCAATGTTTCCTCCTTTTTCTAGTGTCATTTTCAGTTGGTTGTTCAAAGCTTTCGTATTTTCAGTGATACAGTTACAAAAAGTAATCTGGGTTTTCGGGGTAACGAATTGCGCTTCGTGACACTTTGTTGGATCATCTTCTGAGTTCCACAATTTCACAACAAAATTCTACATGAATTTAACCTCTAATTAATGATAGAATAAACAGAGCACCGGTCAGTCACTACATGAATAACGAAATAAAATCACAAGTTTTTAAGAAAAGTGATCTTATGGAAAACTCGGAACTTTGTCTATCATTAAATTATTTTGTAAGTTCACGAAAACTGATCCTTTTTTTGAAGTTGTACTAATTAAGAGCTGAAAACAATGCTTTAATTCAATGTTCATGTGTTCGTCACAACCCAGCTATTGAAATAACATGTATCGTTTATACGTGATGAAATGTTACATAGTCAGCCGCTAAACCATAATCTGTGACTGGATGGCAGACATATTTTACTCGGGAAGGAATATTTGACAACTGTGATTTGTGAACAATATGTGTTGACCCCGTCAAGGACAATCTTGAAAAAGGGGATACATGGTCCCTAGTTAAAGGTTGTAATTGTAATTAGTATGGCCTACGGATGAGCAAATCGAATTTCTCGCCAGAAGCACAAGACCGGTTTTGGTGTTTTGGTGCAAGTATACGGATAATTAGACAAGAAATTACCATACATGTGCTCCACTGACTAGCGGCAGTAACTGCGAAATCGGTCATGCGCCTGTGGGGAACTTTTGTTCTCCGAACCCTATGAGATATTGCTATCAGTTAAAACAAATGAGAATTGCACCTAAATTGTTGCCGTTGAGTTACTGGTCATTCTGTTGCCTTATTTTATCTCGTGGTTGCCGCTGAGTTGCGGGCAATGAATGAAAGGAAATACCGGTACCATGCAAAACAGAAGTCTTCAAATATAGATGGTTTGTGCTGAAGAAGACTACCAAAAGTTGATTTACTCTTATTAAAACAGTATCATATGTTAATTAGAATGAAAATATAGATGGGGTTGAAGAACTGCGTAGGAAGAGATTGGTCGGCTATCAGTGGTTCACTTTTAGTAACAATATCACTGAATTCAGTGGAACTAATCTTAGGACTCGAAACTCGGTACCGAGTAACTCCATGCAAAGAACAAAAATGATTAGCTTTATACGCTTTGATTTCCGAGTCATTTTTACTATCTTTAGTCAGATTTCCTTTGGAGAAAAAAGAATGTTTCCATCTTTATGATCTCTCTAAGGGTATAGTCGTTATGATGCCAGCTTATCAGCCGACAGTGAAATCGTTGTGAAGGTATGAACTGGAATGTCACCTGTCAATTGTTGCCAATTGTACTAATTTCCGTACATAAGATCTCACTTTAGATTAGCAGCTTCAGAGTGAACTATCTTCATGCATTTTTTGCGTTTTTCTGCATATCAAGCGGTCTCCCTGGGCGTTTTACTTTTGTCCACCACAAGAAGAAGCCTGTTTAGACTAGTTTGAACCGCATGGACCTTCCATTAGATTATGCAGGTGATAATGATCAACAAATCGCATTCCATTTCATGGCATCAGGTAGCTCAACCTCAACCTAAAGACCGAAATAGAACTGTAAGTACTATGGTGCCTATCCAGATAAGGGGTATGAATAAATAAACAGGTTTCCGCCACACGAGACATCGCCATCCGAGAATCAGTAAAATTAGTCCCGAAATAAATCAAACACTCGCAGTCCCAGGCTTCTGGTTCCAGATAGTGCTTCAAGAAAATGCCCCAAGATTGCGCATTGATTTTTGCACATTATCCTAATCGTACACCTCCAGAAATTCAATACAAACTGTGGATTTCGGAAAGCAGTTCAAACTATGGGGTCGGTTGGGTGATTTCCGGTCTATCAGATACCTCTCTCAATGGTTAGCCTTTGTGTTTGACATTTCAGTTGCTTCTGTCTTTCAAGAAGCAAACAGACTACTCATATATCTGAGTTCGGAATTAGCTTTAACCGTCTCATTCATATGGCACGCTAACTGTTCCTTCATTCTTGAAATCGAGTAAGTGAAAAATAAGAATTGAAAGGGAATGCTCTTCATGATTCCAATTCTAACTCGACGAACCAACCACATTCAAGTTGTACTGCTGGTGAATTTGAATGCATCTAGTGAATCCTACAAACGGCGTTGTTTTTTTTGTTGTTGTTTGATTAAGGCGGTAGATTCCAGGTCACTGTTGAGAGCAGCATCCGGAAGTTTAGACCAACGAATTATCCCCTGGCGGTCCCCGCCACTTAGTTGGGTGGTCACAAGTTTTCCATTGGGACAGAGTGGCATTTTGTTCGAGATTTCGTACGTTGTTGGTCTTCGGTTAATGGGTGGGCCTAAGCAGTGACGAAGACGAGAAGCCCCGTGGTGGCGGATATGAAGTATTCAACTGACGCATTCGTCAAACTACACAACTGGTCCGAAAATTGTGTTCTCGTGGCGGCGACGGTTGTTGCGGCGGGAAACTGGTTGCTCTCAGGTTTTTTCCTAATTGATTCATATTGGGAACAAGGTTTCGTACATTTTTTTCCGGTGTCCTGTGGTCGTAAGCTAGTACATGTTAACAGAAATGATGGTATACCAAAAAATGCTGCCACAAGTGCACCGAAGCTCTTTAACAGCATTAATTCATATGTGGATGTCATTTCTTTTCACAAATCTCCTACTTCAACTTACGCTGAAAATGTAGGTATGCAGTTAAACGGATTCAACTTGAAATTTTTGGCTGTAAAATTTTACCGGGAGATATTTTCTGTTGCAATTACTGACTGGACCAGTGCTTCTTGAAGTAAATTTAACCCCAATTTGGTTGTATCACAAACATGGTACTATAACGATAGCCACCGATCCCCCATTATGGTCATCTCCTGAGCTTGCCTAGCTTATACAGTGGTGTTAAATAATTGGCATGACAACCGAGCTTTTGGTCTACATTACAAAACTTCGGCCCATGATTAAGCAAAACGTGGACAGAAAGTCGGATCACTCCTTTTTCGGTTTCCCTATTATCTGGACAGTTGCTTTCCTCGAGTTACTGATCCACATGAAACTAGTGCATAAATGTTTTCAGTTTGGATCGCCTAGCAAGAACCAATTAAGGTGACATCGGCCAGTCATGATCTATTCATTATCCAGGTCGAGTTGGCTGCTGGGCCCATTTGGTTTGTTGTTATCAACGATGACCGCCGTCGTGATGGGAACAGAATGTTCGTTCATTAAAACCACGCCAACACACCCCGTCTAATTTTCTTTCCACGTTTTTAGCAAGCAGATCAACTTATCGATAATTTCAAATTATTGGTTTCTTGCATCGAAGACACGTGCATTAGGTCAAGATTCAAAACGAGTCATGATAGATATGCTGTACTGATGATGCTCCGGTTTGCTGGCTTATCCGTGGAACCGGACTAATAGTAGATTCGCTCATTCCTTTAGCTTTTATTGGGTAGATGGTGTTGTGTAAATGTGAATAAAAGCGTTCGAATATATTCGTCCCTTGGTGGTCGAGTTGATATCTTGCATAAGTGATGCATATCGACTCGGTTAAACAAGGCGAACAATGGATAATGTCACACGTTATCGGTGAAGGTTTCCGGGACATATTGGCACACTCCACACAAATTGATAGCATTTAGAAGGCCAATATTACTTATTATTAAGTTTAAGGTTATTGAAAAATAGGAAAAGCGTTGATAAACAAAATGTTATACCTTTATCAGTGAACCGCCTACTGATGAGCACAATTGTTGCGTTTCGGGCGTTTTAACTTCCTTGTCGCACCCTTTTCCAAAAAGCTGACTTGTTTGGCTGCACATAGCTCTGACTTAGCAAAGCAAACTACTCAGAACAACTTCAAATGATTTGTTTGGATGCATAAGCAACGGCAAGTAATCTACTGTGCATCGACCGTCTTACCAACAAACCGAAGATCAGTGTTAGGTTCTTAATGCTACCAAAACAGCGTGGTAAAGGAAGCAGGTTAAAATAGTTAGTGCTTATTTTGCATTTACCCACGTGAAAACCACCCCATTCTCGACCGCTGACTGTTGGCGGTTCGGTAAAATGGTATAAAAACCTTCGCTACATGTGGTTTTCCCCGCGGGAAAAGGAAGACATTTGGGCGTGTAGTTGTTCAGCCGCTCGTAGTAGGTTGGAGTTCCCAATATTTCTAAACTCAGCGCTTTTTAATTTATACGACTTTTTTGTCCTCTAGCTAGTTTTTGATTCTTCTGGTCGTTAACAAGACAGCGCTGTAAGTGAACATCACAAAAGCCGAAACACCTCGGTGACAAATTACGGGTTGTGAACTCTGAACTCCGGGTGACGAGCCATGAATCCAATCCCGGAAGAATCAAACTGTCTAATAGCCATGTGATTGATTATGCGACGTTAAGGCCAAATTTGTTGCTGAAAACCACACAAGCGGTCTGCAGCTGTTTCTTCATTGTCAGCAAACTACGGAAGTAGGTAGTTATCCTACCGGATCTTGAACTCGAAAGAACGACGTTTAGCTATCTAAACTACAGGTGAAACCGAATATCTACACGGATTGGTGTACCGACTGTCAGTCACTGTCGGTCAGGTCATAGTTTATCGTGGCCAACTCCTATGACGACTGTCACAGCGGCGAATGGTTGGTTTCATGGTTTATTCTTCATGAGCTGAGCATTCGTGTTTTGTGATTAATCACTTTCTGGAATGACCAAAAATTTTATAACTCATGAATAGAACGTTTGTTTACTTCGAACGCTGTCCACTGAATTATCGGTTGTTCGAGATGAATGCCTTCGATTTTATTGTGCATTCACTGGAACTGATTCACCAGGTGGAAGATACATACAAAGAGGTGAAGAACTTCTGCTCACCGCGAATTTTTCACGTGCTGTACTCCATGTGATTGAAGAATGACCTGCATAGTGTATGTTGTCCATTCCGTCACAGCTAAATAGTCTATTCTGTCAGCCCCGAACAAATGGGCAGATCTGTAAAGGGCGAATTCGATCGCTCGTAATGGAAAGAATAAGTCCAAATGAGTGGCTTTACATGATATTTGATCATAAGTCCTCGGTTAATCAGGCTTTCAATTCATCTAGTTGATATTCGCTGCATTTTGCAAATTAAAGTTCTCGGAACATTCTCTATTTTTGCAAATGCACTACTTATACTGCATGAAAAACAGATTTGCACGGGGTCAGATTGGGTTTTCAAAACATACCTGCATCACACTCATCCGTTTGAGTTAGTCTTCCGATTGCTGATTCCCTTCTGACATGATCGGTGTTGTGCTGATCTCGGAAATACGTTAGGTAACGTAGTGGATAGTCGACTTAAAAATCTTGAAAATATATTTTCATCTTTATGTATGGAGGAAATATTTTTAGCGCTCCAGATATTATCGGGTTGTGAAGATGGCAATCAAGTTGATAGTTACTTAAACAAAAAGACGGTGTTTTTCTCGAACTTCGGAAAAGTTCTGATGAAAAAGTCCTCAGACCAACTGCTGTCTGTTCACTTGAAACAAAGGAAATCTCGTGTGTGGGACTAATCATGATCTAGACCATAACAAAACTTCTAATTGTTCGTGGTTGGTGCCGTTATTTCATCCTGCTGCAAGTCCCGGTCGACTCTACACAGGCCAATCTGCCGTGGACTGCAGATTTCTTCCAGGACATCTTACATTTTTCACAGTGACTCGTTTGCTCGGCCAGAATTCGGGTAATGCGGCGTAACGACTGGTAAAATTCCTTCAAAAGGATTTTGGTGGAGAAAAGTCTATCATATTGGCGATGGATGAGTAATCAATGATCACATCGGACCCTCTGATTTAAGAAACCAAAAACGCCTAAACTACTCGTTCAAGCTGAAAATGCGGACCAGCATTGGGGGAATTAAACTGTTTGCTTCTGAGTAATTTTGTGGTACTGAAACTGTAGATGTCGTCAATATTACCGTTCAACGGTAAACATCAGGTAAAAGCTCCACTGACCGCTACCTTTTCCCCAGACTTGCTGATGGCAATTCGTTTTTCACTTCGGATATGGCTAGAATTTCGGGCAAATCGGTAGCGACATTTGAACAAACACCAGGATTCATTATTTCAAAGATTTCCCACTATCCACTGTCTGTTTATCATATAACTTTAAGTCGTTTATACTCTAATCTTATGCGATCCGACGGAAAACCAATCCGAAGATGGCTGCTACGCCGGAAACCACAAGACCTGTACTGACAATAAAGTCACTCACTCACGATTCAGTTTGCTTCTGTAGTCAAATCTTCCAAACCAGAATTCGCCAATTCCGGTCAGTGACTTTGAGTGCTCTTGCAGCCGAAGATTATGTAAGCAAAACGACATCGCGTTCCATCACGCTTCGGAATTTCGTCAAACTATTCGGAATCTCCATCCGACTGATGTGGTGACTTCTGGTTCTACCAGGGTTCAAATCAGATCCACGTCAGGTAGGCACATATGTACATACGTAAAGGAACGCCCAATAATTCCATAGCCATACCTCACCATTGACGCACAAACAAACACATAGTGTTCAGCTGAGAAATGTGACAATATGATAAAGAGTATCTACCTAATGGCGGAACTTTGCCCTGTTTTTGGTGAGAATATCACCAAGAAACGGTGATAAGGTACACAGGATTAAGCGCCCAATGTTTAGGGTATCAGCTCGCGATGATGTGTTTTGTGTTAAAGCGATTCTTTTTTCTCGAAGAGCACCTAAGTGCTTTCACTTGAGGAATAATAAGTTCTTGAATGGAAAGTAATCTGCATTCTTACTCACTGCCGAGTTTCTCGTTTACAGGCAACGATAAATGATTTCCCATGCAATTGGTTTTCCGTCAAGCAGTATTCTGCTCATCAAGACTGAATGTATTCCTAAAAAGTAAAGATTCCATCAGTTGCGTAGAAGTTCTGATTGAGTGCGCTGTGTGCCACGGATGAGTGGTGCTAGTGTTTGCGAATAGCCGTTTCAAAGCCATGAAAATCGGTCAGCTCTAATGCTATCCATGACGAACTGGTATCACTCAAACTTCGGCAGTATTAAATTGTTGATAGAGCATAGGTTTCTGGAGACCATGCATCGAGGTCATTGCTAGCAGTTCTTCTGGTAAAGTGACTTGTATTTACAACGTCGTATTCAAATTTGACCACACAACAGACTGGGCCGGAGGTTAACGGCATTATGGATCTTTACGGTCAGATGGCTACCAGACCCTACCAGTCTGCTGCAAGAATAAGAATACATTGTCCGAACACTTCAGGGAAAGATCCACTATGTTCCAATACATTAGGAAATGTCTTTTCAATCCCAAGTAAAGGGTAGCTAAACACAAATTTTGATGTGCATACTTGAATAAATACCAAGCTAATTTCAAGATAATAATGAATTGAATTGTGAACATTTGTTGTCTTTCATAGGTTGAGCAGTCTAGGCTCTAGCGTCCTGTGTGAGAAACCGCCAATTAGGACAAAGTATTTCGTCTGGTTTTGTCATTGATGGGTCTCGAAGTAAACACCCTGGAATCGCCATACACTAAAGCAGTCTGATTTATTCAAAAATGGTGATTGTACTCAAGCGTTATAGAAGTCGGTGCTCGGATTACCGGTCATCTTCACGTTGATCCAGATGGACATTATCCATCATTAAGAAGCTGATTGTTTGAGTTCAGTGAACTAGGCGGTAACTAGTTTTGCTTTTTTTGAAAAACGTGAAATGGTGGTCTGCATACAGACGATAATTCAGACATTTCCAGCTTGTTATTTGGGTCACTGTCGAATACTTCGGATGAAATAAATCAAGAAGAAGTAGACCAAGTTTGATTTGTCAATTGCTGGCAAAGAGCCTTGAATTTTACTATTTCTTGTTTTAACCGTGGGCTTCGTAGTTATGAGAGCAGAATTGTTTCGGCAAGCAACACTCACTTAGGAACGCTCATGGGGATAATTCGCAAATTGGTGTGTAATTCGCAGCATGTGAGCTAATGGCTGCTACAGAGAACATAGTTTATCCTGTTTTATTGAAGATATTCTCATATTGAAGGTGTATACCATCCGATCAGTTCGTTTGTTTGCTGTGAATTTGGAAAGCTACTGCTGGGAACAAATTGGGGAAGTTCAAATTATTGCAGTTAAGCACCGAGAACTAGTGAATCAAGATTTATCGATTCGGATTACCGAATGGACGAAAAGTGAAGAAAATTGACCATTTTTTTGTCGAAAACAATCCCTTCTTCGTTATGTGATGTATTTCACCAACCCCTCCCTATCTTTACCGCCCCTGCCTGGAGGGTGTTGTTTTCAATCGAGCAAGTTGACCGAGTACAAAGCACGATCCTCGGAATTTTGCTATTTTGGAAGTTTAGCAGTGGAAGGTTTGATTCACTCCCGAGGACAACATCAAAAGATGCTAATTAGATTTGCAGTCGGAATGTCATGCGTGCAAACCAATCTTGTGAGTTAAACAAATCATACCGTAAGTACGGAAGCACACGCAAACGCACGCATACACACAATTGTGTGAAGCCCGATGGGTTTCATGAGTGCGAGGCATAACTTACGAAAATCGGCAAGGAAAACTGTGAACAAAAGATTCAATGATTTACCTCTTGAGGAAGTAATCATTGAAAAAATCCCAGGATTTCAGTTTCATTCACGGGAATGAAAAAGTAATGTGCGTCTGTACGGGCCCGACTGATTGTGTCGACAAGAATTTGCGCATCTTGCGACATCAACCAGCGGCTCAACTTTAAATAGTCATGGAAGCAATGTACAGCTGCTGCATTCGCCTTGTTAGGAACCATCAGCAATGCATACCAACGGGGCCAGAAATGGGACGAAAACCCGGTACGAAGGAATGTGAATGGAAGATCCTAGCCATTTTGCAGCCGAGAAGACTCGCAGTAGTTTCTGGACTACATCACATGATATAGTCTATCAGTTAATGATTTGCACGGCTAGAGACTTCAGCGAAGTTCAACAAACCGTGAAGAGCCTTCCCGACATTTCTAACAGTCTTTGCGTTTCATTAGGGGGACCATAGATTCACACCGCTGAAGATTCCTGACAAGCAGGATAAAACAGTTGTGCAATACTTCCATAGTTCTTTAACTGCAAGATGAGAATTAACGACGCATGATTGACGACGTCTCAGTCTTTTAATCATCACATCAATCGTTATATGTTTTCGGTATCCGGCCTTCAACAAGCCCAACAGTGGATTTTGGGATCATAACAAAACCCGTTTTTCAGCAAATACATTTATTCGTACAAACATTGGGAGTAATGAGTAACATTAGCATTACCTTATTTTTATCAAGATTTTTCACCTCAAACTTCTTTTCGTTGTCAATTTTTGCTTGTGCTCCGTCCCGCTCAAATTTATAATTTATAATTTATTGTCAAACGACAGCAGCATCCGAATCAGTCTATCCCCGAGATGACTGTTTTCAAAAAAATTTGAGGCCACGAAGATTACGAGGTTACAACAGAAAGCCGACTTTCCCAAGTCATTTCGTCGGTACTGACGGATTAATATAACCATCCCAGTATTGGGCCGCAGAATTCACTTGACCAGCAGTTGAAGATTCCTCCGAGCGGAGAATACGAGTTTAGCAAAGTCACATCATCACTCAAAGCCTCAAAAGGGTCTTAGTTAACCCCAACCATATACATACACATATATACTTTGTCGTTCCTATAGCATTAACCTCAAGCAAGATTTCAAGACAACGGCAAGCTTAAGACAAAACCAGAAAGTGATGCCTTTTCCAGAGTTGAACATCTCAACTAAATGGCAGAATTACCAGCCTAACAAAACTGTGTGAGCGAAATGTTGCATCTGAGTGTTCGTTGAAGACTGTTTGCCTTACTTTAGTTCTATTGTATTATCGTTTAAGAGCATATGGTGATGCTATCCCAGCCTGCGGCCTTCATGTAAAATCCAACGGCGATCATCAGTAGCTTCGAACTAATACTAAAGGCTCATGGTCACCTTCAAGAAGCTTTTAAACTACCTTGGAAATGCATTCGATGACAGAACGTCCTGCAGGTTAGCTCATCCCATAAAAATTCGACGTATGAAAGCGATTCACATATTTATGGAAATTTATCATCATTCGGACGTCGGCTAATTCTACGTATATCAAACAAGACTTTCCAAGTCATTATAGTCAGATGTTAATAGTCATCGAATGACAAGCGAGACAGTCGGATGGGCGGCTCTGGGAACTTTTACTTGCACATGATTGAATAAACCATGTTCTAATCACCCATTTCTCTGATCAGAAAGCTGCTTCATTCTGATGGTGGTAGTCGATCGATTCGAGCATTTTACTGCTCGATGTTGTGCCCCATACTGGCTCGGTTATTGCCGTTCCAAGCTTCATAGATCTTTTGCGAGCTGAACTATTCTACCTTGACTCAACAAGGCGGGCAGTGAATCAACGGGTTTCACCGAAGCCCCGTGCTTTTGGAACTTCAGGGAAGCACTTCGGGAACTGCTCCGACCATAAAAGTTCATAGTACACATTTTACGGTCCAGTATGTGTATGCGTGTTTGTGTGTAATCTAGTCTCCTGGTTTAACTGTCAATTGATAGAAATCAGTTTGTTCTACTTGATATCAAATGCTTCGCGTTACGTCAGTTTGTTTGGAAAAAAACGAATTCCCGCTATCAAGTTACGCTTGATTGTGATGTACCTAGAGGACAATTGAAACAATCCGCTTATTTCTATGGTCAGGTCAAGCCAAGTCAAATAGTACTTTTGTGCACCCGAATTTGGCTGAATTTTCAACTGATACGAATGAAACGTACGATGAATACTCGGAAGCAAATACAAACATACCAATAGGAATTTTGACGAAATAAGTGTTATACTAAGACAGTAATGAAGAATTAAAAAATGCATTGACAATACACAACGTGCAAACAGCTATAGGAGTTTCACGATAAGAGCAAATTCATTCGCTTTCAAGCCAGGAAAATATTTTGGGGAGCAATGAAGCCAAAGGTGAGAAGTTATGTGGTATCAAATTGGAGAACAAATGTATAGGTATCCTGAACTTGATCAGATGAAAGGAATGGAATAAGAGATTGGGCACCTTGAGGAACACAGATTCGATTTGTTTTGTCCAAAAGGGTTGTGGGTCAAATCCCTCCCTGTGTACGACAGAAGAATCCTTTCGGATGTGTCCGTTATTAATTGCTAACGACGGGAATCGACTGAAGGTAGATGACCACCGGGAATCATACTGAAGACCAGAAGAGACACTAAAAAGCTTGGAAACATTAAGTGCTGGACCATTCGCCGAGTTTATCCGAATTATCTCGCAGATGACTGTGATGCCAATGGCAATGCAAGGATAACCAAAAACAACGTCATTGGGGTAGTCGCAGCCAATGAAATTGAAGAAATACGAAGCTTGCTAACATAAAGAAAGGAAAAAATGGACACAATGATTGCCAGGAAAAGGCCTGAATTGACTGGAAGCAGTAATGATTCATTTTTATCTAAACAATAAAACTTAGCACGGTTGTAAAAATACTGCAATTTTTGTGAGGATCTGGAGAGCAGTACTGCCATCCAGGGAGCTGAAATCCTCAGCCAAGTTAAGAGAAGCAGCTGTTACTATCCGGGATCGGCCATAAAGAGAAAAAACAACTGAATGACCAATATATCTCAACGGATCAAGTATAAACCTAGGTGGGACCATGGTTGTGATCGTCAGTTAAAACAGGACTGAGATGCAAGTGCTCGAACACCTCCAAATGAAGCAAACAACAAGCAATGAATTATCACTTATTAGATCTTTTCATAGGAATAGGCCTTATTGTGAACCATTTCCAACAATAATGAATGATTGCAATAGCAAGACAAAAGTCGAAAACTTTTGATCATGGATCCGCAAGATGAAGCATAGTTCCTGAAGAGTAAGGGGGGAAGTAAATTGTGTCTACATCGTTCACAGCTTTTGACGATAGGCATAGTTCTGAGGAATAAGTCTTCAGACATATGAGTGGCCTCACTAAGAACCACAAACAGAGGGAAAGTGACGAGTCGCCAGAGCACTTGTCGAGCTGGGTTGGATCTTGATTGAGAGTTGCGCAAATGTATCAACAACCTTCAAAATCTCGCAGCAACTGTTATTCCTATAACATGTCTAGTTGTCTAATCTCAATTTTGGCAGCGTTAGAGATACGTGTAACGGCACGCAGCAAACCGTTGCGTGCGCAACCACTTTTAGGTTCATCCAATTTCTCAACTTCTGCCCATCTCCCTAAATTAGAGTCGGGAAAAAGTTTAATATGGACTAAGAGACCTACTCCTCCAATACCAGATGCCACGACTCTCCTCCGACCATATTCGTCATTCACACAAATAGGTCGGCAGGCTGACTTAGCTAGGACAGTGAATCGTACTAGTGCTAACATCTTCTGCCTACAGGGGGCTCGTATTCACAATCCCACTGAAGTAGCAAAGTCATTACCAACCAACCATGATATTTAATGGCGCTGTTCCGGAGGTGCTGACTTTGAGACTTCTGGTCTTGGAATCGTTTTGTATGAAAAACTGCCGCTGTCCTCTTTGTTAATCTGATGGAAAAATAAATAAAATCGGATCAGGATTGACAACTTCCAAAGCCCCTCCCCCGCCTACGAGAGACAGGTAGACAGTTTTGGTGTGCGATATATTTGTGATTAAACGCCCACAATATGAATTTGTACCAGAATTGGTCGAATTGATGGCGTATTCATCCTTTGACTGCTTCGTTGTCTGACTTCACATTACATCGGATATGGCGGTATTTCGATCGGCATGAATACTTTGTCACAAGAGCAGTGGTTCATCTTCGGCGGAAAACGAACGATAGACGAAGCAAACCTTGTCACTTGGATTACAATGGGCAAGGAAACGTTTTCAAACCAATCTTAAACCAACAGAATTATCATTTAATGGACCGTGACTAGCAACTGATTGTCTCGGACTGTTTAAGGCAAATGTGACATGCTTGAAGATAACGAATACATTTCTTGGTCGAGAGTGCAACTATTTTCGAAATTCCTAACAAAGCCGCCTTTCTTGAATGCAAAACTTACATTTGCCGAACATTTCTGCCCTTTTTCCTTGTTGGAAAATACGTGTGCATTCCAGTTCAGTTTTGGGATTTCCAAAACACCCCAAGGCGGCCAAACGACAATCAGCGGCTACTAGACGCTGGTGTCGGTGATCAAGTGGACAAGAAGGTTGGAGGGTCGAACGCACGGACCTGCTGATTACTTTGGCGGTAGACGGCATCGCGCTTTTGCCCGGCTCCGTACCATATTTGACGAATTGGGAGCTTATGTAGTTTCATGTCACTTCAATTTTCAGGCTCTAGGTTTCCCGTTCTCCCTCCCTCTCCAGGCTGTTTATTGGTATCAAGTAGCTATGGAGAATGTCTCATCCTGTTTGATCATTTGTCAAGTACGTCACAAAAAGTCAAAAACGCGGAAAACTCAGAGGAATAGCAAAACACATTTTGAAAATCAATCCTTCTTTAGGAAAGCCTCCAATGCCAGGCCTATTGACAAAGTTCCAAATGAGTATCCAATCCGACGTTAATTATGGGGTTTTTGCCACATGTTGAAAATGTCTTATAAATTCACCAAGTCTATTTTTCCCCACAATGCATTGGACCCCATCTTATGTTGTCTGGTCGGATTCCGGTTGATCTGGTTTGGGCGAATGCGGATTAATTCAATTATCCACCCAGCGAGGGCCGTCAGAGTTTAGATCGAGACCCCGGGGTAGCAACAGCATCTGACCAGCCAAAGACCATGTTATAGTTAGCCAAAGATTGAGATCGTATCAAGCACCTTGTGTTCCAATCTCATTTGGGGCACGACAGGCATGTTGTTTGTGAAGCCCGCCATTATTTTAGTAAATACACATGAGACAGTTCAAAATCCATCCAAGTAAGAATACTGGCAGAAATATTTTTCAGCGGGAATTTGTAGATGCGGTGTACTGATCACAGGGAACGCTGACCACCCTACTGTTCACAGCCTTAGGCATTAGGTCGATTCCAACAGCTTTTAAATGATCTTTCCCGCAAAATCAACAACAGGTTTGCCAGTAAGATACCACGGAAGCTTTGCACAGCTGCTTAATCCTAGTCAGGAACTGCCGCGCAGAACGGGACATCAACTGGGATTAAAGGATTGTGATTTAATCGATGTAGGCTGTAGGATGTTCTGGCCGAGTGTCAACGAATTAGTGAGCATCAGCGAGATGGGACGCAGTGCCCTTATCTGTCACCGGATTTTCCCGATCCCCGGGTTATATGTACAACAGATGCAACCCACCACCTGGCGGCCGATTGTGTGATGCCTACAAAACCCAGTGATGGATAAGTGTGGTATATCATGTGGTGCTGAAGACCGACGGACTGTCGAAAGCAGCCCAAACACCCTAGCGGCGAAGACGTTCTACCAACGATAGTTTATTCTTCATTCATGTCCCTATTAAGAGTACTCATTGGTGATGGAAGACACTTAATAATCTGGGTACAAGCTTCCCAACGCTATTTGGGTGTTCCCTAATGTCTTATGCATTGGTACCACATGATAAATAAATTGGGAATCACAGATCTAAGAACCTGACAAAAACCGAACAAACTGGCCTCTTCTGGTCCTTTTTTAATCCTATTTTGATAAGATCTGCACCCATATTCCCTTTTCTTCAAAAATGTTTGATCAATGTTCATAGCGGGCCCGAGTAGAAGAATTATGTTCGAATCAACCTAGAAAACTAAGAATGGTGCATGCATGAACTAATAACTTATGCCAGACTGAATAAACAGCGAAGTTTTGCGTTCGTTCATCCATGTGAACTCAGAACTAGTCATTTTGAGGAAAACAATGACTCTGATTTGCTTGGCTCCCAAAAACGAAAAGTTCTTGCTTACCTAGTAGTTTTCGTTACACTCCCAGAAGCACTAGCGGATTTGATTAAACTAATTAGTTTTGTCACTGTTAGGTTTATATTAAATAAATATTATCCAGTTGCTGAGCATTGTGTAAATTTCATCTCTTTGCATTTTCCCTCCCTTGAATGCCCTCGTGGACAAAATCCTACCGTCGGTCGATATGATTTGCAGGCTGATTGTCGGTAACAGTTTGACGACGCTTAACGCATCCAGCTTCCAAGGACTTCCTAATCTAAAGTCGCTGTAAGTTTACGTCTCTTTTTTTCTCACTCCCCTAACGGAAAAACGTATTGGTCGTTACTGTACGTTTCCGCAATCATACTTGCTTTGGTTCAAGGCTCATCCAAGGCCGACTGCACCGACTAGCCAACGGTGCTCACAAATGGCATTAACAATAATTAGGATTGTAATATATAATGGTGATTTAAAAAGATCAGTGAACAAACGTTCACCATCATGGGTGACAAAATGAATATCTCAGGTTCACCTTCTTCCGTCACAGGCGATTTCTTCATTCGGCAGTGATATAGCTCCTTAAATGAGTTAGGTGATGGACCAAAAGAACTGTGGCTTGTGCTCTCGTTCTTCCCGAGCAAGTTGCAACGAAAACTGGGGTTGAATTTCATCCAATGGATTTCTTTCGTTCAATGGAATTTTTGGGATTCCCACAAGGTGCCTGCATGACAACAGAATTTATTCAGGCATCAAGATAACTGCATGTGCTTACGATTAGGACGAGCCGTTTACCGTATCACTCTGGTTAGATATTTCAGAAAGCGCTAACGGTAGCTGATGCACCAGTGCAATATTGCACAATAGTATTTACCGGACTATAGGGAATGAGAGATCCGAAATCAGTGACCGATCTTCAAGAAAAATTAAAGCCAAGGAGTTGCCCAATCATTTGCGCGTGTCCACGCAACGTCGTTTATTGAGGCGCGCGCGTTAATAATTGATTTGTGGGGCAATGAAGAAAGTAGGTGAAAATTTGACGTCAAGGCTCTATTTCGAATCCCCAAAAATGCTTTTTTTTCCTTACAGTCCGTGAGCACACTCAAGGAGAGGCGGCAAATCTGACTTGTAAATGGAAAGTTAGTCTAAGAATCCGAAATGGTTGGTTTGCTGGACCTAGTGGCCGAGAGCTGCGCATCTTATCACAGAATACATATATAAGAATTTCATTATATTCTGTGGTACGGTTTTCAAAATCTCCGGCAGAAGTGATGCACCCAAACACTTTTATTTATGATTATTTTTCACATTCAACTGTAACCGTATTTGCAGGCCCGGGCCAAAATAACCCGAAGATCGAACGGATTAGATATATCGGAATTCAGTCTATCACTCCGGATACATAACCAGAGGATAATCAACCACATACTTCGAATTTGATTACCCTAAGCCCATTGTTTTGATCATTTACCCAGTGTGTGTCAGATCGGCAGGTTTCCCCCTAGATTTAGGGAACAGCCACTGAAATAGGAAAATCCAGATTGAATCACTGCTAGCTAAATACACTAGCCGGATTTGAACGACCTCCAGTGCTGCAGAACTTTCATGCAATATGTCCCGAGTGTTTCGGGTCAAATCTCTCTCTCTCCCGTTTGTCAAATAACACTCGCGCACTGACATATTGGTGAAACAACAGGCGCGCGCGCACATGCATGCATGCCCAGTGCTTCATATCTTCTCAAGGCCTAACCCAAGCTCGTGAGGTCAACCTTTGCAAATGCTCCAGTCACAGCACACGTTTGGGGTGGGTGGGTTAGATAACTTATCACAGATTCTGTTCCCAACTGTCAGAAGGACCAGACGACAACACAGGCTTTCCTATCTACGTTTGACCAAGTCATGCTGATGAATATGTGCCATGAAAAGATTGATTAGCCATCAGTATTTGTGTTGTGCATGCGTCCAGACGGAAGCAAAGGTTTGAACCGAAGGTCACCTGCGGTTGATTCGAAACAGACTTCATTCTCTTGATGTAACTATGTTCGAACGGAAGTGACATCATTAGCGTCACGCCAATGTCAGATGATCAATCCATCCCTGAGGTTTTGGTCGGCTGGTTGAGTAGAGGAAATGAGTTGCAACTGTTTTTACCATTATCAGTCCGCAACACTACCACGACGACGACTGCAAACACGAATGCGATGCGTCCTTCATTAACACAGGAACATTCCTTCTGAAACCTCCGTCATACCCTGTGGATAAGTGGGTTGACTGTCACAATATCCAATCTCAGATAGGTTGGATTTTTGCAAACGTTTTTCAGGTCACTGTAATGCTGGGCGGTTTGTTATTCCGCCCCAGGATATTGAAAAAGTCCCGGGGAATATTTGAAGAAACGAAGATGCAGTTTTCGTCGAAATCAATGAAAGGACACAGAAACCTAATGTGACCACATGGAAGCTGCTTCTGGTGGCTTGGCGCCCACCGTACAGTTATTTATGTGAGACCGCAAATGGAAAAGTGCCATCGACAGTTACCGTAATAAATCTTTTCCAGGTTGAACTTTCTAAAGATAGAATAAATAGGGTTAGCGAAAGAACTCACCTATCGTGTTGCCTATACAGTTGCTGTCCGATATCTGAGGTCTGTCCATATTTTATGCGGGAACATCAATCGAAGAAGACTACCGGAGAAGTCAAATCATTGTTTTCAGCTCCCCGGATACTGTTCAATGAAAAACACCTAGTTTTTGAATATAATGCAAAACGGAAGTTCGCGTTGCTGATGATTCTGTGCTCCTTGATAACTTAGACAGATCAGCACGAACATGTATCTTGTAAGCAGCCAAATTCCTATACAGCGACCTTTCTGATGAAGTGAACTGGCAAGGCTGAAGCGCAAATGGCATCCCGTATTGAGTTATTGGTGGTTCAGGTGTACAGTAAACTACTGAGCACCCGGACAAAGAGGCTTGTCGGTTATGGTGTATAGCTCGCGCTTGTTTATTCTGGTTTCCTGTCTCAGTTAGAACACAACAATGGCATTCATATTTAACAATTTGGGTGAGCGGATTATGCAATACGTCTTCCATCTTTACTGGTGGATTGAACTTGCTCGGTGAATCATGCGGAAATCTTCCCAAACATCCTTTTTCTAGAACACTGAAGTGATCAGGTTCATCGAGTCCTGAACGAATATCCTCTTCAAACCCAGCTTGACAGTGATTCTATTCTGACAATGACCGAAGGGATGTCAATATCCGAATCAGCTTAACTTATCATTATCAGACAGATTTTTAATGGTTCCTACTCATCCGCTAAATCTTACCAGTGGTTAGGTCTACTTGGATTTCGAGAATAATCCGGAGTTGGGGAGCGGGGTAAGACGCTCTACAGTATGGATGGATGAATAAGTATACAATTCAGTTTTATTAGGTAGGACAAGTTTTTTAAATCATCGGAAGAAGTCAGATTTCCCATCTTCGACTAGCGAACCTCACCTGAAAGAGGAATTTTGACTCTCCTCCCGTCAACTACGTGAAAATACGATTGGTCGATCAGTGTGGCGGCCAGAGAACAATGGGTGGGACACTCACAGTTGTCAGAATGATCTCACTTTCCCGGGGACAATCTCTCCATATCGGCCTTCATTTAGTAAGGAAAAGAGATTTCATGCACTTTAACGGCAAGCAGGATGAATGATTCATCCAAAATCGGTCGCAATTCCAGTCGGCAGTGGTGTCGCGCGCACACATTAAGAGCGAGGCTGATTGCGTAAACAAATCAAGCCTACTGGGATATTTCCTTCACTCAGAGTGATCCCGGAAATTCTGCACTTTGAATTTCGAAAAAAATGACAGGTTCGCAAAGTAACGATGGAGATAAAAGGTGAACTGTTGACTGTATAAAATTCCAAGCCCCGGCGCCGGCAGACTTGAGCAGGAGAAAGTACATGTAGAATAGCGTCACTATGTGGCACGATATACCAACACTGAACTTTAAAAAAGATGAGAGGAATGATCAATCAAGCATTATTTTTCTTTGGTTTCGTATTCGAAGTCTGGCTATGGCGAGATGCCCTGCTTTTGGTATGCAAGTCTGTCTTTTATATGCATCCCAATAGTTTCTGTGAATCCGACATATCATATTTCAGCATCCACCATAAGCCCCAAAGTTTCCTGTACAAAGGTGTAAATAAGTTAGACTTTTAGTTCCGAACTTTGAGCAGTTTTCATTAATGATTTTTCCCGCAATGTAGTCAAATAAACCTCACTCGGTATCTGCTCCAAGGTCAATAAGCACTCGAATAAATATGCCCTCATTTTTTATCTTAGTAAAAAAACCATTATAAGCAAAATAACAAAAAACTGAAGCAAATTTTTTAATATGTACTGGGGATTATAAGCACATTCCTCCAGGTCCGTTTAGAAGTACAACAGCCAGGTTTCAACGGGAATCTCAATATGGCCTAGTTTCATTTTGTTCAAGCGCAGAAAACTAAACGAGATCCCAAATGACCAGAGATATGTGATTTAGGCATAGATATTTTAATCTGCCAGTAGGTTATAGGGCATCGCAGATTTT